>OV702295.1:42317545-42642545 GCA_916181665.1 Avena sativa
CCAGGAAGTTGGAGCGCTAACCACGGGTGTGCTGGTGCAGGTGATCCTGCTCGGGGTGACAACGATCTGGCACAAGGCTCGCAGACAGGGATCTGGGGTTTTGTGACAGTCACTGCTGGCCCCGGCGCTTCCTGTCCTTCTCCTCCTCGACACCGGGTATAGGAAGGTGCTTGGGGCGGTGCTGGTTTTCCTCAATGACTCAAGATCCTCGCCTCCTTCCTCCAACGCCAGGGCAAGCGATAGTCGAAGCTAGGCTATGGTGGGTTGGTGGCTTAGTAGGGGAGAGATGGGGAGAGAGGGGTAGTGCTAGGCAGCGCCTTGGTGATCTGGATTGAGCAGGAGGTGGCTGGTGGGGGTAGATAAGGACAGGAAGGGTGGTTTCCAAGCTCAGGTTAGCGTTGCAAAAAGTAACCGGGGTTACTTTCTTCTCTCTCTATCTTGTCTCTCTCAGGTTAGAAGGGGGTAGGTCGACCAGTGGTGAGGCAGGGGTGTGGTGGTGACCATCTTGGTCAACAAGAAAGGGGAGGTGGCTTAGCTTGTGGTGTGGTTAGCTAGGGCACATGGCCATGGTGGCCTCGGGTAGATAGGGTTAGGGTGGTGGTGGTGAGGTGTGTGGATGGTTTGGTTTAGCCAAACCAAGCCAAAGAGGGATGGCCTCGGGTAGATAGGTTAGTTAGAAAGATAGGTGATTTCAATTAGGTTTATCCCTTTGTTCTCTTATATTTGGTGCAATTTTAGAACCACCTTTTATAATGGTTTCCAGAAGAACTATAAATGCAAATAAAACCAACTAGAACCAATAAGGGAGAGGTGGATGGTCTTGTGAGACTTGGTTGATTTGATCAATTCATTTGAATTGAAATCAAACAAGTTTCCCATAAATGCAAAAGATATCCACATTAGAAGGAAGATGGGAAATATGGCATGACACATGCATGTGTAATAAATACCACTAATACTAGTTGTAAAAACAACTATCACTTCTCATGGCATTTACTCGTACATGTATTCTATTATTTCAATTAAGGCCCCACAAAAGAAACAAGCTTGCTTCCCACCTAGAATAGATGAAATGTAATCATATATGAATATAAATGGGCCATGCTAGTGTGTGTGTCCCCTAGATGATCATGTAGCCCCATATATATTCAAACATGCTCACATATTCAAATAGATCCATATGGAAACTAGAGAAGTTATTTTGCTCACATAGCATGCAAAGGTGGCCATGTGGCTCCACATATTCAATATTGTGAAAACAACATATATCACATATGGGAGCATGTAGAATTAGAAGTGGATCCATCCAAACACATATGAGCTATATTTAAATAGCAAATAGAGATGCAATGGCTCATATGTAATTAGGATGGTGGAATTTATAGATATAGCCAAAAGAAAGGTGGTGGAGTTAGAAAAGATATGCCCCCAACTCAACTTGGGCATCATGCAATATATCAAGAACCAACTAGAATATATTAAGAGGCAAATACAAATAATAAGAATACAAATGCATATGTAAGAATAACCAAATAAAGGGGTTTTATATGATGCTCAAATGCAATGTGGCATGGTGACATGAGCATGATATAATGATGATGCAATAATTATATGTAGGAAGTAGCATTATATAGATAAACAAGTAGCATTACAGTTGTTAGTCAAATGGGATGCTACAATGTTCGTGCCTTGATAAGATCCATGAAGCACGGGAAGATCCATACCTGGGGCCATGTTGCTTCGGTCTAGTTATTTGGGCCACAACTTACCCCAGGGGCCTCTGGATTGAAAACACTATCAAGCCCTATGACGGCACTGCCAGGCCAACCACATGGCTACAGGACTATCATGAAGCGATAGAAATCGCTAGGAAACCCAAATTTTGCTATCAAGTACCTCCCACTGATGCTAGACGGCATTGCCCGACAATGGATCGATGACTTGTTGGAGAAAGAAATATACAATTGGTTGGACATGCATGAAGCATTCACCAAGAATTTCGAGGGTCCATACAAATTTCCCTGCACTGTTCGTGACCTATAGCAGTGTGTACAAGAGAAGGACGAATCATACCGGGCCTAACTTTCCTATTGGCTTGATATGAAAAATTCATGTGCGGGAGTACACGATCAAACCGCTATGTCCGCCTTCATCGACTACTTGGAGAAAGGAACTTTGCTTCGACATACGTTGAAGCACACTCAAGACAAGGACAAACTGGATCTTAATTCAATGATTTCCAAGGTCAGTGCGTTTGCAGCTGCCGATGAATGATGCTCGTGGCTCCCTACTTGCAGTGGCAATCCCCACCCAAGGCAACAAGAACAAGAATAATAAGCTTAAGAATCCGCCCAAAGAGAAGCAGGCAGCCGACATGGTCGCCATGATGTTTGCTGGCAGAGGTGAAGGCGGATAGCAGCCAGGGGGTGGCCATGTCAGCAGTGCAGTAGAGAAACTACACCCACAGTTCCATTCATTCCAAGATGTACAAGGAGTACCGCGATATGTCATGTTTTGTCCATATCGACGCCAACAGCAAAGCCATGCACACCAACCGCCAATGCAAGTTTGTCAACGGCCTCAAGGAAGACCCCGAGTCTGGCTACAAGCAAAGTCGTCGTAAAAGCAGACCCCACGACAAGGGCAAGGGGAAGAAAGAGGACAAGGATTCCAAGGATTCGGATTTTATGGACGAGGACATGGACCCCAAACCCGCTGAAAAGGGTGATGGAAAGGGACAAAACCCATTTGAAAAGAAGGCTCCCATCTACCAAACTTTCCTTGGCACTCCCACATCCACGCACAAAAAACCTCTTTGAGGATACTGATGGCCACACTCCCCCTGTTTCCCAGTATGTGAGGTGGTCGGAAGTTATCGTTACTTGGGATAGAGAGGACCATCTAGACCTCATCCCAACAGAGAACCAATATTCCATGGTCATCAACCCTTTGATTAACAACAGTGAGTTCACAAAGTGCCTCGTGGACAGCGGAAGCAGCATCAACATTATGTACCTCGATACACTGCACAAGATTAACTTGATAGAGACCTATCTAAAGCGGAGCAAACCATGTTCCATGGCATCGTTCCTGGCCGACAAGCTCAATCCCTTGGCTGTATTACCCTTCTGGTCGCCTTTGGTGATGTTAACAATTACCGTCAAGAGCGCATGACCTTTTAAGTGGTACCCTTCAAGAGCATGTATCACATCATATTTGGATGCGACATCTTCCACGTCAGTCCATGATTCGTCTACAAAACGCTCAAGATACCCGGGTCAAGCGGTATCATCATCGTTTGCTGGAAGCTTCAATAAGGAAAGGGAGTGCAAGCTGAGTGAAGCCGCCTACACCGAAGACATCCTCTACGGTGCATAATTCAAGGAGATAAAGCGCCAAATCATCCTTGGAGATGCCGACTTCAAAGAAACAGATTTTTGATTCTGAACCCGCCTTCAAGGCCGCCATGAAACCAAGCCGGTGGAACTTGTGGAAGGCGATGACTCCAAGACCACCGCCATTGGTACATGCATGGATCCCAAATAAGAAAGTGCACTCGTCGAGTTCCTCCGTGAGAATAAGGACATCTTCGCCTGTCAACCTTCTGAAATGAAAGGTCTTCCTAGAGAACTTGCCGAGCATAGCTTAAACATTGATCCTAAAGCAAAACTGGTGAAACAACCTCTATGACGCTTCGGTGATGAAAAACTACGTGCCATAGGCAAGGAGCTAGCTATTTTACTTAAGGCTAGTTTTATTCGAGAAGTAGTTCACACCAGTGGATGGAAAATCATGTACTTGTGCCCAAGAAGGGAACCAAAGAATTAAGAATGTGCGTTGATTGCACCGGCTTGAACAAAGCGTGTATGAAGGATTCGTTTGCTTTGCCTCGCATTGACCAAGTCATTGACTCGACGACTGGATCGGAACTTCTATGTTTTATATATGCATACTCATGATACCACCAAATCAAGTTGCGAAAGTTGGACCAATTAGCTACTTCATTCATCACACCTTACAGCACATACTTCTACGTCACAATGCCCTTTGGGCTAAAAAATGCTGGTGCTACATACCAGCATATGATGCAACATTGCCTCCACGATCAAATTAGTCGCAACGTACACGCTTACGTGGATGACATTGCGTTGATGTCCAAGAAAGGAAACGATCTAATCTCCAACTTGCAGGAAACCTTCGATAACCTCTAGCAATTCAACATGATGCTTAACCCTAACAAGTGCTTCTTCAGGGTCCCACCCGGAAAATTGTTGGGTTTCATCATTTCACATCGCGGAATCAAGATGAATATGGAGAAGATCAAGGCCATCCTCAACATCAAATGCCCGATATGCTTGAAGGACATCCAATGGCTCGCAAGATGCGTTGCAGTAGTAAGATGGTTCATCAGCAGACTTGGAGAAAAGACAATGCTTCTCTACAAGTTTCTCAATAAGGAGAACAAATTCATATGGAAAGATGATGGAGATGCAACACTACAGGAGTAGAAGAGAATACTCTCCTCCACACCTATACTTGCAGCACCGGAGCCAATGGAGCCTATGTTAATATACAAGGCATCAACCAACCGGGTAATCAGCATCATCGTCGTGGTGGAGCGGAAGGAACCAACGCAAAAGTATGGAGTTCAGCAACCAGTTTACTATGTAAGCGAGGTCTTGAAGGAATCCAAGAAGCATTACCGCACTACCCGAAGCTTGCTTACAAAGTGTTCCCTGATTCTCGGAAGTTAAGGCACTTCTTCCAAGATCATACCATTACAGTAGTGAGCAAAGCTCCACTGTACAACATTATAAACATCAGCGATGCTACAGGAAGGGTGGAAAAGTGGGGCATTGAGTTTTTTACCTTCTAAATCACCTACAAGAGACGCAACGCTATCAAATCATAAGCATTGGATAATTTCGTCACAGATTGGACAGAACTTCTAATAGATGCTTCTGTGCCAGAGACAGAATCTTGGATCATGTATTTTGACAGATTCAAGCTACTCAACGGCTCGGGGGGTGGTGTATTATTACAATCACCAACAGGATAAAAATATCTAGTATGTCCTGCAGATTCACTTCAACGCTACCAACAACATGGTGGAATATGAAGCTATTATTCACGGATTCCATGTAGCCAAGGATATTGGAATCAAGCGCATAGTTTGCTATGGAGATATCGACTTGGTTGCCGATTAGGTGGCTGGAACCTAGAACGCACGAAACCCTATGATGGTGTCATATCGAGACAAAGTAGACAAGATAGCCAAGTGCTTCGAATGCTACGAAGTCAAGTACTTCAAAAGGGAGTACAATGTAGCGGCAGATCTGCTATCAAATCTTGGATCAGCGCACAAACTAATTCTGCCTGGCATTTTTCTGGAGCATCTATGGACACCATACATGAAGGGAGCGGACCCTGAAAACCCATATAGAGTTGATTCATTTGTTAACTCAGTAACAGTGATCCCTCTGTCTTGGACGAAACTGTTGGGATATGCTAAATGCATATCACCATTGCATGTCTCTAATCTGGCTAACCTGGGTGGACCATAGTTTGTAGAAAGTCCTATGGCTTGCTGTGAGGCCTAGTTAGACGGATCCATAAGGGAGGCCCATGCCGGATAAAGGAAGGCTACGGTGTAGTCACCGACCAACCCGGAGCCTTGGAATGCAAGACACGAAGACTAGTTAGCATCTATGTAGAACTCTGTAACCTGTCCGGCTAGGACTCTTCCCTGTAACCCTAGGTTCTGGCGCCTTTATAAGACGGATCTCTGGGAGCCTTTAGGGCTTAATAAATCAACTCATCACGCACAGAAAACTAGTCCCTCTAACTCGGCGTATTTCTGTTATAGTGATTTATAGTAGGAGTAGGATTCCGCCACCGTTGTGGATCTGAACCTGGGGAAGCTGTGTTACCTTGTACCCGCCAACTTGCTGCCTTCCCCCCATGTCTATAAACACGCTCTGTGAGGACCCCTCCATGGCATACTCATCGGCAATACCACGACATTTGGCGCCCACCGTGGGGCAAGAGGCGCTTCGAGCTCTATGCCCGGCGAGGTCCAAGATCTTCACGGGATCAGCAAAACCATAGCCATCGGTCGTGTTCTCTTCTCCAACAATGTTCCGGTCGTCCCTCCCGACGAGTTATGGATCCCGGCAAAGAAGAAACCCACCCGCTGCTCGATTGTTCCAATTGGGGACATCCACCTCTTCATCGGCGAAACCGACTTGGGCATTATGTTAGTATTTTATATAATCTATATAAAATCTATATTGTATACAATCTGTATTGTATATCATCTGTACTGAGTATTTTTTTAGAAACAAAACATGGTCGTGGAGCACATGGACTTGGTTAGTGGTACACTACGTTTAAAGCGCACGTGGGCTAGTCTTAGTGGCGCACTGCCTCGTGCCACATGCAACACAGTGGAAATGCACTCTGTTTTACAGCTGTGGCGCACTGTGCAGTGCGCTACTGCTATCTTGAGATACCCGTAGCACACCAGGCAGTGCGCTACAGGTAATATTTAGCCATAACGCAGAGCTCGTGGCACACCACTAGTGTGCCATGGAAGGGGAATTCATGTGCACCACAAACATGCAATTTTCCTAGTAGTGCTAGCTCCCTGGAAGTCGGAGGATCGTCAAGGCCCGCATGGACCTCCTCCGAGTAGGACACGTTTGCAGAAGGATCGAAGTCGGATCTCTCTATGGAGTTTGCTGGATTAGATCATAAAAATTCAAGGCCACCCAAACCGCCCCTGTGTGTAGGATAAACGGTAGAAGATCAATGCAAATCTGCCGGGTTAACCTGCACGTGTGGAAAGCAACGATCGCACTTTGTCGGCGTTGTGACCATCTTTGATCGGGCCTGTTGCGTTTAGAGAGAAGGAGAGAGCCCCCGAGATTACCTCGCCAGATGGCTCCGGATAAGGGCCGACTTGGAGGGCTATCCAAGCAAAGACACAATCTACCACTTCGTCGAAGGGCTCACTCGCGGCACACTGCTCCGGCATGCGCTCAGGAGGCAACATGCCAGTAGAAACCTCACTCTCGATCAGATGGTTAAAACTATTAAAAATTTCGCCGATGCCGATGAAGTGGCCCAGACCTGTCCCATCGCCTTACCTAGGCCACCGCTGCCGCCTCGCAATGGCCCCGCTTCCTTAGCATCATCCTCCGCCCATTGAAGAAGCTCCCGCTCCCTCAGACTCTGTCTTGGATGCACTTTATGCTGACATCAGTGTAGACTCGGAGGAGACTGAAATCAACCCAGAAGAGCTCAACACTTCTATGAAGGAGATGGAGGAGGAGATCAATCTCGAGGAGCAAGCCGACAAGGTAGTCACTTCCCATCAGGTGCTAGTCACCATCGGGAGCATGATATAAGAATATCAAACCGGAGCAGCTCCTCCTAAGCCTCGGGACAACATGATGGGGCCAGCCGACAACACCGACGCTGCTCAGGAAAAGGCTATGCCCCTCCGGCTCCCCCAATGCAATAGCCACAGGAACTCGCCATCGGGACAAGCAATGATAATCCTGCGAATCTGCCACCACCACCATCTACGTCTGCGGCCGACCAAATCACTCCGGCTAATAGAGTGATGTATGGAAATTTTCTCATCAATACCATGACCGTGGCCCACATATGGAACATTGTCCAGCTGAATGAGAAGCACCAACAACTACTGGAGGAGGCACAGGCCATCGCGGAGCAAGGCGCAAATGTAGATCGAGATCTGGCCAAGGAGCAAAAGTCAACCGAGGCAGCCAAAGCCATGGAGACTAAGTACAAGAATCTGCTCAAGCAGCAAAAGAACAAGAAAGCTCCAGCTCACGTCGTCAACGATCCCGGCGTATGACGCAACTTGGGGTGGGATCCTTCAAAGCCGGCACAGGCTAAGCCATACATTGATAAAGATGGAAAGCAAGTCATGCCCACACCTGCCCTCAACTTGGCCATCGCCAAGACTCTACTAGAGCATGATAGATCACCCACAGCCGTGGATCAGGTCTTTGACCTCTTCACCAAGGTTGTCAAATAGAAGGTCTACGGAGCTGCCAGATGGTACTCCTGTGCCAGAACCAGAGTATTGCGTAATGCACTTCGACGGATCAAAGTTACTCCATGGCTTGAGGGCTGGTGTATTATTGCAATATCCAACAGGAGAAAAGCTAAATTATGTCCTGCAAGTTCACTTTGAGGCTACAAATAACATGGCGGAATACGAAGCACTCATTCACGGACTTCGCGTAGCCCAGGATATTGGCATCAAGAGAATAGTTTACCGTGGAGATTCTAACTTGGTTGCCTAGAAAGTGGTTGGCACCTGGAACGCATGGAACCCTATGATGGTGCAATATCAAGATGAAGTAGACGGGATATCCAAGTGCTTCGAAGGCTACAAAGTCAAGTATGTCAAAAGGGAGGAAAATGAGGCGGCACATCTGTTGTCAAAGGTTGGATCTGCTCGCAAACCAATTCCACCAGGCGTTTTTCTAGAGCATCTACGGACTCCATCCATGAAGGGAGCATACCGCAAGAACCCGGATAGAGTTGACTCATTTGTTAATGTAGAAACAATAGTCCCTCCGGCTTGGACAAAACCATTCATGGATTACCTCAAACAAAGAACTTTGCCCATCGACAAAATCGAAAGTCGGAAAATAGTACATCGAGCAAAGGGCTATACCATAGTAAATGGTCAGCTCTACAAAATAAGCACTATGGGTGTATTCCTAAAGTGCATTTCCTAGCAGCAAGGTATGGATATCCTTCATGAGAATCATCTCAGAGATTGCGTGCATCATGCCGCTCCCGATCGTTGGTCTCCAAAGCCTTCCGGCAAGGATTCTACCGGCTGACTACAAAGGCGGACGCCGTGAAGCTGGTTGAAACATGTATGGGGTGTCAATATTATGCATGGCATTCACACGTACTAGATGAAGAATTGCGAACTATACCAATAACTTGGCCGTTTGAAGTCTGGGGGCTTGACATGGTTGGGCCACTACAAATGGAACCTTTTGGGTTTATGCATCTGCTTGTAGCAGTTGACAAATTCACAAAATAGATAGAAGATAAACCCGTTAGAAAGATTGATGGGGCAAATGCCCTTAAGTTTGTCCAGGATCTAGTGGTGAGATTTTCTCTCCCACATAGAATCAGCACTGACAATGGTACCAACTTGTCTCTCGGAGAAGTAGAGGCTTACTTTCAAGAGAAAGGCATCCGCCTTGACCTAGCATATGTGGCTCATCCACAATCTAATGGTCAGGTTGAACGTGCCAATGGACTAATTCTGCAGGGAATAAAGCCACATCTAGAAGCACCGCTACATAGAGCAGCTGGAGCTTGGGCAGAGGAATTGCCATCTTTTTTGTGGAGCTTAAGAACTACTCCCAATATATCTACCAGATACACCCCTTTTTTCATGGTATATGGAGTAGAAGCAGTCCTACCTTCCGACATCCTTCACGATTCACCAAGAGTTTTCGCCTATGATGAAGATGACTGAAGAATCCAGACACTTAGATGTGGACCTGCTCGAAGAGGAACACGTGCTGACATGCCAGAGATCCGCCATCTACCAGCAGAAGTTGTGCAGCTACCATAGTCGCCGCGTTCAGCATCGCTCATTAAGGAAGAGGATCTGGTGCTCTGACTTGAGAAAAAAAGTCACACAAATTATCCCCTCCATGGGAAGGACCGTTTATCATAAGAAAAACGGTACTCAATGGTTCCTATTACCTCATTGATAATCTTGAGTTGAAAGATTTTTTTCCATACTGTAACATCCCTAAAATCATGTTTTCAAAGTTTGCACATCATTCATGCATTCATACTCATTTTAGGATCATTTCCTCAAAATCAGAAACTTTGTGATCTATTATTTTATGCAAGCAAGGCATTAGCCTTATTGCTACCTTATAAGAAGGAAGACCTTGTTTTGATCAGTAGAGAATTGTTCCTATGGTTGATTGATATTTTCTAAAGCTTGGACAAAGTTTTTAAAACAAAGTATGAATTTAAAATCATTCACATGTCTTTATTAAACAAGTGAGAAAAAGCATTGGTTAATTTAAAACCCAATGGGCCAAAGTATTTTGAGTGAGAAACTTTGTTCTATAACCAAAAAGGTGCAAGTTCTACTTTACAAAAATTCAGAACAAGTTTGAATTCAAAACCATTTGAAAACCATTTGAAATTTATTCCATAAAATCAAATCAGAAATGGAAAAAAGATAGAAATGAAAATAGGCCGGCGCCACTCTTTCATCCCAGAAGCAAAAGCAGCCCACCCGGGATTTCCCTTCTCCCTCTGTTTCTCACTCAACCCGCGCACACCCCCTCACTGACGCTCCGACCCCACCATCCACCTCAGCATCATCGTCAACCATGCGCCAGAGGAACTGCTCCCTCTGTCGTTTCCTCCCGAATTCAAATCCATTGATTGCACTTTATTCGCGGAGTAATTCCCCCTCCTCGCTCGGCTATATAATACCCACCCCTCGACGACCATTTTCCCCCACTCCACTCGCTCGCTCCGCCACCAGGCTGCCCCCAATTGCTCTCACACCGCCGCTGTACTGACGAGCTCCGGCGACGAAATTCTGGTGAGCCTGACCACTCCTGCCCTTCTAGTTCATACGAGCGTGTTCCTTACAACCTTGGGCATCTCCTGACATCTTTCTTTTGGCCGCGCATGACCTAGGCCGCCGTCCCTGTCCACCTCCGCAAGCGACAGAGCCGCCACTCGACTCCGGCGACACCCTCTGGTAGTTCCTGACCGCCCCCTTCTCTCTTCTGGTTACTCACATGTTCGCCAGACTTGTGCGCATATAAAGGCACCGTTCTTTTGGCTAGGCGCGATCTGTAGCCTCGCCAACGACGACGAGAAGCCGTACCTGACGACCGACGCTTCTCCGGCGAGCAATAGACGTCGAGTCCGTGCGCCCCTGTCCCTCCTTCGACCACCTTGAGCACCGCGACGACCCCACGAGCTCGGTAAGCCCCTCTGTTTTCTCCCTTGATTCCCAGAACCACCGGACCATCACTGGCCGAGCGCGCCGCCGCTCACCGTTGACTCAGCGCCGCCAGTTCTTGGTCAGCGCAAAGATACCCGTTGGATCTGGATCTCACGGCCACGATTAGATCTTAGGTGAAGCGGTACGGGCAGATCTGAGCCGTGCGTAGCTAGTTAGATCCAACGGCCCGCGAGCGTGCTCCGCGCGAAATGGTATCGACCAATCAGACAGCGCCGCGTGGCCTGTGTTTTGATTTAAAATCTGGAATTAGATCAATTAGTTGTTCAAACTTGCAAAATTCATAACTTTTGATCCACACGTTCAAATTTTGTAAATTTTATATTATTGGAATCAGGAGAAAGAATTCTATCCAATTATGCACTTTGTTTAATAAATTGCATCTGTAAAATGGGTTGTTTTTGCAGAGACATTTATAAGCTTATTTTGTATATAAAAATTGTATGGAAAATGTTCTAAGGGCCAAATTAATTTCATTTTGTGTATAATTGTTTTGTTTATGATTCAGTACTGTTCCAATTGTCTTGTTTGATTTAGAAAATCATCACATGGCATTTGGATGCATTCATATATTTTTTTGCTTGTTTATTTTGATATGTGAATTTGGTGCTATCATTTTATGTGTAGATTTTGGTGGTAGTGGTGATTGTGATTGTGAGGATTGTTGCTACTCCCCCAACTACCAAGGCAAGTGGTGCTTCATATTTTTGTCCCAATATTTTGACTATGCATTAGAAATATTTTGTATAGGGCTTGCATGAGTATTTTTGCTAAGTATCTATATGCTATGCTTGGGAAATCCTAGTAGTTGTAGAATTGTTAGAATTTTCTCTAAGTTAAGATACTTGCTATTGCCATGCTTATCCTAGCTAGTAGCAACCAAGGGTGGAATATATACATGCTATGGAAAAATATTGCTAAGTCTTTGACTTATGGTTTTGCTTAATAAAACAACTAACTGAATGAAACACCTGGGTGGAATGGTAATTGCTTGGTGGTTTTTGGTTGAGTGGTTACACAAGGCCCATTTATATGGTTTACCTTGTGTATCTCACTTGTGGATTGCCACCCAGGAACAAAGGGATTTGAGATGCCAAATGTTAAGAAGCTTCTAGTGCAGCCACATGGCATTATGGGCTCTGCCTGGATCATATAGGTTACAATAACTTAGCCAAATGGATAGTTGGTGGTAGGGGATTGATAGGTTTGGAGCGCGTCCATTTTGGTCTAAGGGAAGGCTTCTGTAAGGTCCTGTCTTGGTGAAAATCAAGTCTTGTGGGCAAAGTGCACCACCTCTGCAGATGGAAGAAACTAATACTTAGCCGTGTCCCCGGTAATGGACAATTTGAGCATCAAGACATGGAAGCTATCGAGAATCTCCTCACCCCAATTTTCTAAGATAAAAACTTGTGGTTGAACAAGGGTGAAGGTTCACCAATTTCTATTGGTGGTTCCTTGGGAGTTTTTGCTAATAAAAAACTTAGTGTTTTCAAATGATAGGTAAAACCTATTTTGAGCAAAGCAAGCCTAAGCTAAACTTAGCCAAATTGATGTAGTAACTAGATGTTAATATTCTACTAAGGTATCACTTGCCAATACTATTCCAATGTATTGACCCACTGTGGCTGTAACTTGTGATGTTGCAGGTTACTCTGATGATGATTAGGGGTTATGAGTCTACACTCAACATGCTTGCCTGTGGCACATGAAGATGAAGACTTCTATTTTTATTTTGTTAAGTTAAACTCTTGTACTAGCCTATGGCTATGGAGTTGTAAAATACTATGTTATCTCTGGAATGACGATGTAATAATGACCTTTGTTTCTGTGTACTTCATCTTAAACTGTGGATGCTAGCAATTCATCCAGGGACTAGCATTGCAATCACAGAGATCTTTACTTTTATAAAGGTGGGATCTTACACATAAAATCCCCATAACATAGGGATCGGGTTCCACTATCATCAGATAACGGAACATAACACCACACAAGTTATTATCTGATCCATCTAGAGGATCCATCAGTTTTGTCACCTTATTACAAGCTTTCAAGCAAAAATACGGAGAGAGAAAAGAGGCTGGAGACGCAAGAACACTGCCCATAGGCTAGTGGAAAGTTTCAGGCAAAAAAACCAACACAACCATAACAGGAAGTCCTAGAAACTTTTTCATCACCACCACATTCTTCTTCTTTTCACTTTTTCCTCTCCAAAGCACTTGCACCATTTTTGTGATCATGAGGAATCGCCGGCAGTCCCAAGAAAGGCAGAGGAGCAACATCCATCGCCGTAGCATCAGATAAGGAATTCTGCTACAACACATCAGCCCTAGCACACAACGTCTCCTGCTCTTCTTCCCCATGCAAACCTTCCCAATATTGAATGAAAACACATGCATAGATAACCAAATCAACTGGAGAGTTAATAAGTTTTTTTTTCAAAACAGACCCTGTTCCTACGCTTCCAAATAGCCCAACAAATCGCTACCAACAGCATAATCTGCACATTTCGACTGGCCCCTAGGACATTAGGAACCCACCAGAAGTACTGAGAAAAAGGACCCATGCCTATTCACAGCACCAACTGACTTAGTTACCACACCCCACACATACTTAGCAGCCACACAGGAAAAGAACAAGTGTCCAATAGTTTCCTCCACTCGACAAAATCTGCAAGTAGAGTCCCCTATCCAGTTTTTCCTTTTCATGTTATCTTTAGTGAGAATT
This sequence comes from Avena sativa, assembly GCA_916181665.1. NCBI lineage: Eukaryota > Viridiplantae > Streptophyta > Magnoliopsida > Poales > Poaceae > Avena > Avena sativa. The sequence continues at coordinate 42,331,338 of OV702295.1, forward strand.
GCATTATGCCATATCAACCATAGCCAAATTTTAATCTTCAAAGGGATTTTTGCTTTCCATATATCACTTGTGGATTGCCACCCAGGAACAAAGGGATTTGAGATGCCAATTGTTAAGAAGCTTCTAGTGCAGCCACAGCATGGGCTCTGCCTGGATCATATAGGTTGCAATAACTTAGCCAAATGGATAGTTGGTGGTAGGGGATTGATAGGTTTGGAGCGCGTCCATTTTGGTCTAAGGGAAGGCTTCTGTAAGGTCCTGTCTTGGTGAAAATCAAGTCTTGTGGGGAAAGTGCACCACCTCTACAGATGGAAGAAACTAATACTTAGCCGTGTTCCCGGTAATGGACAATTTGCGCATCAAGACATGGAATCTATAGAGAATCCTCATCCCAATTTTCTAAGTTAAAAACTTGTGGTTGAACAAGGGTGAAGGTTCACCAATTTCTATTGGTGGTTCCTTGGGAGTTTTTGCTAAACAAATACTTAGTGTTTTCAAATGATAGGTAAAACCTATTTTGAGCAAATCAAGCCTAAGCTAAACTTAGCCAAATTCATGTAGTAACTAGATGCTAATATTCTACTAAGGTATCACTTGCCAATACTATTCCAATGTATTGACCCACTGTGGCTGTAACTTGTGATGTTGCAGGTTACTCTGATGATGATTAGGGGTTATGAGTCTACACTCAACATGCTTGCCTATGGCACATGAAGATGAAGACTTCTATTTTTATTTTGTTAAGTTAAACTCTTGTACTAGCCTATGGCTATGGAGTTGTAAAATACTATGTTATCTCTGGAATGACGATGTAATAATGACCTTTGTTTCTGTGTACTTCATCTTAAACTGTGGATGCTAGCAATTCATCCAGGGACTAGCATTGCAATCACAGAGATCTTTACTTTTATAAAGGTGGGATCTTACACATAAAATCCCCATAACATAGGGATCGGGTTCCACTATCATCAGATAACGGAACATAACACCACACAAGTTATTATCTGATCCATCTAGAGGATCCATCAGTTTTGTCACCTTATTACAAGCTTTCAAGCAAAAATACGGAGAGAGAAAAGAGGCTGGAGACGCAAGAACACTGCCCATAGGCTAGTGGAAAGTTTCAGGCAAAAAAACCAACACAACCATAACAGGAAGTCCTAGAAACTTTTTCATCACCACCACATTCTTCTTCTTTTCACTTTTTCCTCTCCAAAGCACTTGCACCATTTTTGTGATCATGAGGAATCGCCGGCAGTCCCAAGAAAGGCAGAGGAGCAACATCCATCGCCGTAGCATCAGATAAGGAATTCTGCTACAACACATCAGCCCTAGCACACAACGTCTCCTGCTCTTCTTCCCCATGCAAACCTTCCCAATATTGAATGAAAACACATGCATAGATAACCAAATCAACTGGAGAGTTAATAAGTTTTTTTTTTTAAAACAGACCCTGTTCCTACGCTTCCAAATAGCCCAACAAATCGCTACCAACGGCATAATCTGCACATTTCGACTGGCCCCTAGGACATTAGGAACCCACCAGAAGTACTGAGAAAAAGGACCCATGCCTATTCACAGCACCAACTGACTTAGTTACCACACCCCACACATACTTAGCAGCCACACAGGAAAAGAAAAAGTGTCCAATAGTTTCCTCCTCTCGACAAAATCTGCAAGTAGAGTCCCCTATCCAGTTTTTCCTTTTCATGTTATCTTCAGTGAGAATTGCATTATGCCATATCAACCATAGCCAAATTTTAATCTTCAAAGGGATTTTTGCTTTCCATATATCACTTGTGGATTGCCACCCAGGAACAAAGGGATTTGAGATGCCAATTGTTAAGAAGCTTCTAGTGCAGCCACAGCATGGGCTCTGCCTGGATCATATAGGTTGCAATAACTTAGCCAAATGGATAGTTGGTGGTAGGGGATTGATAGGTTTGGAGCGCGTCCATTTTGGTCTAAGGGAAGGCTTCTGTAAGGTCCTGTCTTGGTGAAAATCAAGTCTTGTGGGGAAAGTGCACCACCTCTACAGATGGAAGAAACTAATACTTAGCCGTGTCCCCGGTAATGGACAATTTGCGCATCAAGACATGGAATCTATAGAGAATCCTCATCCCAATTTTCTAAGTTAAAAACTTGTGGTTGAACAAGGGTGAAGGTTCACCAATTTCTGTTGGTGGTTCCTTGGGAGTTTTTGCTAAACAAATACTTAGTGTTTTCAAATGATAGGTAAAACCTATTTTGAGCAAATCAAGCCTAAGCTAAACTTAGCCAAATTCATGTAGTAACTAGATGCTAATATTCTACTAAGGTATCACTTGCCAATACTATTCCAATGTATTGACCCACTGTGGCTGTAACTTGTGATGTTGCAGGTTACTCTGATGATGATTAGGGGTTATGAGTCTACACTCAACATGCTTGCCTGTGGCACATGAAGATGAAGACTTCTATTTTTATTTTGTTAAGTTAAACTCTTGTACTAGCCTATGGCTATGGAGTTGTAAAATGCTATGTTATCTCTGGAATGACGATGTAATAATGACCTTTGTTTCTGTGTACTTCATCTTAAACTGTGGATGCTAGCAATTCATCCAGGGACTAGCATTGCAATCACAGAGATCTTTACTTTTATAAAGGTGGGATCTTACACATAAAATCCCCATAACATAGGGATCAGGTTCCACTATCATCAGATAACGGAACATAACACCACACAAGTTATTGTCTGATGCATCTAGAGGATCCATCAGTTTTGTCACCTTATTACAAGCTTTCAAGCAAAAATACGGAGAGAGAAAAGAGGCTGGAGACGCAAGAACACTGCCCATAGGCTAGTGGAAATTTTCAGGCAAAAAAACCAACACAACCATAACAGGAAGTCCTAGAAACTTTTTCATCACCACCACATTCTTCTTCTTTTCACTTTTTCCTCTCCAAAGCACTTGCACCATTTTTGTGATCATGAGGAATCGCCGGCAGTCCCAAGAAAGGCAGAGGAGCAACATCCATCGCCGTAGCATCAGATAAGGAATTCTGCTACAACACATCAGCCCTAGCACACAACGTCTCCTGCTCTTCTTCCCCATGCAAACCTTCCCAATATTGAATGAAAACACATGCATAGATAACCAAATCAACTGGAGAGTTAATAAGTTTTTTTTTCAAAACAGACCCTGTTCCTACGCTTCCAAATAGCCCAACAAATCGCTACCAACGGCATAATCTGCACATTTCGACTGGCCCATAGGACATTAGGAACCCACCAGAAGTACTGAGAAAAAGGACCCATGCCTATTCACAGCACCAACTGACTTAGTTACCACACCCCACACATACTTAGCAGCCACACAGGAAAAGAACAAGTGTCCAATAGTTTCCTCCTCTCGACAAAATCTGCAAGTAGAGTCCCCTACCCAGTTTTTCCTTTTCATGTTATCTTTAGTGAGAATTGCATTATGCCATATCAACCATAGCCAAATTTTAATCTTCAAAGGGATTTTTGCTTTCCACAGATGCTTAAAGCTCCTATAAACCCCAACACTAGAAAGATGAGAATACATGGACCTGACTGAGAATTTGCCAGATTTAGTCCACATCCAAACATGATGATCTTTGTCTTGAGTAAGAACCACTCCACCTACCAAACTCCTCAGCTGATTATATTGGTTCATACCATCACCATTCAACCATCTCCTAAAAGAACATATCCACCCTTTCTCAGCCATAGCAGCAACAATAATCACTTGATTCTGACAAACATCAAATAGCCCAGGAAATTTAACATTTAGAGGAACATCTAAACACCATGCATCATGCCAAAAATCAGTGAAGTTCCCATCCCCCACTTTCATTATCCTGCCTGCTAAATAAAGATCTTTAATTTTTTACCAAATCATCCCAACAAGGCAAATCACTCTATTTGTGTTTCACAACACTAACCCCCCCCCCTCTTCTCATATATTTTTCCTCACAAAAACTTGCCAAGGGCCCTCCTCAGCCTCAAGCCTTGACCAGCATTTACAAAGCAAGCTAATGTTAAACATCTAATATTCTTGATCCCTAGACCACCTTTCTTTATTGGCCTACAAGCAAACTTCCACTTCACCAAATGATACTTTCTCTTACCAACCCTGCCATACCATAAGAAAGCTCTAGTATGCTTTTCCACTTCCTCCACATTTGATTTGTGCAAAAGAAACATAGACATGGGATAAAAACTCACACTGGACATACAAGCAGTATTTTTAACATGCTTGCCCCCAGAGACAGAGCTCCTCCCATCCATCCATCTAATTTCTTCGTTAATCTTTCCCCAATAAAACTCATCTCAGCCATTGTGCATCTTCTACTACAAACAGGCAGCCCCTGATATTTAATAGGCCACCTACCTTTCTGACAGTTAAATTGCTCTGCATAAGTAAAAAGCTTGTATCCATCCTCTAGAACCATCATCACCTCACTTTTCTCAAAATTAATCTTGAGACAGACATGGATTCAAACAGATAAAGTAATAATTTCAAGTTTCTCGCTCCTTCAACCTCATCTTTAATGAAAAGAATAGTATCATCAGCATACTGCAAAATAGCAATCCCTTTTTTCAAACAAATTATCAATCAACCCAGTGAACAAACCACTTGCTTGAGCATTCAAAACCATTTTTGCCAAGCATTCCCCAGCAAGATTAAACAGGAAAGGAGAAAAAGGATCCCCCTGTCTAACCCCCTTAAAACTACCAAAATAACGACCAACCTCCCCATTCACTTTAACACTGAGAGTACCTTGAGTCACGACACTTTTCAACCAAACCAACCAGTCCTCACTGAAACCTTTCTGTTTACAATAGTAAAACAAAAATACTAGTTGACTTTGTCATAGGACTTTTCAAAATCAATCTTCAAGATCACTCCCTATTTCTTCTGACCCTTTGATTCTTCCAAAATTTCATGTAACAAAGTAACTCCATCAGCAATAAATCTCCCTTTAATAAAAGCAATTTGACAAGTATCAATCAGCTTCCCCATAACTGGTTCAGTTCTCATTGTCAACATTTTTGTGAAAATCTTGAACAGGACCTGGAGAAAACACATGTGTCTGTATTTCTGAATACAATCAGCATCGTCACCTTTTGGTAGTAGAGTAATTATGCCATAATTGATACTGCTCAGATCTATCTTGTGTGCATAAAAGTCACAAAACACAGCCATAACATCATCCTTGATAATGGACCACCAATGTTGATAGAATTCAATAGGAATTTCATCAGGACCAGCTGCTTTTTTTTCCATCTGATCAATAACCTCTTTCTCACTAAAAGGCACACCCATCCTTTCTCTATTCTCATCATCAAGTTCCTCCCAAGCATTCCAATTGTCATCAGCAAGTCTGACAGAAAAACCTCCAGCAGGACCAAATAGACTTTTGTAATAAGCAGTAGCATGCAACAACAAATCATGTGTCCCCTGAACCTCTTGCGGTGACCCAGCATACCACTGCATGATGTAGTGCACTATAGTCGTTGACATAACACCAATGAAACACCGTTCACTAGTATTACATCCCTCAGAGTGGTACAACAGAAACACAGCAGGTCCAAGACATGACTATAGGTTACAACTCAACTCTTTACACAAGAACCAGAGAACACTCTAAGTTAAAGAGAGAAAGATCTTCTTACAAAGAAGAATCAGAAATAAACAACTCAAAAACTATCATACTATTAAGACTAGGATTTTTAACTAAGGGTCTGGCATTGCCGCTATTGCAATATGCTACAGAAATAGGTTCTATGGCTAGAGATTATATTCCTATCTAATCAGTAACTTCGTCTTCACTTGAGTTAATGTATATGTTGACTTCCTCTATTTCATTGAGGTGCTTGAGCTTTTGATGATGATTCCTAGAGCATATCTTGATGTAGACGTCTTATTGGCTTTAGAATCTAGCAAGGGTTAAGAGGATATGTTGAGTACGAGCGTACTCAGCAATTCACTAGAAAAGGAGTGTTTGATGCACTATATCTATAGCCACCGACCATAGGTCATAGGCAATGCAGGTTTTCGTAAACATTTCTTCAAAGGTTGCTTTTATTATGAAAAGCTATGTCCGTTAGCCTTCACGGGTTTACCAGAACTTTCATGGGGTTCCTTCCCGCCGCGTTTGCAGCTCCTTCCCGGAACAGGGAGTAACAAGTTACAGTTCTTACACTCTGCAGAGGTGCGTTACTTTTCCCATGATAGATCAACTCCTTGTTGCACAACCGGGCATCTTACCCATCCACAATTCCGTGATGTGGGGCCCAGTAGATGATCCAAGCCAATCACTGCCCTCTTCGCGACCCCATATCTCTGCACGATCCTTCGGGGCCGACTCACCTCCGTTAAGCCCCCTTTCGGGCAGGCTAAAACCTTGATGAGTTCCCGAAGACTCTATGACCTGGTATTGCCCTGGCAAGTGCCATATTAAATGTACCATCCACTAAACACCATTCATAGATAATCTAGACACCAAAAGTGTGGGGCGTAAGGGTGCCCACCCATATGTTGGATCTGCACAAGGAATCGCAACGTCACGTTAAGGTCGTCTTTCCTCCATATGAGAGGAAAAGGATACAACTTACTTCTCCTTCCCATTCCAAATCTCATGGTTAACGCGTGATATATGGCGCAAGAATCACTGGCGACATTGGTTGTTAATTCCTAGATAATATGTTCCTTTACCACCGAAACTTTCATAGTAGGTTATTACCTCATGGTAAATAACCTATAATCATATTATTATGAAAATAGGGTTTTCTGACCTTTTTCAAATGCAGGTGATGACAACATTGGATTTGTAAAATAATTCATAGAAAATAATCAAAGGACATGAGCAAGTGTGAACTTGCCTTTTGTGGTTGCAAGATTATGCACTCACGGTCTTCGAGATGATAGAAGATTTAATATCTGAAATCCGCATCATTGGTCCGGTAAGGACTAATGTTTAAAGAAGCAAGATGCCATTATGCATAAATAATGCTATGCAATTTTATAATTCCCAAAGTGAAAGCCTTAGAATTATAAATAAGTTGATCTTAGGTATCTTCTTTAAGATTGGGTTTATCTTTAAGTTTATTTCATAAGCAATGGCATTGATAAGGAACTTAAGTGTTAACAATCCAAAATATACAAGCACGGGTAGAGTAATGTGATTATGATTAATTGTTATCTGGTGACTGGGATAAAAGTCCTGGGGTTGATTTGTTAAGAGCTGAAGGAACTATTATAGACTTGTTGTTTGGAATGGAAAAAAGAATAACATTTGAAGAAACTAGTGTTTAGTTAAGGTTAATCAGTCTTGAGGGTTATTAGGTTTTACATTAGGGTTTGAGATGGTTACGAATGATATTAAGTTATCATGTTTTAATTGATGGTACAAGTGACCAAAGTTAACTATAAAAACATGAATAAACTTCAAATGAGATGTTTATGATTGTTTAGACCAAAGTTAACTATAAAAATATAGGTGAATCGTAAGATGTAGTGAGTTTTAGAACATCATCTAGTTTTAGGGTTTTGACAAATATGATCATGGATGATCCCTTTTAATTTAAGTGAAAGATGAATTTAATAACATGCAACTTATTAATGGGAGCATAATTAGATGATCTTAAAAATTTATTAGAGTTTAGAGTCTTTTTTTAAGAGTGGTTAAGAGATGAAAATTATTCACCATCTTATACATGAGTGATATATAATATTTATTTAAAAGGAGTTTAATTTGAATTTAAGATTTAAAAACATTTAAAGGCTAATAGTTATATTTAAGTTTTATTTTGATTACGGATTTGGACTTAGTAATTAAACTTTAACGGATTTAGTGTTTGATATGAAAATGTGATTATTTCTTACTTAAGAAATAATTTTAAGAATTAACAAAGTGGTTATTTCATTTTAGTGAAATAAGTAAATGAATTTTAATATATAAGGTTATTAAAATGTTTTTGAATAATATACAGAGTGTTTTTCTAGTAAAATATACTTATTAAATATCTTAAAAATGAATTTTATTTATTTTTAGGTATTATCTTTATTTTTATAAAATTCTTCAAAGAATTGAGTGTCTTTATTTTTAGGTATTATCTTTATTTATTTTTATATTTTACTTGTAAGACTCTAATTTAGTATTTTTATAAATTAGTAGAATTATTTTTATACACAAAAATGAATTTTATTAATTTTTAGGATTTTTCCTTATTTTATGAATTTTCACTTGGAACTTAATGGTGTTAAGATTTATTTGCTTTATATTTATCATAAATAAGTAAAGTTATTATTATTATTATTATTTTTATTAAGTAACTCTTACTTTTGTGATGATTTTAATATATTATATATATATTCTTATGTTGTAGCCCTATTTTTTGAAAATTCCTTAAAGTGCTTCTTACAATAACTATTTAATTTAAGTTTTATTATGCTAAATTATATACTAATATTTTCTTGTTTAATATATGATTTATTTTTATTTTTTGTAGAGGTCCCAACCTTTAATAAGGTAGAGATCCCTGTATGTACAATGCTAGTCCCTGGATCAATAGCTAGCATCCACAGTTAAGATGTAATATCAAGAAACAAAGGTCATAATACAACTTTATAACCAGGAATAAAATAATTTATTACATCTTACATAGCTCATTTGGCTATCTCATTACAATGCAGCAGAAATAACTTTCGCATGGAGTCCTTCATCTTCAAAGTGCCACAGGCAAACATGTTGGTTGTAGACTTGTAATCCTAATCAACACACTTCACTAACATCAAACAAACCTGCAACATAATAAATTACAGCCACAAGGGTCAATACATTTGAATTGTATTGGCAAGTGATACTTTGGTAGTATAGTGGAGTCTATCATCTATATGCATTTGGCTAAGTGGAGCTTAGGCTTTCTTTGTTCAAAATAGATTTTTCTTATCATTTGCAAACACTAAGTTTTTCTTTGTCAAAATCACCCAAGGCATCCCCCAATAGAAATTGGTGATCCTTCAACCCTTGTTCAACCACAAAATTTTAACTTAGAAATTGGGATGAGGAGATTCTTGATAGCTTCTATGTCTTAATGCTCAAATTGTCCTTTGCCAGGGACATGGCTAAGTATTTAGATTTTACACTCTGTGGAGGTTATGCACTTTCCCCACAAGACTTGGTTTCACCAAGACAAGATATTTCAGAAGCCTTCCCTTAGACCAGAATGGACGCGCTCCAACCTATCAATCCCCTACCTCCAACTATCCATTTGGCTAAGTTATTGCAACCTATATGATCCAGGCAGAGCCCATAATGCCAAGTGGCTGCACTTGAAGCTTCTCAACATTTGACATCTCAAATATCTTTGTTCCTAGGTGGCCATCCACAAGTGAGATACACAATGTAAACCATAGAAATGGGCCTTGTGTAAACACTCAACACAAACCATTCCTTCCATTCCACCCAGGAAATTCATTCACTTAGTTGTTTTATTAAACAAAACACAAGTCCTTGACTTAGAAATGTTCCATAGTATGAATATATTCCACCCTTGTTTTCTACTAGCTAGCTAAGCATGAAAGTAGTAGGAATCTTAACTTAGGAAATTTCTACTAAGGTTTCATTTACTAGGATTTCCCATGGCATAGTTTATACTTAGCAAAATTTCCATGCAAGTCCTACTTAGAAATATCACTAATGCATAGTGAAAATAATGGGACAAAAGATGGGGCATCACTTGCCTTTTTGGTAGAGAATATAAGTTCACTCCTTGATCTTGCAATATTCACACTCTTCAAATTCCACTACAATTCCACCAAGCAAGCAATATTCATTCTACCATTCAAGCAAACATCACATAAAATAACAAAAATAAATCAATGCATGCAAGCATGACAAAGATTGTTTTATTTACAAAAGTGGTTTCTAATAGGTTATAAACATTCTAAAACATCTATTGGTCATTTATATAAGTGGCAAAATCATTTGCAAAAGATTTTACTTATAAATCATTTTTAAACCAAATCAATATTTTATGTAGTTGAGAATGCCTTTAGCAATGCAATAATCTTTATAGTGTTCACAAATACATTTTGAATTCTAAAACTTGGTGTTTGGGGTCAGATAGTTTAATCCAAATCATTTCCCAAAGATTTTTCTCCAAAAAGTATTTTTAACATATAAACAACATTTTTATTTGACTAGAAATGCTTTAATTCAAAGATTTATTCTCTTGCTTCACCAAATATGTTTTTGAATCCACAAGTTGGTTTATATGGTCAGTAGGTTCAAAACAATCCATTTTCCAAAGGTTTTAACACAAAAATAATTTAGAATGAATTTTATATTCAAATTATGCTTACACAAGTTTCTGCAAAAACAACCATTTTAAGTGAAGCAATTTATTAAACAAAGTGCATGGTTGCAAAGTACTTTTTTTGCTGATTCCATTGATATAAATTTGTAAAATTTGGAAGTGTGGATTGAAAGTTATGAATTTTGCAAGTTTACATATCCAATAGATCAAATTCTGTTTTAAAAATCAGAGTCTGGTCACGTGGCGCGTTTCTATAGGCTGGTACCGGTTCGTTCGGATCACGCACTGAGGATCGTTGGATCTAATGCGAATCGCACGACACAGATGTTCTCATACCCTTTCTTTTAAGTCATCTATTCCTATCCACACGATCCAGATCCAACGGTTGCTGCGTGTTTGACCTAGAACGAGCAGCGCTGGCGGCGGCGACTGGCGGCGGCGCGCTCGGGAAGGGGTGTTCCGGTGAAAACAGGAAGCAAGGGAGAGGGGAAAGTTGCTCACTGGGTTCGCCATGAAGCGCTGGTTCTCAAGGTGGTCGATGTAGGACAGGGGACGCACGAAGTCTTCGTGGATTCCTCGCCAAAGAGGTTGCTGTCGTCGGGTCATGCACGGTTCTTGTCGGAGATGAGTACCTGGGACGCAAGTGAGCAAGACAACGCGTCAGTGAGGTGCGCGCGTGTTCGGGGAGTGTGGGAAAACTCACCAGGGAGCAAGGGACGCACGGGGACGACGGCTATCGCTCTCTGGAGATGGGGCAGACGACTACATCGAGTAGGCGAGATCAGAGTCGAGCTTCTGGAGCATGCGCGAGCAAGAGGAGGGTGTCAGTAGGTGCGTATGGGGATGGAGAATAAGCTAGTCTGAACCATAGGCACAGGGGGATGCGGGGCTCACCGGAATTCGACGCTGAGCTCGTCGGATGCAGCGGCAGTGCAAGTGGGAATGGGGACGGCATGGGGGCTCTCTTGCAGCGGCATCTGAGGGAAAAGGGAGGGGAGAGGGAGGCGGTTATATGAGCGTGGTCGAGGGAGTAATTGTCGCGGCAATAACTCGGATTGATTCGAGTTTTAAACGACAGAAAACGGCCAGCGAGGTGAGGGGCGAGGTCGTCGCGGGGTAGGAGAGAAGACCTGACTGGTGGGGTCTGGTTGACAGCAAGAGACAGAGAGAGAGGAAGAGTGGGACCTAGCAGTCAGCGACTGAGTGGGTCTGTTCTGTGGTGATAAAAACGTTTCGGGGAGGGGGGTTAGTTGGGCTAGATGGGCCAGACTAGCTGGGCTGGCCTTTTTTCATTTTTTATACATAAACTTTTTCTTTTTCCATTTTTATTATTCTGTTTTGATTTTTTTAATCATTTCAAACAACAATTTGAATTCAAATTTCAACCAAACTTTGTGTATATTCAAATACTGATTATTAGTTCATTCTAAGGTCAAATTTAGAATAATTCTTTTATTCTTTTTAGGGTCTTTTATTTATTTTATAAATGGACATTTGTCTTTATTTCAAATAGATTTTAATGTGTTTTAAAACTTTATTTGAAATCCATATTTTTACTAAACCTATTCAGTAGGTTTTATTTATTTATTAGGGTGTCAAATAATTCACCTTGAATTATTTATAGTATTTTAATATGATTATTAATCAGTTTTATTTGGTCAATTGTTTTTATTCCAATGAAATTCAAATATGGTTTTAATTCCATATAATTTTATTTAAGTGATTCTTTTATTTCATTTGAGTTAATTAAATAACTTTTATTCCACTTGGGTAAATTCCAATTATTTTCCCCTGATTTAATTAATCATTTCTATTAGGGATTTGTCTTAATCAAATGGAATAGAATTTGGTTGGGGCCATATTATTTTATTTCAATATTATTTATCCATTTAATTCATTTGAAATTGGATTATGTCTATTCCATTTGTTTATGGTCTTGGCCAAGTTTTAATTTGGCCTTTAAATATTCCTCATTTAATATTTCTTTCTTTATCTCATAAAATCCATATCTTTTTATTTATAGATCCAAAGTTGGTAATTCCAATTTGTAAAATCTTATTTAATATTTATTTATCCTTTTAAATGTCTTTAGGATTATTTGCTCACCATTTGGTATGGATTTCTAGATAGGTGCTTTATTAGCTTTGGAAATTCAATTTCCTTATCTTATTAAATTCTTAAGATATTATCTATGGTTCCAAATTGAATGAAATCACTTTCTATGGTTTTATAATATTTTTATTTGTCATTCTTGATCATTTGCAAATGTTTTTTGACAATTTTTTATATGGATCAAAACCATGGTCTTAGAGATATCTTGGAAAACTCCCATTAGGGTTTTAGGGTTTTGATTTATTTTCCAAGTGTTTAAATTTTCCAGATGCATTTATGAAGAATGCATTTCCCTTGATTTTAATTTTAGTTGGACTCAAATATTAATCAAAGTTTGTTCAAGATGTGATTTTTAAGTTTCCATTTGGAATCAAAAAGTTTCTTTTCACCCTAAATTTCAACAATTACTTATTTTGTTTATTTATTTTTCACATTACAAAATTTGGAAAATTTTGGGATGTGACAGGCTACCACCCTTAAATTAAATCTCGTCCCGAGATTTGGGAAAGATAGGGGTTACAAGTTGGCTCAAAGCAACTAGGGTACTACCACCCTTAAAAGATTTCCAACTAGATTACATCTTGGCTTGCTTGGGATCTTGATGAAACTTCTCTGGGAAAACATCTGCATAGTGTCCTTTGTTTCCACACTTGAAACATGTGACAAGGCTGAGATCCTTCATAGGCTTGTTTATCTTGTGCTTCATCTTTTCTGGACAATTGCTTGCATAATGTCCTTGATCACCACAATTGTAACATGTGACAAGATTGAGTTCTTCACGTATCTTCTGTGGACAAGTTGACACATAATGGCCTAGCTCTTTGCAGTTGTTGAACCACACTTGGCTGATTTCCTTATACTTCTTCTTCTTCTCTAGACATTCATTGGCATAGTGTCCCATCTCTTTGCAAATGCAACATTGCAACTCGCTTATGTCCTTCTTCTTCTTTTTGGGTCTCTCCAAAGCTAGGAGTTCTTCTAGTTCATGCTCTTCATACTTCACCACAAAGGTGGGAAATCTTTCTCTCTTCTTGGGGCAGTTACTAGAGATATGACCTTCTTCTTCACAACAGTAGCAACACTTTGTGGTCACTTTGGATTTGGCCTTATGAGGCATGGTTCTGACTTTGCCTACATCCTTCTTGATAAAAGTTATTCCCTCCTGAGGGTTTACAAACTTTTGATGCACTCCACCTTGTTTCCTTTGTTGAACTATGGAATAGATGGGGCATTGGATAGGGGCATGATTATTTCCTTCACATAGGAAACAAGTAGCTTGAGATGTGGGGCATTGATTAGTTGGATGTTTCTCTTCAAAATTTGGGCATTGATCTTTATGCTCTTTGGAAGTGTGATCCTTGTCTCCACAAATATTGCAAGCTTGAGTTCCTTCTAGAATATCATCCTTGACATCCTTGTTGTCATAAACTCCTTGGGAAGGGTTGTCTCCCATGTTGATCATTTGATTTGCCACCTTTTGCATCAATTGAGATTGGGTTTCCAAAAACCTTTGCATGGTTGGGTCTAACTCATTGTTGTTGGCTAAAAACTGAGTTATCACTTGATTCAGCTGGGTTTGGGTTACTATGAGTTCTCTCATGTGCATCTCTTGGTTGTTGTTGTCACCATTCTTGATGTTGGAGTTTCTTGGAGTAGTCATCTGTTTGGTTGGATTGGGATTAGAATAGGCAAAAGATTTCTAAGGGAATAATTCTAATCACACACATCACAATTCACACAAGCAATGTGCAACAATCACAAACAAACATTCCACTCAAACAACAAGTTTCAAGCACATTTTCAGGCAACAAAACATTTTTGCTACACCACATAGGTTGGTGGGTTTGCTTTAAACTAAATATGGTGGTCCAACTATATGGTTCACTTGAGATCATTTCTTCCTTCTTAGTTGATTCTTCATGAACAATATCTTTGTATCCTTGGAGAATTTCTTGAATCTTGGTCACAAACCTTCAAAGGTGATGATGGTTCCTTCTAAGTTGTGTTTCCTTAGTCTTCAAGTCTTGAGTAATATTTCTTGTCTCACTTGTAGTCCTTAGTGATATCCAAGTTGAAGTCCTTGGTGAAAATAAAGTTGAAGTCCTTGATGATGTTGAAGTCATTTGAGTTGGTGAAGTCCTTTGCTCATGTTGAAGTCTTTGCTCATGGTGGAGGCTTTATCCATCAAGTTTGAAATAGAAGAGATGTAGAATTAAAACCAAAAGGTTGAGGAAAGAGTTTACAATATTGTTTGTATATAAGTTTTGGAACAAATACAACTCCAAGTTTTCTAAGGGGTTTTGTTCAATCCTAGGGTTACAATCCTATAGGCAACACAGTGCTCTGATACCACCTGTAGAGGTCCCAACCGTTAATAAGGTAGAGATCCCTGTGTTTACAATGCTAGTCCCTGGATCAATAGCTAGCATCCACAGTTAAGATGTAATATCAAGAAACAAAAGTCATAATACAACTTTATAACCAGGAATAAAATAATTTATTACATCTTACATAGCTCATTTGGCTATCTCATTACAATGCAGCAGAAATAACTTTAGCATGGATTCCTTCATCTTCAAAGTGCCACAGGCAAACATGTTGGTTGTAGACTTGTAATCCTAATCAACACACTTCACTAACATCAAACAAACCTACAACATAATAAATTACAGCCACAAGGGTCAATACATTTGAATTGTATTGGCAAGTGATACTTTGGTAGTATAGTGGAGTCTATCATCTATATGCATTTGGCTAAGTGGAGCTTAGGCTTGCTTTGCTCAAAATAGATTTTCCTTATCATTTGAAAACACTAAGTTTTTGTTTGTCAAAATCATCCAAGGCATCTCCCAATAGAAATTGGTGATCCTTCAACCCTTGTTCAACCACAAAATTTTAACTTAGAAATTGGGATGAGGAGATTCTTGATATCTTCCATGTCTTGATGCTCAAATTGTCCTTTGCCAGGGACATGGCTAAGTACTTAGATTTTACACTCTGCAGAGGTGGTGCACTTTCCCCACAAGACTTGGTTTCACCAAGACAAGATCTTTCAGAAGCCTTCCCTTAGACCAGAATGGACGCGTTCCGACCTATCAATCCCCTACAACCAACCGTCCATTTGGCTAAGTTATTTCAACCTATATGATCCAGGCAGAGCCCATAATGCCAAGTGGCTGCACTTGAAGCTTCTCAACATTTGACATCTCAAATCTCTTTGTTCCTGGGTGGCCATCCACAAGTGAGATACATAAGGTAAACCATAGAAATGGGTCGTGTGTAACCACTCAACACAAACCATTCCTTCCATTCCACCCAGGTGATTCATTCACTTAGTTGTTTTATTAAACAAAACACAAGTCCTTGACTTAGAAATGTTCCATAGTATGAATATATTGCACCCTTGTTTTCTACTAGCTAAGCTAAGCATGAAAGTAGTAGGAATCTTAACTTAGGAAATTTCTACTAAGGTTTCATCTACTAGGATTTCCCATGGCATATTTTATACTTAGGAAAATTTCCATGCAAGTCCTACTTAAAATATCACTAATGCATAGTGAAAATAATGGGACAAAAGTATGGAGCATAACTTGCCTTTTTGGTAGAGAATATAAGTTCACTCCTTGATCTTGCAATATTCACACTCTTCAAATTCCACTACAATTCAACCAAGCAAGCAATATTCATTCTACCATTCAAGCAAACATCACATAAAATAACAAAAATAAAGCAATGCATGCAAGCATGCCAAAGATTGTTTTATTTACAAAAGTGGTTTCTAAAAGGTTATAAACATTCTAAAACATCTATTGGTCATTTATATAAGTGGAAAAATCATTTTTAAAAGATTTTACTTATAAATCATTTTTAAACCAAATCAATATTTTATGTAGTTGAGAATGCCTTTAGCAATGCAATAATCTTTATATTTTTAATTCTAAAACTTGGTGTTTGGGATCAGAGAGTTTAATCCAAATCATTTCCCAAAGATTTTTCTCCAAAAAGTATTTTTAACATATAAACAACATTTTTATTTGACTAGAAATGCTTTAATTCAAAGATTTATTCTCTTGCTTCACCAAATATGTTTTTGAATGCACAAGTTGGTTTATATGGTTAGTAGATTCAAAACAATCCATTTGCCAAAGGTCTTATCAAAAAAATTTTAGAATGAATTTTATATTCAAATTATGCTTACAGAAGTTTCTGCAAAACAACCATTTTACCTAAAGCAATTTATTAAAAAAAGCGCATGGTTGCAAAGTACTTGTTTTGCTGATTCCATTGATATAAAATTTGTAAAATTTGGAATTGTGGATTGAAAGTTATGAATTTTGCAAGTTTACATATCCAATAGATCAAATTCTGTTTTAAAAATCAGAGTCTGGCCACATGGCGCATTTCTATAGGCTGGTACCAGTTCGTTCGGATCACGCACTGAGGATCGTTGGATCTAATGTGAATCACACGGCACAGATGATCTCATACCCTTTCGTTTAAGTCATCTATTCCTATCCACGCGATCCAGATCCAACAGTTGCTGCGCGTTTGACCTAGAACGAGCGGCGCTGGCGGCGGCATGCTCGGGCAGGGGTGTTCCGGTGAAAATAGGAAGCAAGGGAGAGGGGAAATTTGCTCACTGGGTTCACCGTGAAGAGCTGGTTCTCAAGGTGGTCGATGTAGGACAGGGGACGCACGAAGTCTTCGTGGATTCCTCGCCGGAGAGGTTGCTGTCGTCGGGTCACGCACAGTTCTTGTCGGAGACGAGTACCTGGGACGCAAGTGAGCAAGACAACGCGTCAGTGAGGTGCGCGCGTGTTCGGGGAGTGTGGGAAAAGTCACCAGGGAGCAAGGGACGCACGGGGACGACGGCTATTGCTTGCCGGAGATGAGGCAGACGACTACAACGAGTAGGAGAGGTCGGAATCGAGCTTCTGGAGCATGCGCGAGCAAGCGGAGGGTGTCAGTAGGTGCGTATGGGGATGGAGAATAAGCTAGTCTGAACCATAGGCAGAGGCGGATGCGGGGCTCACCGGAATTCGATGATGAGCTCGTCGGAGGCAGCGGCAGTGCAAGTGGGAATGGGGACGGCCTGGGGGCTCTCTTGCAGCGGTGTCTGAGGGAAATGGGAGGGGAGAGGGAGGCGGTTATATGAGCGTGGTCGAGGGAGTAATTGTCGCGGCAATAACTCGAATTGATTCGAGTTTTAAACGACAGAAAACGGCCGGTGAGGTGAGGGGCGAGGTCGTAGCGGTGTAGGAGGGAAGACCTGACCGGTGGGGTCTGGTTGACAGCGAGAGAGAGAGAGAGGAAGAGTGGGACCTAGTAGTCAGCAACTGAGTGGGTCTGTTCTGCGGTGAGAAAAACGTTTCAGGGAGAGGGGGTTAGTTGGGCTAGATGGGCCGGACTAGCTGGGCTGGCCTTGTTTCATTTGTTTTATATAGAAACTTTTTCTTTTTCCATTTCTATTATTTTGTTTTGATTTTGTTTAATCATTTCAAACAACAATTTGAATTAAAATTTCAATCAAACTTTGTGTATATTCAAATACTGATTATTAGTTCATTCTAAGGTCAAATTTAGAATAATTCTTTTATTCTTTTTAGGGTCTTTTATTTATTTTATAAATGGACATTTGTCTTTATTTCAAATAGGTTTTAATGTGTTTTAAAACTTTATTTGAAATCCATATTTTTACTAAACCTATTCAGTAGGTTTTATTTATTTATTTATTAGGGTGTTAAATAATTCACCTTGAATTATTTATATTATTTTAATATGATTATTAATCATTTTAATTTGGGCAATTGTTTTTATTCCAATGAAATTCAAATATGGTTTTAATTCCATATAAATTTTTTTAAATGATTCTTTTTTTTCATTTGAGTTAATTAAATAACTTTTATTCCACTTGGGTAAATTCCAATTATTTTCCCCTGATTTAATTAATCATTTCTATTAGGGATTTGTCTTAATCAAATGGAATAGAATTTGGTTGGGGCCATATTATTTTATTTCAATATTATTTATCCATTTGTTTCATTTGAACTTGGATTATGTCTATTCCATTTGTTTATGGTCTTGGCCAAGTTTTAATTTGGCCTTTAAATATTCCTCATTTAATATTTATTTCTTTATCTCATAAAATCCATATCTTTTTATTTATAGATCCAAAGTTGGTAATTCCAATTTGTAAAATCTTGTTTAATATTTATTTATCCTTTTAAATGTCTTTAGGATTATTTTCTCACTATTTGGTATGGATTTCTAGATAGGTGCTTTATTAGCTTTGGAAATTCAATTTCCTTATCTTATTAAACTCTTAAGATTTTATCTATGGTTCCAAATTGAATGAAATCAATTTCTATGGTTTTATAATATTTTTATTTGTCATTATTGATCATTTGCAAATGTTTGTTGACAAATTTTATATGGATCAAAACCATGGTCTTAGAGATATCTTGGAAAACTCCCATTAGGGTTTTAGGGTTTTGATTTATTTTCCAAGTGTTTAAATTTTCCAGATGCATTTATGAAGAATGCATTTCACTTGATTTGAATTTTAGTTGGATTCAAATATTAATCGAAGTTTGTTCAAGATGGGATTTTTAAGTTTCCATTTGGAATCAAAAATTTCTTTTCACCCTAAATTTCAACAATTATTTATTTTGTTTATTTATTTTCCACATTACAAAATTTGGAAAATTTTGGGATGTGACATTTTTATTAACCATTTGATCTCTTTTAGGATTTTATATGAATTTTATAAGCATTATTCTCATTTGGTAATATTTTTATAAAGTTATTTGATGGCAAGATTGTTTGGTGATGGACAAGTAGTTGGGATGTGGCCCAATTGGGTGAAATGGATCTAGTCCAACCGGACCTTATCGGTCTGTCCCAATAGGACGACCCAATTCGAGTTGGATCCAGCCCCCACCCAGACCCTTCTCCCTTTCTCTCGACGCACACCGCATACACAGCTCATCCCTCTCGCTCACCACTTAGAAGCGACAATGTCAGCGCCGCCTGCCAGATTCCGGCGGGGTAGACCGTCCCGGTTATTACCACTGGTCGCCGGAGCTCTGCCTCCTTCTATACAACCTAACCCTCCAGTCCGATTTACCTCTAAGGCCATCGGGCTCGCCCCCTCTTATTTCCGGTGCTAGGTTTCTGTTGTGTGCTTGTGGTGGTGCTGTACCGCCAAACTCATGGCTTCCTGGAGCTTCACAGCGCGCTCCTCGACCCTGGTGGACTACTGCTTGCGGCTCGGTGCAGGTCGAGTGTCACCGCTTTCCCTGTGCCGCCGTGCCATATCAGCCGCCGTCGACCTCTCTACTTCCTCGTCTTGCTGGGCGAGGACATCCGGGTAAGTAACCTCTCCTCCTCTATTACTTCCTCTCCTGTCTAATCTCTTGTTTGGCCTAGGAGTCAATACAGGCTACTACCCTGGAGTTTTCTTTAAAATGTTGTTCACTGAATGTCTGTGACTGTCAAATATGACAGTAAGGTGATGTTGACCCGGATTACTATTGTAACATCCCAAAAATCATGATTTATAAAGTTTGCATATCATTCATGCATTCATAAGCAGTTGGATCATTTTTTCAAATAAGAATTCAAAACAGAAGTAAATTGTTGCCTAATATTTTATGTAGATAAGGCAATGGATTTATTTCTACTCTCCAAACTGTGAATGCCTTGAAATTTCGAAACAAAAACCTAAATTCAAAAAACCATTCATATGCCTATTTAGAAATAAATAATTAAGGCATGGTTTTATTTTAATTTCAAAGGGCCAAAGTAATTTTGAGTGAACAACAATGTTTTATCCTCAAATATGTGCATGTTTCACTTTACAAAAATCCAGAGAGAGTTTGAATTCAAACTCATTTGAAATCATTTGAAAAGGATTCCTGGAAAATCAATTAGAAAAAGAAAAAGAGAAAGGAATAAAGAAAAGGTCGGCGCCACCAATCAGGCCCAGCAGCAGAACCAGCCCATTAGCCAGCCCACCCGGGACCCCCCACTCCTCTCTGTTTATCACCCTGCCCGCGCACACCCCCTTGCTGACAACTGGGTCCCGCAGCCATGTCACCCTTCGTCCCCAAATCCCGCGACGACCAGCTCGCCGCTGTAGTTTCTTCCCCATTCAAACCCGATTAAATCGCGCTTGATTGCCATTGATTCGGCGAGTAATTCCCTCCCCCTCTCTGGCTATTTAAACCTCTCCCTCTCCGTGTCATTTTCCCCCACCCTGCACTAGCAGAGCGCCGCCAGGCTACCCGTATTTAGCTTCACACTGGCGCTGTTCCGACGAGCTCCGGCGAGCTATTGTGGTGAGCTCCGAGCACCCCTTATCTCTAGTTCACGCAACTCTGTTCGCCAGGTTCTTGCGCACATGTTAATGCTTGCCACTTGTTCCCTTGTGGCCTAGGTCGTCGTCTTTGTCTTCAACCGAGAGCACCCGATGACGAGACGAACTCCGGCAAGCGATTATGTTCGTGTCTGTGCGGCCCCGCCCCAACCGTGACCACGTTGAGCATCTCCACGTCTTCGCGACCTCGGTAAGCACCCGTACACCTCCCCTGCACCTCTAAAATCGCCGGCGTGTCACCGCCAGAGGTTTCGCCGCCGCCAGCGCCATTCGCGCCGCTGGATCTTGGTCAATTAGATCTGATCCATTGGATCTAGATCCAAAGGCCTCAATTAGATCTTAGGGTGAAGCGGTACGATTAGATCTGGGCCGTGCACAGTCACTTAAATCCAACGGCCCTCGTTGATCGATCCTTGCGAAACGGTATCATCTAATAGAAACAGTCCACGTGGCCTAGCCTGTCTGTTTAAAATTCCAGAAATGATTTTTGAATGTTTAAACTTGTAAAATTCATAACTTTTGTTCTGCTTATACAAAAAATGCAAATAAGATACCATTGGAATCACATAAATAAATCCTACACATCTATGGGCTTAGTTTTGTATTTTGTTTCTGTTAAAATAGAATTTTATGCAGAGACATTTGTAGGCTTATTTTGTGTATAAAAATTAGTTGGAAAATTTTTAAAGGACAAATAAAGTTTATTTGGTGAATAAATGTTTAGTTTATTGATCAGTACTGTTTTTCTGTCTTGGTTGGTTTAGAAAAATCACCACATGACATTTGCATGGATTCATATATTTTTGTTTGATGATTTGAAATGTGAATTTGGTGCTATCATTTTATGTGTAGATTTTGGTCCTAGTGGTGATTGTGACTGTGAGGATTGTTGTTACTCCCCTAACTAACAAGGCAAGTGGTGCTTCATAATTTTGTCCCAATATTTTGAGTATGCATTAGAAATATTTTGTATAGGGCTTGCATGATAATTTTTGCTAAGTATCTATATGTTATGCTTGGGAAATCCTAGTAGTTGTAGAATTGTTAGAATTTTCTCTAAGTTAAGATACTTGCTATTGCCATGCTTAGCCTAGCTATTAGTAACCAAGGGTGGATTATATACATGCTATGGAAAAATATTTCTAAGTCTTTGGATTATGTTTTTGCTTAATAAAACAACTAAGTGAATGAAACACCTGGGTGGAATGGTAATTGCTTGGTGGATTTTTGTTGAGTGGTTACCAGGGCCCATTTTCCAATGGTTTACCCTGTGTATCTCACTTGTGGAATGACAGCCAAGAACAAAGGTATTTGAGATGCCATATGTTAAGAAGCTTCTAGTGCAGCCACATGGCATTATGGGCTCTACCTGGATCATATAGGTTGCAATAACTTAGCCAAATGGATAGTTGGTGGTAGGGGATAATAGGTTTGGAGCGCGTCCATTTTGGTCTAAGGGAAGGCTTCTGAAAGGTCCTGTCTTGATGAAAATCAAGTCTTGTGGGGAAAGTGCACCACCTCTGCAGAAGGAAGAATATAAGTACTTAGTCGTGTCCCCGATAATGGACAATTTAATCATCAAGACACGGAAGCTATCAAGAATCTCCTCATCCCAATTTCTAAGTTAAAAACTTGCGGTTGAACAAGGGTGAAGGTTCACCAATGTCTATTGGTAGTTTCTTGGGAGTTTTTGCCAAACAAAAACTTAGTTTTTTCAACTGATAGGTAAAACCTATTTTGAGCAAAGCAAGCCTAAGCTACACTTAGCAAAATTCATGTAGAAGCTAGATACTATTATTCTACTAAGGTATCAGTTGCCAATACTATTCCAATGTATTGACCCACTGTGGCTGTAACTTGTGATGTTTCAGGTTACTTTGATGAGGATTAGGGTTATGAGTCTACACTCAACATGCTTGCCTGTGGCACATGAAGATGAAGACTTTTATTTTTATTGTGAAGTTAAACTCTTGTACTAGCCTATGGCTATGGAGTTGTAAAAGACTATGTTATCTTTCGAATGACGATGTAATAATGACCTTTGTTTCTGTGTACTTCATCTTAAACTGTGGATGCTACCAATTGATCTAGGGACTAACATTGCAATCATAGGGACCTTTAACCTTATAAAGGTGGGGTCTTATAGATGGTATCAGAGCACTGTGTTGCCTGTAGGATTATGACCCTAGGATTGGATTAGAAACCACAAAGGAAAAAAATTCAACACTTTGAAAATTTTTCTCACTTGTCTTTTTCTTCTCGTAAACTTTTCTAATCTTCTTTCTCATCTCTATTTGTAGATGAAGTCCATCAACGAAGCCGTGAGGAAGGGACCACTCATGACCATGACCTTGGAGTGTGAGACTGAATTTCCCAAGGCACTCAAGAACCTTATGTTTACCATGGGGATACATGGTGCAGCTGTGTACAAGGGATTCCCTGTGATGGATGAAGGAGAAGATTATTGGTGGGTGCAACTTCACTTGTACAAAAACAAGGAAGACAACCACAAGTAGTTAGGATTCTGCATGGTCACCAACTCTAAAAATCCCGCAACATTCTTTGACTCTGCAAGAAATGCAGCTTGGAATGACATCAAGGAGCTTCGTGATAGACTCAAGTGCAGAATTCTCAACACCCAAAATAACCTTAGAGAAGAAAAGAAGCATACCCAAGAGTTAGAGATTACCAACCAACAACTAAGGGGAGACATCATAGACTTAACATGGGAGTCTTGTGAACAAGATAGACATATGGCTACTAAGGATGCCCTGATAGCTATTTTGTCTAGTGAGTGAGAGTTGTAACGTACTTCGTTAGTTGGACCACCACACTTATCATTTCTACTTCCAAATTTTTTTCTAAGTTATGTTGAACCTTTGATGTTTGTAATTTATTTGTGTATGCCATGACTTGTGTGTTTGTTCCAAAAAGATGTTCTTGTGATATTTTCTCTTGTGATTTTTCTCCATTGATGTCGATTCTAACTTTTCTCTATCTTATAAGAGGAGTTCAAGGGAACTCGTTTTGGTATCGTCTCATTGAGCTCACTAGTGTGCTCAACCTTCCACTTCCTAGAATCATGACACTTCCACTCACCAAGTTTGAGAGGAAGGACCTATGGGGCTTCAGAGTCACCCAGCCGGGACGCTAGACAGAGCCAACCACGGAGACCATCACTTTCAAGCTGATGTATGACGACAAGGATAAAGGCTTAGATGTAGTCATGCAGGAGTTACTTGGTCGCCTGGTAGGGAGACACTCCACCGAGCTTAGAGGTCTTTACTTTCACCCCTTCGGGAGACGCAACGAGGAGGGTGAGGATATAGAGTAGGAGGATGCTACTAGAGATACAATGGAGCTGATTCGGCTGTACCTTTAGGACCTAGAGGGTCTTATTAGACACCTAGATACCGAGAGGACCAATGTCATGCTTAGCAATGACGAACTCCAGGTTCAGCTCCAAGAGAAGGACAAGCTCTTCGCGGAGCAAGACGAGATAGTCAAGGAAATGGAGGCCAAGTTTGAGAGCCAGGACAAGAATTTCAAGAGCCAGGAGAAACGAGTCGAAAACATGAACAAGAAGATCCGGGAGATGAAGGAAGAGCTAGATGCCAAGGACTTCGAGCTTGAGCATCAGCAGGGAGTGATCGAGAGGCTTCGCTCACAGAAGAGGGCTCTTAGGGCCAAGATTGAGGCCTTGACTGCTAGTGTTGATGAGTACAAGACCGCTTTGGAGAATGCAGGTCTTACCCTTGTTGATGTGGAGATTGATGCAGAGGAGTAGTGTAGACTAGCATTGCAATCACAGGGACCTTTACCTTTATAAAGGTGGGGTCTTACAGCTATTGATGCATCTCTAATTAGAGTTATTGAATCAATATGTTAATAGAATATTCCTATAAGACATTGGCTACTGTGGAATAAATTCAGTATACTAAATTCTGTAACTGTCTATTTGGACAGTTCACTATTTTGTTGATTCAACAGAATTGTCCTAGTGCTCAGCTGCAATGTTAACTTAATGTCTTGAATAGATGTAACATTCTTATGAATATGTACAGTGAATATAATTTATGATTTTTGATTCCCAAGTTTCCACTAGGAAAATGATATGAACATATTTACTGCTTACTAGCAGATGATCAGGAAAACTGTAATGATTGCCTATTTTGTTGCTCATGTATCCTATTGTGACCTTGCTTAGCAATCCCCTTACAGTTGTCAGCAGTACAATACCTTTTACTACCTTTAGGTTTGCTACTGTGATGCCTCCCACTGGGAGTGAACACAATGGTGATTTAAGGTATGTGATAGGAGTTCAATTGCTGGATATAGTATGATTTCTAGCTACTTAGATAGAAAAATGATTCTAAGTGGTTACCCACTTTTTCAACAATAAATTTAAGGATGCGGCTTAAATAGTTGGCATTCCATCCCTTGGTATACTGAACTTTTGTTTCAGTGACACATTTAGATAATCTTGATCTGCTATTTGGATTGACTGGCTGAGATTTACAATTTAAATGCCAATGATGCATGGTATGAGGCTTAAATTTGATAAGGACAGATAAGATTTCCTTATAGATGATTCCTAGACTACTTGTCTAGGAAAATGATAAAATCATTTGCTTGAATAACTTGAGGCTAGCTGATGAAGGATAATTTGTAGAATGGCTTTACTTTGCTTGCAAATACTCTATTGACCTGTGGGTCAAATGCTGTGGTTCATTGCCCTAGTGGCTTGCTTAATAAGCTTTGAATTGTGCAATTAATTTTGGTGGCTCTTATTGCTGTGATCTTACTACTGTGGTGCCTCCCTTTGGAGTGTGCACAGTAGTATGACCATGGCTTATATGATTTGATGCCTTTGCCCCTGCCAATGATGCAAAGGCTAAGGCTAGAATACAATTAAGAACAAATACTATTTTGTAGCTTTCTGTCTCTATGATGAGCCTTGCATAGCAACTCTATGCAAGACTGAGAGAAAAATTACTCCTCATCCTCCTAGACTAGATCTAGTTGAAGGGTAGCTGTAATTATTTATTTTGGATGTTTTTCCCCTTATCTAACCATGATCCTAGTGATGTAGGCTATTAAGAATAGATGCTACAAGATCTGGTGATACTTTGATGTACCTTACTACTTGATCTTGTGTTGTTGTCTTGACCTTGTGATGGATCTTGATTGGTTCATGTCCAATCTGCTGGATATTATTCTTGCCTTGGTACAACTGGGCTCCCCTTCCTCCTCTTTCCACTGTCCAGCTCCTACTCCTGTAGTCTGGTCTTATTTTACTGGAGCTGCAGCCTGGCCTTGATTTCCCCTTGTCCTAGCTCCAGGATGGCTCATGGGAGCAAGCAGAGCTAAGGTGTGATGGTTTGGTGGAAGGATTTATTGTTCTTGTTGATGAAGCTGGACAGATCAGTGATAATCTGATACTGGTTATGGGGTTCTTGAGAGCTTAGTAGTGGTTTGAGATAGATTGGAAACTGAGGCAGTGGCTAGATGTTGTGCTGCGGCTGTGTTACCCCTTTTATGTGCATTGGCTGCTGCTGTGGTGTTGACAGCACACTAGTGCATGCTGGTGAGTGAGAAGCCTGCTTGCCTGTTGTGGTTTGGGGATCAGATCAAGTACAACCTTGATATTTCCTGATGTTTTACCTCTTTACCTTCTTATCTGGCTTTGGTGAAACTTGCCCCTAAGCCAATGATGTTATACTGAGGCCACTATCTGATTAAGAACATATACTATGATTTGGCCGCTTTTTAATACATACTCAATGATGAATTCAGGATCTAGCATCTCTAGGCCAAATCTGAGAGTACAATTAATAAACTAACCCCCTTATTCTTTTACTTTTTTTAGTCTGTTGTTTTTATTTTGTAGAAATCAGGATCAAAGAGTTAATGAGAAGATCAAGAATTAGATAGGAAATATAGTTTAGGTTTTATCTTATTATTATCCTGTAAGAACAATGTAATATGTTCATGTACAGAATAAAGAATCCTGGTAATATTATTGATGTATTAACTATTATTTCTTTTCCTTTATATAACATTGTTATTTCCTTTTCTATTATTATTCTGTATTACCATTCTTTCTATTTGTATAAATGAAAGTACTTTGTACCCTTTATATTAATGTAATAAAGTATTGATTTGTACTTTTATTGTATTTTATTATTTCTAGAGTGTAATATTACTTTATTATAGAATTTATCTTCCATTTATTATAAGCATTAAATATTCTATAATTTATTCTGTATTTATTATAAAATTCATTTGAATAAAAATTTAAAATTCAAATACATGTTTGAATAACTTTCCCCTTAAAACAAGAATTCTCCAATGGTTATGTCGAAATCCATTGCACTTGTCCTGATGTTTATATCAGAACAAGAGAGATCCCGATCCCTCTATAGCCTCTTTAGCTTTGCGCGAAAATTCCCCGGATTTTCTGATGCATGAATGCAATGCACACACATGTGTCCTCTCTAATTCTAGATGTTAATCCTGGGATGTTACACCTCTCAACCCCCATCTTTCATAGAAAATTCATTTTCTTCCTCCTCACCCCATTAGCAATCTGGTGAAAGTATTCAGTGTTATTGTCACCTCTCAACAACCAACTGTCTCTTGACCTCTGCTGCCAAATTTCTCTTCATTCTCATGAACCTCCATTAACTCTTTCTGAATTGAAGCTTTCCTTTTCAATTGTTCTGCAATGAGTAAGTTTAATTCTTCTACAGCTTCCAACTCCTGTAATTCTTCCACTATATCCTTTTTCCTTTTCTTCTCAACCCCCCTAACATGAGCACCCCAACCTTTCAGATCATTCCTAACATTTTTCAATTTTTTCTGCAAACTATCAAGATGCTCTTTCCCCTTACAGGTGATGACCCACAAGTATAGGGGATCGCAACAATCTTCGAGGGTAGTATTACCCAATTTATTGATTCGACAAAAGGGGAGCCAAAGAATACTTGCAAGCCTTAACAACTGAGTTGTCAATTCAGCTGCACCTAGAAATAATTCTTCCTCACAGAAGTTTATCAGTAGCAACAGTTTGTAGTAGCAACAGCAAAGCAACAGCAGCAGTAAAATAGGAGCAACAGTAACAGTAGCAGCAAACAGTAGGTTATGAGTGCGGTAGGCATAGGTATGGATGGACGGGCATTGCATGGACGAGTCTAAACATGTAACTTCAAGATCTAGGGCAATTGCAGATAAAAAAGAATAAGCATCCAAGTACTAAACAATCATAGGCATGTGCTCCATATATAGTCATGCATGCTCGCAATGAGAACTTGCACAACATCTTTTGTCCTGCCAGCCCGTTGCAGCGGGGCCTCAAGGAAACTACTGGCAATTAAGGTGCTCCTTTTCATAGAGCACCGGAGCAAAGAATTAACACTCTGGGAACACATGTGATCCTCACATCACAGCCATCCCCTCCGGTTGTCCCAATTTCTGTCACTTCGGGGCCTTTGGATCCGGACAATGATATGTGTACACAACTTGTAGATAATATCACAAACAATACTATCATAATGATTCAATAATAAGTTCAAATCTGAGATCATGGCACTTAGGCCCTAGTGACAAGAATTAAGCATAACAAGTTGCAACAAAGTCAAATAGCACTAATAGAGATACTAGGCACCATGCCCTAACAATTTTATTCGATTACATGATAGAACTCATCCAATCCCTACCATACCCATAGCCTACAGCAGGAGATTACTCACTCATGGATGAGGGAAACATTGATGGTTGATGGAGAGGCATTGGTGATGACGATGGCGATGATCCTCTCCAAATTCCCCGTCTCGGCAGGGTGCCAGAATGGAGTTTCTGGATCCGAATCGCGGCTTCTGGTGGTGGTGGCGCAGCGGAACTCTTTTTGGACAAACCGACACACCCTCCTCGGTTTTTAGGTCAAGAGGCGTCTTATAGGCGAAGAGGGAGTCCGAGGGGGTGCCTGGGCTGGCCACACCCCTCCCAGGCACGGGCTGGGCCCAAGCGCACGGCAGGGGGTTTGGGCCACCTAGGGCTCCCCTCCGTCTCGTACTCTGGCTCCGTGGATCTTCTGGTGAAATGGGATTTTTGGCATATTTTCCGGGATTTTTCCTGATAGTTGATTTTCTGCACAAAAACTAGACACCAAGGTAATTCTGCTGAAAACAGTGTCAGTCCGTGTTAGTTGTATACAAATCACACAAGTTTAGAGGAGAAACAATAGCAAAAGTGTTTGGGAAAGTAGATATGTTTTGGACGTATCAATAGGTTTTTTCCAAGCTTTCTCAACTCTAGGCAAAAACTGAACATTCTGCAGCCAATTTTTCTCAAACCTGAACTCCTTACTGCCACCTTCCTGTCCTTCCATAGTGTCCAGAATCAGATGACTATGATCAGAAACCTCTCTAGTCAACTTATGCACTGTGGTGAGACGAAACAACTTCTCCCATTCTTTGTAGACAAGGATCCTATCAAGTTTCTCAAGAGTAGGAATTGCCTGATTATTAGACCAGGTGAACTCCCCCCAGACATTTGAATTTCTCTCAGACCATAAGGATTAATAATAGAATCAAACATGCGACTCCATTTGCTCAAATAATGGCCCTTATTTTTCTCAGACACAAAACGAATCACATTAAAATCACCTCCCACCAGTAACGGAATTGACTCGTCCTGACAAACATCAGCTAATTCTACCAAAAAATCCTCCTTATTTTCCTCCTGAGCAGCCCCATAGACCACCACCAAATGCCACTGTATCTGCTTTTTGACATAAAAACATTCATCTTAACATGAAACCTGCCCACAGAAACATCATGTTTGACCAATCTGGAGGAACGTAGCCTCCCCCCCCCCAGAATTCCCCTAGATCTTCCCACAGAAGGCAACCAACTCCATGAAAATTGATTCATAGGATCAATTTTCCCAAAAAAATTCAGGAGAATGGTCTTTCTTGATAGTCTCCTGCAGACCAATAAAATCTAACTTTTCATGTCTTAATAGATCACCCTAATAAGAACTCACCCCCTTCTTCCCCACACCTCTAATATTCAAAATAGCACCTATCATAAAACAGTTCTTCTTTCCCTTGCTCCAGTCACAACACCACTCATAGGGTGATAGTTGTGTACATTCACAACAGCAACATTTAACCTTTTATTCTTCCCTCCAAAATATGTTTTCAACCTTTTCATGTTCTTTCTAGAAACAACAGGAGTAAATTCCCCTTCATCACTATCATACTTCTTCTAGTCAAGAAACAAAACTTTCTCACTCTGATCCACACCTTCTTCAACCTCACCCTGTTTTGTATCATTCAAGCTATGTCTAGCAATTTCTAAATCTTTCAAAGAATTAACATGTTCTAATGAAATAGATGCAGCATCAATCCCCATATCTAAAGCTCTACTGATGATATCATCATCATCTAGAACAGCAAAGTAATTATAAAAAGTTAAGTTGGTACCTGACAAATCTCTATTAGTTTGTTGAGAAAGATGCCTTTCCTCCATGCTCATAATGCTACCTTGATCAACAATCCTTGAGCTCATCCTCACAAGTTGTTCTTCCCCACCACCAACACTAGACATCCCTTTAGGTTGAGACCCCACACTATCCTGAGTAGATACAACATCAGGCTGATAAGACCAAACAACCACCACTTCCTGCTCCTAAGGATTAACCTGAATCTCCATACCCACAACCTGTGTATCTTTCCTCACAGATCTTTCCTCATCACCTCCACCACTATCAGTAGATGACCCAAAGGAATCCCCAGCAGAATCTTCATCATTACCTTGCATATCAACATCACCTTTCCCACCCTCATAACCTAGCAAGTGTCCATACCGCTTCTTGATCTCATAGTACTTATCACTACCCTTTTCTTTCAACAAACCTCTGATAATGTCACATCCCAAGATTTTCCAAATCTTGTAATGTGAAAATAAATGAATAAAATAAAACTTTGTTTGATTTTCAAGGCCAGAAGAAACTTTTTGAATTCAATTGGAACTTCAAACCCATTTGAATTAAATAAAACCTAAAGGGATTTAAAAAGATAAACATTTAATAAAAAGAAAAATAAAACATTTGGAAATACTATTTTGAAACAATTAAAGGAAAAGATTCGATTTCAAATAAAATAGAAGTTTTACAAATAAGGATCATTTTATAAAGTCAAATTAAACCTTGGCCAAGCTTTTGAATTAAAACATTTTATTAGCAAGGATTTGTTTAAATAAATTAATAAGGGTTTAATATCCAACTTTGTCTAAATAAAAAGTTTTACCAATTTAATTGAAACATCAAAACTTATTAAAATTTATTTAAAATAAGTTTGTCAAATATTTTATACTCTCTAATAAAACCTACTAAAGTGTTTTAGCTTTAGTTTAGATTTTAAAATAAATATCTCAATAAAACAAATCTTATTTGATTTAATAATGAAAGTCTATTTTATTTCATTAATAATGGACTCTAAAATAAAATGTTATTTTGATTTAAAACAAGTTTCCAAGTATTCAATATTTCCCAAATAAAACCTACTGATTTGGTTTTGAAAATATTTAGGTTTCAAATAAAGATTTTATTAATAAAATCAAACTCTATTTGATTTAATAACTAAGGCCCATTTTATTTAATTATTAATGGACCCTAAAATAAAAGGTTATTTTGTTTTAAACAAATTTTCCAAATATTCTTTATTTCCAAATAAAATCTACTGATTTGGTTTTGAAAGTATTTGAATTTCAAATGGAGATTTTAAATAAATTAAAATCCATTTAATTTATTAACTAGTGTCCATTTTATTTAATTATAAATGGACTCTAAAAATAAAAAATATTATTGTATTTTGGAATTTGATTTATGTTGTTAAACAGAACCAAATTCAAGTGCAAAGTATGTTGAATGTTTGATTTGTTTGAATGGTTGAATAATTGTTTGAAATTCAAAACAGTAATTGAAATTGGAAAAAGAAAAATGTTTCAGATAGAAAAAAAAATAAGGAAACAGACTGGCCCAGCTAACCTAGCCCATCCCAGCCCAGTATCAGCCCAGCTCCCCTCCCCCTCCCCGAAGCGTTTTCTTCTCCACTCAGAACCACACCCACACAGAGTATGACTGGTGGACCTCCTCCTCGCTCTTTTCCCACTGACCGACCGGCCCCACTCCTCCTGTTCTTCCTCTCCACCCCGCACGACCTCTTCTTCCCCCTCTCCTCGCCGTTGCAGACTTAATTTCTCGGCTTGACTACGCCTTAACGCGACAATATTTACTCGTAGTGATCGCGCACCTTAAAGCGCCAGCCTCTCCTCTCCGTTTCCCCTCTGCCTCTTTCCCCGAGCACGCCTCCAGGCCGCCACAATCTCTCCTCGACTGCCACGGCTCCGACCACCGTCTCCGGCAAATTCAGGCCAGTACACGCCACCCCCTTCCTTCTCGAGCACCCTAGCAGCTTCCCCACTCCCAGACACTCCTCCCCGTACCACCCGTTCGACCGCGGACACCCCTGAGCCTCGCCAACGACAACCTCCAGTACCGCCGCCGTCTGCCTCTACTCCGACGACGCCCACAAGTTAATTCCGACCACCCCGTGTTTTCTAGATCACGCACACATCTTTGCCATGGTCTTGCGCAGCTAACCCAGTCCTCCGTTTGGTTTCTCGTGATCGACAGCGTCGCCTCCGAGCGCAACCAGGACCACCTGACGCCGTTCGCAACTCCGACGAGGAATTACTGCAACCCTAGTGCGCCCCTTGACCAACCGCGAGTACCTTGAGCTTCGCCGTGTTCTCCTCAGCCTGGTGAGCTTACTCCCACCCTTTCTTGCTTCCTGCCTCGCCAGCGCCTCCGCCAACTGGTCGCTCCGCCGCTCGCCGTTGTCATCGCGCCGCCAGTCCTTGGCCAGGCAGCAGCAGCCGTCCTATCTTGATCCAGTGGATAGGATAGAAAGTAGAGCGAAGGGGTATCGAGCAACCAGAGCCGTGCGATTCCACTTAGATCCAACGATCCAGAGAGATCAATCCGACCGAACCGGTACCGTCCAGTAGGATACTGCCGCGTGTCACCAGAAATTTGAAAAACAGAATTTGAACCTGATTAGAATGCAAACTTGTAATTGCTATAACTTTCAAACCACACGTCCAAATTTTGCAAACTTTATATCATTGAAATCAGGAGAACAAACCCTAGCCAACCATGCCCTTAGTTTAGCAAATAGTAGCTGTTAGCTTGTTTGAATTTGCAGAAACATTTGTGTACTTGTTTAGACTAGAAAAATTGTTTAAAAATGATTTTTGGATTAAAACCTTTGCAAAATGGTTTGTTGTGACCTTACTGACCCTAGGAACCAACCCTTGGTGTTAAAAATGATTTTGGAAATATTTAGGTTAGATTACTTGCCTTAGCCATTTTCTAGCCAAATAACAAGAATGGATTTTGTTATAAAAATGTTTATGGAAAGAAAACTTTAAGAAAATGGTTTGATCAAACCCACTGACCCAAAACACCAAGTTTTGCAAATTGGCAACTCATTTGGTGAACAACTTAAGAGTTTCGCCTTGATAAAAACATTTTTCACCACATGAAATGATGAATGGATTTAAAAATAGTTTTGGACAAAACCCTCTTGCTAATGACTTTACCACTTTGGTAAAATGACCAATTTGGATCTTACAAAGTCTAGAAACCCCATAGAGACCCCCTTTGCAAAATAAAACTATCTTGTGCATGCTCCCATGCATGACTTAGATTCCATTACTTTGTGTGTGTGAAGAATTGTTTGTTTGACTTTGGTTTGGAATGTGAATTGAATTTGTGTTTGCTTGATTGATTTGTAGTGAAGTGTGAGACTAGAAAGATCAAGGAGTGAACCACCATTCCCTACCAAAAAGGCAAGTGATGCTTCATACTTTCTATCCTATTACTTTCACTATGCATTAGTGATTTTGCTAAGTAAAACTTGCATGGATTTTGTTAAAGTATAAACCTTACTATAGGAAAACCTAGTAGATGAATCCTTAGTAGGATTTTCCTAAGTTAAGATTCCTACTACTACCAAGCTTAGCCTAGCTAATAGAAAACATGGGTGGAATATATATTCACACTATGGAAAAATATTCTAAGTCTGAGGACTTAGGTTTTGTTTAATAAAACAACTAAGTTAATGAACCTCCTGGGTGGAATGGAAAGATTGGGATATGTTGCGTGGTTACACAAGGCCATGGACTTGGGTTGTGTATCTCACTTGTGGTATGCCACCCAGGCACAAAGAGATTTGAGATGTCAAATGTTGAGAAGCTTCAAGTGCAACCACTTGGCAATATGGGCTCTGCCATGATCATATAGGTTGCAAGAACTTAGCCATATGGACAGTGGGTGGTAGTGTTTGATAGGTTGGAGCGCGTCCATTTTGGTCTAAGGGAAAGCTTCTGAAAGATCTTGTCTTGGGAAACCAAGTCTTGTGGGGAAAGTGCACCACCTCTGCAGAGTGTAAAATCTAAGTACTTAGCCATGTCCCTGGTAAAGGACAATTTAAGCATCAAGACATGGAAGCAATCAAGAATCTCATCATTCAAATTTCTAAGTTAAAATCTTGTGGTTTGAACAAGGGTTGTTTGAATTCTTCAATCATTGATGGAGAGATGGCTTGGTACAAGGATCTTGAAATCTTTGATTGAGAAAAATGATTTTGTCAAGCAAAAACTTAGTATTTTTCAAAATGATAAGAAAAATCTATTTTGAGCAATGCAAGCCTCAACTCCACTTAGCCAAATGCATATAGATGATAGACCCACTATACTATCATAGTATCACTTGCCAATACAATTCAAATGTATTGACCCTTGTGGCTGTAACTTGTATGTTGCAGGTTTGATTGATTTTAGTGAAGATTAATTGAATAGGATTACAAAGTCTACAACCAACATCTGCCTGTGGCACTTTGAAGATGAAGGACCCCATGCTTATAGTTATTCCGCTGCAATGTAATGTAATAGCCATATGAGCTATGAAAGATGTAATAAAATTATGTTATTCCTGGTTATAAAGTTATATTATGACCTTTGTTTCTTGATATTACATCTTAACTGTGGATGCTAGCTATTGATCCAGGGACTAGCATTGTAAACACAGGAGGGATCAATCTTATTAAAGGTTGGGACCCCTCTACAGATGGTATCAGAGCATTGTGTTGCCTGTAGGATTTGTAAACCCTAGGATTGGACAAAAACCCATAGAAGAATATGAGTTATATTTTGATCCAAAACCTATTTACAAAAACACTTGTAAACTCTTTCCTCAATCATTTTGGTTCCAACTCTACTTCTCTTCTACTTCAACTTGATGGAAAAACCTACCCATGGCCCAAGACTACACCATGTGTAAGGGACTTCTTCAACATCTTCAACTCTAATGACTTCAACTTCTTCAACTCTAATGACTTCAACATCTTCAGCATGTTCTCCAAGGACTTCCAAATTGGAAACCACTAAGGACTACAAGTGAGACAAGGAAATCTTACTCAAGATTTAGAGACTGAGGGAATGCAAAATAAGAAGGAGCCATCAACAACCTTGAAGTATTGTAACTAAGAGTTTTTCCTCAAGGAAACCATGATCCCAAGTCAGAAGAAGAAACCAAGAAAGAAGGAAGATCACAAGTGAACCATATAGATGGACCACCATATTTAGTTAAGACAAAACCATCAACTTATGTGGTGTAACAAAAATATTTTTGTTGCCTAAGTTTGTGCTTGAACTTTGTTGTTTGAGTGAAAAGTTGTTTGTGATTGCTTGCACATTGCTTGTGTGAATTGTGATGTGTGTGATTAGAAATATTTCCTTAGAAATATCTTGACCATTATAATCCTCATTCAACCCAAACAGATGACTACTTCAAGAAACTCCAACATCAAGGTTGATGACAACCACAACCAAGAGGACAACATGAAAGAACTTATAGTAACCCAAAACCAGTTGAGCCAAGAGACAACTCAGCTTTTAGCCAACAACAATGGACTAGACCCAGCCATACAAAGGATTTTGAAACTTCAATCCCAATTGTTGCAAGGACTCATTACTCAAATGATCAACATGAGAGAAAACTTTTCCCAAAGAGCTAATGACAACAAGGATGACAAAGAGGTTATTCTAGAAGGAACCCAAGCTAGCAATAATTTTAGATACAAGGATCATGCATCCAAGGAGCATGAAGATCAATGCCCCAAGAAGAGAGAAAGATCTCCAACCTATGAAGAACATGAACTAGAAGAACTCCTAGCTTTGGAGAGACCCAAGAAGAAGAAGAAATTTCCCAACACTAGCAAGAAGGATATTACACAAGTGCAATGTTTCAAATGCAAAGAGATGGGACACTATGCCAATGAATGCCCAGAAAAGAAGAAGAGACAAGAAGACAAACAAAGGCTAGTGAAACCCAAGGAAAAGAAAGATTTTAGCCAAGTGACGTGCAAACACTGCAAAGAGTTAGGACATTATGCAAACTACTGTCCAGAAAAGATGAAGCATAAGATAAACCAGCCTACGAGGGATCTCAGCCTTGTCACATGTTTCAAATGCAAGGAACTAGGCCACTATGCAAACAATTGTCCAGAAAGGATGGAGAACAAGTTAAACAAGTCTATGAAGGATCCCAACCTTGGCCCATGAGTCAAGAATGGAAACCAAGGACAATGCAAAAGTTACTTAGAGAAATTTTCTCCAGGACCCAAGAAGGCCAATATGTAATTTTTGTTTGAAAGTTTTTAAGGGTGGTAGTACCCTAACTGTTTTGAACTTGCTTGTAACCCCAGCCTTCCCAAATCTCGGGACGAGATTTATTTTAAGGGTGGTAGCCTGTCACATCCCAAGATTTTCCAAATCTTGTAATGTGAAAATAAATGAATAAAATAAAACTTTGTTTGATTTTCAAGGCCAGAAGAAACTTTTTGAATTCAATTGGAACTTCAAACCCATTTGAATTAAATAAAACCTAAAGGGATTTAAAAAGATAAACATTTAATAAAAAGAAAAATAAAACATTTGGAAATACTATTTTGAAACAATTAAAGGAAAAGATTTGATTTCAAATAAAATAGAAGTTTTACAAATAAGGATCATTTTATAAAGTCAAATTAAACCTTGGCCAAGCTTTTGAATTAAAACATTTTATTAGCAAGGATTTGTTTAAATAAATTAATAAGGGTTTAATATCCAACTTTGTCTAAATAAAAAGTTTTACCAATTTAATTGAAACATCAATACTTATTAAAATTTATTTAAAATAAGTTTGTCAAATATTTTATACTCTCTAATAAAACCTACTAAAGTGTTTTAGCTTTATTTTAGATTTTAAAATAAATATCTCAATAAAACAAATCTTATTTGATTTAATAATGAAAGTCTATTTTATTTCATTAATAATGGACTCTAAAATAAAATGTTATTTTGATTTAAAACAAGTTTCCAAGTATTCAATATTTCCCAAATAAAACCTACTGATTTGGTTTTGAAAATATTTAGGTTTCAAATAAAGATTTTATTAATAAAATCAAACTCTATTTGATTTAATAACTAAGGCCCATTTTATTTAATTATTAATGGACCCTAAAATAAAAGGTTATTTTGTTTTAAACAAATTTTCCAAATATTCTTTATTTCCAAATAAAATCTACTGATTTGGTTTTGAAAGTATTTGAATTTCAAATGGAGATTTTAAATAAATTAAAACCCATTTAATTTATTAACTAGTGTCCATTTTATTTAATTATAAATGGACTCTAAAAATAAAAAATATTATTGTATTTTGAAATTTGATTTATGTTGTTAAACAGAACCAAATTCAAGTGCAAAGTATGTTGAATGTTTGATTTGTTTGAATGTTTGAATAATTGTTTGAAATTCAAAACAGTAATTGAAATTGGAAAAAGAAAAATGTTTCAGATAGAAAAAAAAATAAGGAAACAGACTGGCCCAGCTAACCTAGCCCATCCCAGCCCAGTATCATCCCAGCTCCCCTCCCTCTCCCCGAAGCGTTTTCTTCTCCACTCAGAACCACACCCACAGAGAGTATGACTGGTGGACCTCCTCCTCGCTCTTTTCCCACTGACCGACCGGCCCCACTCCTCCTGTTCTTCCTCTCCACCCCGCACGACCTCTTCTTCCCCCTCTCCTCGCCGTTGCAGACTTAATTTCTCGGCTTGATTACGCCTTAACGCGACAATCTTTACTCGCAGTGATCGCGCACCTTAAAGCGCCAGCCTCTCCTCTCCGTTTCCCCTCTGCCTCTTTCCCCGAGCACGCCTCCAGGCCGCCACAATCTCTCCTCGACTGCCATGGCTCCGACCACCGTCTCCGGCAAATTCAGGCCAGTACACGCCACCCCCTTCCTTCTCGAGCACCCTAGCAGCTTCCCCACTCCCAGACACTCCTCCCCGTACCACCCGTTCGACCGCGGACACCCCTGAGCCTCGCCAACGACAACCTCCAGTACCGCCGCCGTCTGCCTCTACTCCGACGACGCCCACAGGTTAATTCCGACCACCCCGTGTTTTCTAGATCACGCACACATCTTTGCCATGGTCTTTCACAGCTAACCCAGTCCTCCGTTTGGTTTCTCGTGATCGACAGCGTCGCCTCCGACCGCAACCAGGACCACCTAACGCCGTTCGCAACTCCGACGAGGAATTACTGCAACCCTAGTGCGCCCCTTGACCAACCGCGAGTACCTTGAGCTTCGCCGTGTTCTCCTCAGCCTGGTGAGCTTACTCCCACCCTTTCTTGCTTCCTGCCTCGCCAGCGCCGCCGCCAACTGTTCGCTCCGCCGCTCGCCGTTGTCATCGCGCCGCTAGTCCTTGGCCAGGCAGCAGCAGCCGTCCGATCTTGATCCAGTGGATAGGATATAAAGTAGAGCGAAGGGGTATCGAGCAACCAGAGCCGTGCGATTCCACTTAGATCCAACGATCCAGAGAGATCAATCCGACCGAACCGGTACCGTCCAGTAGGATACTGCCGCGTGTCACCAGAAATTTGAAAAACAGAATTTGAACCTGATTAGAATGCATACTTGTAATTGCTATAACTTTCAAACCACACGTCCAAATTTTGCAAACTTTATATCATTGAAATCAGGAGAACAAACCCTAGCCAACCATGCCCTTAGTTTAGCAAATAGTAGCTGTTAGCTTGTTTGAATTTGCAGAAACATTTGTGTACTTGTTTAGACTAGAAAAATTGTTTAAAAATGATTTTTGGATTAAAACCTTTGCAAAATGGTTTGTTGTGACCTTACTGACCCTAGGAACCAACCCTTGGTGTTAAAAATGATTTTGGAAAGATTTAGGTTAGATTACTTGACTTAGCCATTTTCTAGCCAAATAAAAAGAATGGTTTTTGTTATAAAAATGTTTATGGAAAGAAAACTTTAAGAAAATGGTTTGATCAAACCCACTGACCCAAAACACCAAGTTTTGCAAATTGGCAACTCATTTGGTGAAAAACTTAAGAGTTTTGCCTTGATAAAAACATTTTTCACCACATGAAATGATGAATGGATTTAAAAATAGTTTTGGACAAAACCCTCTTGCTAATGACTTTGCCACTTTGGTAAAATGACCAATTTGGATCTTACAAAGTCTAGAAACCCCATAGAGACCCCCTTTGCAAAATAAAACTATCTTGTGCATGCTCGCATGCATGACTTAGATTCCATTACTTTGTGTGTGTGAAGAATTGTTTGTTTGACTTTGGTTTGGAATGTGAATTGAATTTGTGTTTGCTTGATTGATTTGTAGTGAAGTGTGAGACTAGAAAGATCAAGGAGTGAACCACCATTCCCTACCAAAAAGGCAAGTGATGCTTCATACTTTCTATCCTATTACTTTCACTATGCATTAGTGATTTTGCTAAGTAAAACTTGCATGGATTTTGTTAAAGTATAAACCTTACTATAGGAAAACCTAGTAGATGAATCCTTAGTAGGATTTTCCTAAGTTAAGATTCCTACTACTACCAAGCTTAGCCTAGCTAATAGAAAACATGGGTGGAATATATATTCACACTATGGAAAAATATTCTAAGTCTGAGGACTTAGGTTTTGTTTAATAAAACAACTAAGTTAATGAACCTCCTGGGTGGAATGGAAAGATTGGGATATGTTGAGTGGTTACACAAGGCCATGGACTTGGGTTGTGTATCTCACTTGTGGTATGCCACCCAGGCACAAAGAGATTTGAGATGTCAAATGTTGAGAAGCTTCAAGTGCAACCACTTGGCAATATGGGCTCTGCCATGATCATATAGGTTGCAAGAACTTAGCCATATGGACAGTGGGTGGTAGTGTTTGATAGGTTGGAGCGCGTCCATTTTGGTCTAAGGGAAAGCTTCTGAAAGATCTTGTCTTGGGAAACCAAGTCTTGTGGGGAAAGTGCACCACCTCTGCAGAGTGTAAAATCTAAGTACTTAGCCATGTCCCTGGTAAAGGACAATTTGAGCATCAAGACATGGAAGCAATCAAGAATCTCATCATTCAAATTTCTAAGTTAAAATCTTGTGGTTTGAACAAGGGTTGTTTGAATTCTTCAATCATTGATGGAGAGATGGCTTGGTACAAGGATCTTGAAATCTTTGATTGAGAAAAATGATTTTGTCAAGCAAAAACTTAGTATTTTTCAAAATGATAAGAAAAATCTATTTTGAGCAATGCAAGCCTCAACTCCACTTAGCCAAATGCATATAGATGATAGACCCACTATACTACCATAGTATCACTTGCCAATACAATTCAAATGTATTGACCCTTGTGGCTGTAACTTGTATGTTGCAGGTTTGATTGATTTTAGTGAAGATTAATTGAATAGGATTACAAAGTCTACAACCAACATCTGCCTGTGGCACTTTGAAGATGAAGGACCCCATGCTTATATTTATTCCGCTGCAATGTAATGTAATAGCCATATGAGCTATGAAAGATGTAATAAAATTATGTTATTCCTGGTTATAAAGTTATATTATGACCTTTGTTTCTTGATATTACATCTTAACTGTGGATGCTAGCTATTGATCCAGGGACTAGCATTGTAAACACAGGAGGGATCAATCTTATTAAAGGTTGGGACCCCTCTACAGATAAAATCTTCAAAATTTTGAGAACCACAAGCAACAGGAGGATTGATGATATCACCAATCACGGGAGGAACTAGATTCTGAATAACTTCCATGTGTACATCCCCCCTAAACACTGCCATGCTATCTACCAGGCCCCCGTGACTCCATAGCACCTTCCCTACTCTGTGTATTTCCCACAATAGAATTACCACCATCAGTATTTTCTCCGATAACAATATCACCAGTGTTACCACCACCACCAGAGCCAGCCCAAATATTGGCCATCCTAGTCCCAAAAGACATGCCACCAGAGTCTTCCTGATCTACCACCAGGGCTCCCCTCCATCTCGTACTCTGGCCCCGTGGATCTTCTGGTGAAATAGGATTTTTGGCATATTTTCCGGGGATTTTCCTGATAGTTGATTTTCTGCACAAAAACTAGACACCAAGGTAATTTTGCTGAAAACAACGCCAGTCCGTGTTAGTTGTATCCAAATCACAAAAGTTTAGAGGAGAAACAATAGCAAAAGTGTTCGGGAAAGTAAATATGTTTTCGACATATCAACTCCCCCAACTTAGCATATTGCTTGTCCTCAAGCAATTTAGTTGAAAACTGAGTGCGATAAAAGAACTTTCACGAACACATTTGCTTCATATGATGTATATATTCTCAACACAGGAGTTGATACTTAAACCATTCATAATAAGAAATATGCAACTAAGTCTACTCAATAGTTATTGCAAGCTATGAAGAGAAACCAACTCAATAATAATAAGTAGCATGAAACATAAACATAAGCAACATTGCAATGATCATACTAAGGTATGATAGAGTGGTATCTCGCTTGCCTTTGTTTGTAGAGCATAATGTAAATGCCAAGGCACCTTTGAAGTTCAAGTGAAGACTAGAAATGAAGATATCAGAGGTGCAAGCATCAAAGTCATGACATAATTAACCAAGTTTTGAGACAAACACAAGAATGGCAATTATGCTCTCAGGAAGGTGCTCATAGAATAAGTGGTGACTCAACAAGGAGGTGAAAAAGATTTTGAAAAGTTTGAAAGGCTTCCAAATCCTGAAAGTAAGGTACTCATTAGCTTTGAGCTCTCATTGCCCCTATCATAGGCATCTTCATGTGGTTAATAGCGAAAGTGAGGTCCAATATGAGTTATATGCTTGACAGACCATCAACTGGAAATCCCATGTCCCTTGAGTACGAGGGCCGCTCCTCATGCTACTCAACTTTAGTTATTTGTAAGTTCTTGTCATCGTAAATACATGCATATCATAGAGAACCGCCAATAGGGTACCCCTTGCACATGATACAAGAGCTATCCCATAATCAAAATGACAAGGCAAGCAGACAATGAGCATCTCAGCGATCTTTTTATTTGCTATTTGCATAGGTTTTTATTGAGGATGCCTCACGGATGCTCATTATGGTAATGCTGCAAGTTTCCAACATGATTAGGCATGGCTTAGGCTAGCGGCCCAGGCTTTTCTCTAACACATGTATATAACTCCATGAACTCACAAGCTCCCCTTTTATTTCACACCGACGACATCCACAAACAAAAGTGCATGGTATCAACTGGATATATATCCATAAGTGTTGAAAGCGCTCCCCGTGACAGCATAGTTCTGCTAACTCTCAGCCTATAATTTGCAAGCACATAACTTTCATGGACAGTCACAATGGTTCAAGTTTATTAAGTGCAAGGAATAAAGTGTGCCATCAAGTTCTTGAGAGCTTTACTAACTAACTTTCTCAAAATAGTCAAACATTTTATTTGGAAGAAAACAAGGCATAATGAATATGCACTGAATTGCAAATGATGCTAATAGGTAGGTATGGTTGACACTGTTTGCAATATTGGTTTTGGGGAGTTGGATGCACAAGTAGAGATCATACTCAGTGCAAGTGAAGGCTAGCAGTAGAGAGGGAGCGCCTAAGGAGAGAGAAATAACGATCATAATCATGCTTGCAACAAAACAAGACTAATTATGGCATGAAAGTGATACAAGGACTCTGGGGAAAAATAAATCGTCAAGGCGTACTGACTATTGTTTAGGCATATGCATGAGTGAGCATGTTCCAAGTCGATTCACATGAAACATTCAGAGGAGGATACCACAATATCATACAAAATATGAATAGAACAATGCAAGCAAACATTCGTATGACGTGCTACAAACTATTAGCAAGCTAGAGCTAATAATAAGAAATCAAGAA
Source organism: Avena sativa (assembly GCA_916181665.1). Lineage (NCBI taxonomy): Eukaryota > Viridiplantae > Streptophyta > Magnoliopsida > Poales > Poaceae > Avena > Avena sativa. Next base: position 42,374,517 of record OV702295.1, read on the forward strand.
CTACTAAGCATCCATAAATAACATACACCTTACATGAACAGACTAAGCATGCTCACAATGATGAGTATATGTACAAAAATAAAAATAAATAGAGTTCGTTACCAGCCTCTTACCACACCTCAAGTTGTCTTAATCTTCATTATTGCCCTTCACTTCTGTGACTTGAATAATAACATTAAACCAAACTCCACTGAGGACGGCTAAACCTGCAAAGAACTCACAAAACCAAAGAAGAACAACAAATATTTTTGGTGTTTTAGATTTCTTTAAAACAAGCAAACAAAGCAAGAAAAACAAACAAAGCAAAATCTTTTTGTAATTTTATTTAAGGCAAACCACAAATAAAAAGCAAATAAACAAACCAAGAGAAACAATGAAAATGTTTTTGGTATTTTTGTGTTTTAAGAAAGCAGAAACAAAAACCAAAAAGAAAGCGAAACAATGGATATACAAAGAACCGACGAACATGATATATAGATGAGTGTGATGTCGGTATACCTCCCCCCAAGCTTAGGCTTTTGGCCTAAGGGGGGCTCAATAGCGCGGGTAGTAACCCTAAGCTGGTGGGTCATCATAGGAATGATCATAGTCAGGCGCTTGCGATGAAGAATAAGACGTGCCCCAATCAAATGAGGGCTGCTGGTATGAAGACTCTCCCAAGTTGGAGGGATGAACCAAATCACCTTTGGCATCCTCTCCAACATTATCTTGCTGGGAGAGCTCCACCACGTGTGTGTTAAACTCCTCCTCCGTGAGCAACCATGCTTGCCTATTATCAAAATTAAACAAAGCAGGTGCAGGCAGATAAACTACTTTCTCAGTCCTACCCCCTCTACAGCCACGCTTGACAAAGGATAATTCATGCTATAAACTTCTCATAGTAGCCCCTAGAGAAACAAAGTTATGATGAACCATGGAATCTAGATCAAGCCTCTCTATGTGGAACCGATAATCTGAATGGTAAGGCTCTAAACCATGGAAAGGTAGCAACTTAGAGGCAATAAGACCTCCAAAAATTCCACCCTTCTCGCGGTTAGTGGTAATACGGTAAGCTATCAAAGCACCCATGTTAAAAGATCTATCCCTATTCAAAGCAGCTGATATAAAAGCTAGATCAAAAGAAGATAACTTCCTAGCAATCTTTCTAGCAAGAGCATACTTGGTAATGAAATAGGCAAAATATCTAATGGATGGGAACTGAATGATCCGAATTTTACCACTTTCCTTTGAGAAGTCGAAACCTTGGCAAATTTCAGCATATAAATCCATAAGTGACTTAGGCCTCTCCTTGATCTATTCACAAGATCCCCAATCAGGTACTCTAATTGCTGCACAGAAATCAGCAAAAGGTAGGTCGACAGCTAGATTGTATGTTTTATAATGGACCATGGGATTATATGAAGACCAAGTAAACCGGAAATCCTGCACCACATCCATGGTTAGCTTGACATACGGAAAAGTTTCACCTTCCAAAGTGTTCCAACCCTACATTGGTAATCATAGTTTGGAAATCCTGTAGGATTCCCGTGGCTCTCATAAATTCATGGCATGGATATATGGAAGGGAAGACTCCTTCACGATGAACTTTCATTGGCTCAGGTACCATCAAATCATATTGATTCAGTGGTTATGCACTCATCTTCCTTTCTAATTTTTTTAGACAAACATCAAACCAAGTGATTCCCAAGTTGATAAATGATGAGAAACTACTATAGGAACTTGCTAGAGTGCTACACATGCATAAAAATGAAATCTCCAAGCAAATAACAAACATGCAAGCTCACACAACCTGAAACCTATAGCAGCAAAATACTCAAGATACAATCTACCAATGACAAATCTAATTGGACAAGCGGAGGAGGCACATACCAAGGAGCAACCTGTCATGGTATTGCCGATGAGTATGCCATGGAGGGGTCCTCACAGTGTGTGTTTAGAGACGTGGGGGAAGGCGGACGGTTGACGGGTACGAGGTAACACAGCTTACCTAGGTTTAGATCCCACGACGGTGGCGGAATCCTACTCCTGCTATAAATCACTATAAGGGCAATACGCCGAGTTACAGGGATAGGTTCGCTGTGCGAGGTTGTGTGAAGTTATCTATGATCGTGCCCTAAAGGCTCCCATAGGCCCGACTTATATAGTCGCCAGGTCCTAGGGTACAGGGAAAAGTCCTAGCCGGACATGTTATAGAGTCCTACACCGTCTATTACTATTCTAGCATGTCTTGTACTCCAAGGCTCCGGGTACACTGGTGACTCCACCGTAGCCTTCCTTTATCCAGCATGGGCCTCCCTTCTAGATCCATCTAACTGGGCCGCCCAGCAGGCCATGGGCCATGCTACCAACTGTGGGCCACCCGGGTTATCCGGATAGGAGACATGCTATGAGGATACCCATATAGCATATCCCCAATAGTAGCCCCCAGAGAACTCCGAGATCTTGTGCCGTCTTTCCTCTTCACGTTGAATGCTCCGTCTAGATGGATGTCGGCAAATCGTCAAGCAATATCTTGTTTTCCTCCCAAAGAACCCTACAAGGTTTTCTCCGTCTTCAATTTGTAAGTCGGAGAATTGCTGAATCTTCCATCGTACTCTTCCGTAGCCGGACTGGATCCGTCCATGCCGAAATCTTCTGATGTGATGGTTCATCTGCCTATGTTAGCTAGGGAGACGTAGACATAGGTCTGCAACGCCTCGTAACTCACACATGCAGAGAACGCAATCATGTCCACTTTTCCCACGCGAGCGATACGAACCGTTGGCAGCGACGGTTGCTACGTGGCGAAATTTCCACGCACGTCTCCGCACACGTTGCCTACACGGCAAACATTCGATCAAGATGCACGAATCTTGATGCTGGAGATCATAAATAGTAACTTTGGTGGAAAATTTACTTTTTAACCTCATTATCCCCTGTATCTTCTTCTTCCTCAGGCAAGCGTCTCCTCGAGCTCTCCTCGCCTCGCACGAAAAACCCTAACTCCCAATCTCACCAGTCACCTCCAAACACACCCAATGGCCAGCAGCAGCTCCTCCCCTTCAATGGCGGCGTCGGTCGAAGCCACGGAGAAGCCGGCGAGCTCCATCGTCGTGCCCCCAGAGGGCCTGGTCATCCCTAGGTCCGCGGTGGTCGAGACCACCGGCGGCGACCATAATCAAGCGGAGCTGGAGCTGCTGGAGGAGGAGTACGACTCCCACAAAGGCGACTGGCGTGGTTCGGACATCATGGACCGCGACATCAAAGAGCTGATCATCGAGGGTTACATCCCCGCGATGGAGGGGCTCGTCTGGCGGGCGGCGCCGGCCGATGAAGTCACACCTTCTCCCCAAGCCAGAGAAAAGGTGTACCTCAAAGCACATTTGGTACGCGGCGTCTCCCTGCCCATCTATAATTTCTTCCTTGTTGTCTTGAATCATTACCGAGTACAGCCACAGAACCTCTCTCCCAATAGTATCCTAGTTCTTAGCAATTACGTGGCGCTTTGTGAGGGTTACTTAGGGATTAAGCCTAGGCTAGACATCTTCATATATTTCTTCACCGTCAAGCGTGGAGCCGGAGCCAGCAAGAACGAACTTAGAAATTGTGGCACTATTAGCTTCAAGATCCAGCCTGGCCGGTGCTTCCCCGACATCGTCGGCCACGATTCCTGCAAGAACTGGCAGCGTACTTACTTCTACGGGGCAGATATACCTTCGGCCGGCCAATAAGTAACGTACCCGGACTTTGTCGATGGAGAAGCCGCCGAAACTTCGACATGGAGATCCCAGGCCTCCATTCCCTCCGACATCGATGCTTCCCGCGCTATAAGGCGGATAGAGTGGTTCGTAGAGATGGGTTTGACCGGATTGGACCTAGCCATGTGCTGGTTCATCAGGCGAATCCAGCCTCTGCAGCACCGCTCGAAGCTGATGCACGAGTATACCAACGATAGAAGGGATAGCCTTCGCATCTCCGTGGACAACTTCTTGAGCGACTCCGTCAAGATCCGCCTCAAGGACATCGTCAATGTGAAGGACAAGAAGCATAGCTTCACCATCACCTACGACATGTTCGTAGAGAGCAAGTGCCCAAAGGTAACTGCTTATTTTCCGTGTATGACATATACTCCAGTTCTCCATCTAGCCATTACCATCTCATCTAACACGGTGGTTCTTCACCTTAACAGCTTAACGACATAGATGAGGACAGCATGGCTCATCAAATCTATGATCCAAAGATGAAGGAAGTCACCGTCGTGTCTGACGACGATGCTCTGTTGGGGCAAAAGCGGAAGATCTCCACCTCTGACGCTACCGACGGATGCAAGAAGAATAAAACGGTGGGTGGAGCCTCCAAAAAGACTACCGCCGCCCTGGAGGAGGAGAAAAGAAAGGTTACTGGGATACCCTTTGCCAAATCACCCCCTCTTGTGTAAGCTTCTTTCTCTCCGATATTGTCCATTTATCTGTCTTGTTCCCGTACTTATGCATTTTGCACGTTTCAGGAAGAAAGCCACGACCATCTTGAAGAAGACCTCCAAAACTTCAGCGGCTTCTAGAACCATCAGGGATATGCTGCATCACGACGCATCTCCCGCCATCGCCCCTATCACTCCCACCGTCCAGCCTTCGTCCGCCCCGACAAGCTCACAAGCTAGAGAAACATCTGTCCCTTCCGCCATGGAAGTGGACTCATGCGCTTCCACAGAGCTCGTTGTTGTCGGTGAACAGGCGACGCAGGAGAGTGCCGCACACCAAATGGCTGAAGCTCCGGCTAAGGATGCCATCAGTAGCGGTAAGACGGTGGTAGAAGGTGGTACTTCTACCGAAGGCGGCGCCCATGCACCCAAGAAGACCATCGAGTTTCCGAAGATAGTCTATTCGGTACTTACGCTGGGTAGCACTTCTCTGGTTCCTAGTGTGGCGCCGACATCTCCTACGTGTGTTCTCGAGGATCTTCTCCGGCAATTAGAAATCTTGCAAGGAAACAGTGCATCCTCTGGCAAGGTGCTAGCTAAGAGTGCTACCAACCTCAATATCATTACACTTGTAAGTTTTATTTGCCTTTTACATTTGATATGAGTATCCCAGTGTAGCCCCCGAGGATTTAGACGGAAAACCATAGGTCTTTGCGTCTAAAATGCTCTAAGAGTGACTAAGCTAGAAAACTTCTCACTGTAGCCCCCAAGCATATAGGTGGAATGAATTATTCCGACTGGATGCTTTAAGAGTAGCATACACAATGTTTATAAATTTTGATACTGTATCCCCCAAGCTTCTAGTTGTAACTGAATTAGTTCCGACTAGATGCTTAAAGAGAAGCTAAGCATACATCCGAGTTAAAAACTTTATACTGTAGCCCCCAAGCTTCTAATCAAAAACCGAACTAGTTCCGACTAGATGCCTAAAGAAAGACAAAGCATATTGCTAAGTTAAAAACTCTCGTTGTAGCCCCTGAGCATCTAGGTGGAAATTTTCCGGCTAGATGCTCCAAGTATACCAAACAATGTTTAACTTTTATTTTTTCCATAGAATGAGAATGCTCGGAGGGGCATGGCCAACGACAAGTACCAGAAGATGCACGCGGACTTGGAAGCCGAAAAGGGTAAAACTGCCTTCTTGAAGGAACTGATCATCAAGAGCAAGCGTCTGTTTTTCCTTTCTTTTTCGTATTCCGACTTGATCTTGTGTGTTCTCTGAGTACTCATTGTGTACTTTGCTTTATCCGACTTGCAGAAACCATTGCCAAGGCTAAGGACATTGTCGAGTAATCCAAGCATATTCAGGAGCTGGATAGCAAGAACAAGATCCTCAAGCAGGAGAGGAAGGACATGCTGAAGATGCATGAAGAATCAATGAAAGCCCAGTAGGACTCCGCCACCGAGGAGATGAACCGCTTGAAGGAGGATATCGTGATCTTAAAAGATAAGAAGAAAGCTGCCGATGAGTAGAATCAACGCCATCATAAAGCGTACGAGCTCCTCCAACAAGAACGGGACTCCTTGGCGGATACTCTCTGGCAAGCTAAGGCTAGCATATTCAGTAAGTGATTCTACGTCTTCGATTTCTGTAGTCTGAATACTCTGAATTTTTGAACTCATGAGCTTCTTTGACGGAATTCATAGCTCCTATGGGTTTAACCCGGTCGCCTCCTCCGGCAAAGGAATGCATGGTCCTTGCCGGCAACTTTATCAACACCGCCATTGCGCAGGCCAAAGAGATTGCCAAGCCCCTCCAGATCAATATCAAGGCATCGTATTATGTGGTGAAGTTCTCGGAGATCCTGCGCCTAGCCCCCCGAGTGTATTACAAGCTGGAAAGCTTCATGTGCACGGGCCGGGGCAAGGATGGCTCTGTCCATGGTCAAGGCACACTACGAGAATGCCGACATCGACATGGTAACCTCTGGCATCCCCGACGTAGATGACGAAGGCCAAAAGATAAATCACGAATCTATCTTGTCGTCACTCGCGGGTTTGACGAGTTGGTCGACGTCAACGTCTTCGTGCCAATGAATACCATCGATGGCGGCCACCAAAGCTCCTCCGAGTCTCTCAACACTGCCGACTTTGAGGGTGACTCTCCTGCTGCCGATGATGTTGCTTCCAAGTCGCCTGTCCCAGAGGAATGAAAACAAATTGTAATATTTGTTTCCTCCGTAATTTGTCATGCGTAAAAAAATATGTGTTAACTTAAGGCGGAAAACAATTATGTATGTCCTGTTACTTAAGAACTATTTCCAGCATGTATATATTTTTTAAGCAAGTACTGGCTTATCCATTACTTTGGTTTTTATGCTTGAATTTTCGTGAGTCGGAAGACTCGTTGTCGGAACCATGCGCTCAGGTGGTGATGCCCAATGGCACCGTCAATAACCTAAGCACAAAATCTCCGACAATAAGTGCCAAAAGTCACTACTCCAGAATCCACATAAAAACGACAAAGAACGTGTAGACTAGAAAACTTAAGCTAACGCCCGTAGGAGGAATTTTCACAAGTGCAATTGCAAAGCTTTTGCATAATGGTTTTATATGATCCAAAAATGAACACTAAAGGAGATAAAATACTCAGAAATATGAGTGAACCAAAGAGCATTATTTCATTGATCATATAAGAGGTACCCAATTAGATAAAAAATGCTAAGTTTAGAAAGGACGTAGCTGTGCTATGTTCCATGGCCGATCAAGCTCCGGGTAGTCATCATCCGGGTCACGTCGCTTACGCTTATGATCCTCGCTGGGTCTATCCTTCAGTTCACGATTGTCAACGAGGTAGTAAGACCCATTGAGTAGCGCCTTGCTTATGATGAACGGTCCTTCCCATGGCGGGGATAATTTGCGTGACCTCTTCTGCTTAAGTCGGAGCACCAAATACCCCTCTTTAAACGTGCGATGCCGAATGCGGCGACTATGGTAGCTGCGTAGATTCTGCTGGTAGATGGCGGATCTTTGGCATGCCAAAATGCGCTCCTCCTCGAGAAGGTCCACATCTAGGCATCTGGATTCTTCAGCGTCATCTTCATCATAGGCGGCAACCCTTGGTGCATCGTGAAGAATTGTTTGCAATTCTTCAGCAGGAACATGTGGCTGTCGGGTATAATACTGGCATCCCATGCATGTCTCAACCAGCTTGTTGGCGTCCGCCTTCGCGGTCAGCCAGTAGAATCCTTGCCAGAAGGCTTTCGCGACCAACGATCGAGGAGTGGCGTGATGCCCGCAATCTCCGAGATGGATTTCGCGTAGGATTTCAATACCTTCTAGCTAGGAAACACACTTAAGGTATACACCAGTAGTGCTCCTTTTGTAGAGTTCTCCATTGATTATGGTATAGCCCTTCGCTCGACATACTATTTGTCGTCTTTCGACTTCGTCGTCGGGCAAAGTTCCTTGTTCGAGATATTCCATGAACGGTTTTGTCCAAGCCGGAGGGACCTTTGCCACCATGTGGACGAAAGAGTCAACTCTATCCGGGTTGTCGATGTATGCTCCCTTCATGGATGGTGTCCGTAGATGCTCTAGGAAAACTTCTGGCGGAATTCTCTTGCACCCTGATCCAAGCTTGGACAGCAGATCAGCCGCCTCATTTTGCTCCCTAGGTACATACTTGACCTCGTAGCCCAAGAAGCTCTTGGATATCTTGTCCGTTCGTCTCTATATTCCGCAATCATAGGGTTCCGCGCATTCCAGGTGCCAGCCACCTGCTGGGCAACCAAGTTGGAATCTCCATAGCAAACTATGCGCTTGATGCCAATATCCTTGGCTACGCGTAATCTGTGAATGAGTGCCTCATACTCCGCCATGTTGTTCGTAGCCTCGAAGTGGATCTGCAGAACGTAGTGTAGCTTGTCACCAGTTGGTGACTGTAGCAGTACACCAGGCCCCGAGCCGTTGAGCAGCTTTGATCCATCAAAGTGCATCACCCAGTACTCTGGTTTCGGCAACAGAGTAGCATCTGACATCTCCGTCCAATCTGCAATGAAATCCGCCAAGTCTTGTGACTTGATAGCGTCGCGTCTCTTGTAGGTGATCTCGAAGGCGGCAAGTTCAATGCCCCACTTCGCGACCTTTCCCGTAGCGTCGTTGTTGTTCATAATGACGGACAGTGGAGTCTTGCTCACCACTGTGATTGGGTGCTCCTGAAAGTAATGCCTCAGCTTCCTAGAAGCAAGGAATACTCCATAAGCTATCTTCTGGTAGTGCGGGTAACGCTGCTTGGACTCCATCAAGACCTCTCTTACATAGTAAACTGGTCATTGCACTCCGTCCTTATAGCCTGGTTCCTTCCGCTCTGCCATGACGACGATGTTGATTACCCGGTTGGTTGCCGCCATGTAAATTAACATGGGCTCTCCAGGCTCGGGTGCTGCAGGGATGGGCGCTGAGGAAAGAATCTCCTTGAGCTGCTTCAATGATGCATCTGCTTCGTCCGTCCACGTGAATTTGTCCGCCTTCTTCAGCAACTTGCATAGCGACAGAGCCTTCTCTCCAAGTCGGCTCACGAACCGACTAACTGCTGGAACACAACATGTTAGTCGTTGAATGTGCTTTAGGCATGTCGGACGGTTTATGTTTAAGATGGCCTTGATTTTCTCGGGGTTGACCTCGATTCCACGCTGGGAAATGATGAAGCCCAACAATTTGCCGGCTGGAACCCCGAAGAAGCACTTCTTAGGGTTAAGCATCATGTTGTATTTCTAGAGGTTATCAAAGGTTTCCTTTAAGTCGGATATTAAGTCATTTGACTTTTTAGACATCACCGCTATATCGTCCACATAGGCGTGAACGTTCCGACCAATTTGGTCGTGCAAGCAACGTTGCATTGTCTGTTGGTATGTAGCACCTGCATTTTTCATCCCAAAGGGCATCGTAACATAGCAAAACATGTCGTATGGAGTAGTGAACGAAGTGGCCAATTGTTCCGACTTCCTCATCTTGATCTGGTGGTATCCTGAGTATGCATTGAGAAAACACAAAAGTTCCGAGCCAGCCATCGAGTCAATGACTTGGTCAATGCGAGGCAAAGCAAACGGATCTTTGGGGCATGCTTTATTCAAGCCGGTGTAATCAACGCACATTCTTAATTATTTGGTTCCCTTTTTGGGGACAAGTACAGGATTGGCCACCCATTGAGTGTGAAGGACTTCTCGGATAAAAATAGCCTTAAGTAACCTAGCTATCTCTTTGCCTATGGCGCGTCTCTTCTCATCTCCAAAGCGTCGTAGAGGTTGCTTCACTAGTTTGCATTTTGGATCAATGTTTAAGCTGTGCTCGGCAAGTTCCCTAGATACACCTTTCATGTCGGCAGGTTGCCAGGAAAAGATGTCCCTGATCTCACGGAGGAACTCGACGAGCGCGCTTTCCTATTTGGGATCCAGGTTCGTCCCAATGGCGGTGTTCTTGGAGGCATCGCCTATCACAAGTTCCATCGGCTTGGTCTTGATGGCGGCCTTGAATGCTGGAGCGGAGTCGGAGATCTGTTTCTTTGATGCGGGCATCTCTGAGTCATCGACCTTTCTCTGGATCTCTTTGAATTCTTCGCTGTAGAGGACAGCTTCCGCGTAGGCTGCTTCATTAATCTCGCAGTCCCTTGCCTTAGTAAAGCTTCCGGATACGGTGATGACACCGTTTGGCCCGGGTATCTTGAGTTTGTTGTAGACGAAACATGGCTTGGCCATGAAGGTGTGGAATATGTCGCGGCCGAATATGACGTGGTACACGCTCTTGAAGGGGACCACCTCAAAGGTCATGCGCTCTTGGCGGTAATTATTAACATCAACAAAGGCAACCTGAAGTGTGATGCACACAAGGGACCGAGCCTCCCGACTAGGAACTACACCGTGGAAGATGGTGTTGGCATGCCTTAGGTTTGCCTCCGTCAAGTTCATCTTCTGCAGTGTATCCAGGTACATGATGTTGATGCTGCTTCCACTATCCACCATACATTTGGTGAACTCAATGCCGTCAATCAAGGGGTTGATGACCATGGCATATTGGTTATCCGTAGGGATAAGGTCTGGATGATCCTTCCTGTCCCAAGTAATTGCAACCTCCGACCAGCGCAGGTACTAGGGAACTGGGGGAAGAGTAGCCATCAGTATCCTCATAGAGGTCTTCTATTGTCGGACGGTGGGGGTGCCAAGGAAAGTGTGGTAAACTACCGCCTTCTTCTCGAAGGGGTTCTTGCCCTTTTCGTCGCTCTTGGCGGCGTGCTTGGGGTCAACATCCTCGTCCATGTCACTTGAATCCTTGGACTCCTCCTCCTTCTTCTTCCCCTTTCCCTTGCCTCGTGGTCTGTTCTTCTGACTTTGCTTGTATCCGGACTCCAGGTCCTCCTTGAGGTCGTTGACGAACTTGTAGTGTCGATCGGTATGGGTGGCTTTGCTGTTGACATCGAGGTGTACGAGGCACGGCATATCGCGGTACTCTTCGTAGGTTTGGGGAACGTGGAGCGCTACCGAGGTAGTTTCACTTCCTCGCTGCTGCCCACGACTAGCTCCCCGTCCTCGGCCACGTTGTCCGCCATCACCTCATCCTGCAAAGGTCATGGCGACCATGTCGGGAATTTGCTTTTCTTCTAGAGCAGTTTTCGGCTTTGTACTGCTGTTCCTCCGAGCTTGAGTTGGAACGGTCATTGCCGGCAGAGAGCCGCGAGCATTGTCGTCGGCAGCTGCGAACTCACTAGCCAACTGAATCATGTGGTTCAAGTCAAGATGGTGATTGTCCTGCAAGCTCTTCAGCTTATGTCGGAGCAACGTGCCCCTTTCCAACCCATCGATGAAGGCGGCCATGGCGGTCTGAGCGTGCACTCCTGAGCAGGAATTCTTCATATCCAGCCACTGGGAGAGGTAGGCGCGAGATGTCTCGTCTTTCTATTGCACGCACCGCTGTAGATCGCCAACAGTGCAGGGACGTTTGTACGTACCCTCGAAGTTCTTGGTGAATGCTTCTTGCATGTCCAACCAATTGCAGATGGATTTCTCCGGCAAGTCATCAATCCATTGACGGGCTGTGCCCGCCAACATCAATGGGAGGTACTTGATGATAATGTTGGTGTTACCCCCGGCGATCTCTACCGCGTTGCCGTAATCCTTCAACCATGTAGCTGGCTTAGCGGTGCCGTCATAGGGCTTGATGGTCTTGTCAATCCGGAAACCTTTGGGGTAAGTTGCGGACCGTATGGTAGGTCTAAAGCAACGTGGTCCCAGGTATGGTCCTTCCCAAGCCTCGTGGATCTTATCGATCCGTGAACGTGCATCGTATGGCTCCGGGTTTCTTTTCTTCTTGTCAACAGGGGATGGGCTGCGTGAACGACGCGGGCCTCCTCCGCCATGGTGACTGCTAGGTGGCGATGGAGGTGGAGGAGGCGGTGGGTTAGCCTTCTTGCTATTACCCTCCTGCGACGCCTCACGCCTGTCGCGATTGCTTGCCGGACGCGGAGGGTCATGGCGCGACCTGCTCTTGTGTCCCTGGTTGCGCTCTCCATCATGACAGGTCTGCTCTGCATTGTCGCGGATGACGATGCCGCCCTGCCTTGGCGGGTGCATATCCATACGATGGTGAGCCTTGGGGTCTTCGCGATGTCGGGGGGAGCGGGGCGGTGGCGATGGGCGACGAGGTTGGGCCTTTTCTCCGTGGTCGGAGGATATGGGGATTGCATTCTTCCTATTGCGTGCATCCCTCCGTCTTTGTTCTGATGAACCCGTCTGAGACCCGACATCAAGAGGAGATCTGTCCCTAGGCAGCTTATGCTGGCTAGACTGGCAAAATGCTGGGTCAGACTCAAGCCTATGAGAGGTGGCATTTTCCTGCTGCTTCACCGCCTTGGCCACTAGGTCATAGACCTGGTCCACCGCCTCGGGCGATCTATCCTACTCTAGAAGGGTCTTGGCGACGGCGAGGTTGAGGAGAGGAGTGGGCATCAGCTGCCTGCCTTCATTGTCAATGTATGGCTTGGCCTGTGCTGGCTTCGGGGGAGCCCATCCTAGGTTTTGCCGTACACCAGGATCATTGATGACGCGAGCCGGAGCTTTCTTGGCCTTCTGCTGCTGCAGCAGAGTCTTGTACTCGGCCTCCATTTCTCTAGCTTTCTCTATGGATTTCTGCATGTTGACCAGATCTCGATCTAGCTTAGCGCCTTGCTCCGCGATGGCATGCGCTTCCTCCAGCAGCTGCTGGCGCTTCTCGTCAAGCTGGGTCACGTTCCGGATATGAGCTATGTTCAGTGGCTCGACGAGGAGATTGCCGTACATCACTCTATTAGCTAGAGTAACTTGGGCAGCAGCAAACGTAGATGCCGGAGGGGGCAAGTTTGCGGTGTTGTTGGTGCTCGGGCCGGTGCCGAGTTCCTGCAGCTGTTGCACTAGGTTAGGCGGAAGGGGCATGACCTTTACGCAATCAATGTCGGCAGCAACAGGTGGTCCCTTCCCTTTGTCCAGAGCTGTAGGTGGAGCTCGTCCGGGTTGATCTTCATCCATCGCCGTCCCAATGGTGATGAACACCTCTCGAGACGTGACGGCATTGTTAGCTTTCTCGTCGCGCGTGTACTCCTCCATTTCCTGCATGGCGGAGTCTAGTTCCTCTAGACTGAAATCTATATCCTCTGAATCTGCACTGAAGTCGGCGTATAGCACATTAATCACAGAGTCGGAGGGTGCCAGGACTTCCTCGATGACGGGGGGGGGGGGGGGGGGTGGAGGTGAAACGACGGCGACGATGCCTGGAGGTGGTGGCCCAACTGCGGCGATGGCGGACGGAGGCGGTGGTGGCGGTAGCTGAATCGGAGGGGCTCCGTCAATGAGCGCAAGCGCTGTCTGAGCTGCCCCTTAGGCCTCTGCCTAGTTGTTGACGGTGTTCACCATGCCTTCGAAGGTAAGGCGTCCCGAAGCCTGCTGTCTCCTTAAAGAATGCCGGAGAAGCGTGCCGTGGTCCAGTCCTTTCACAAAGTGATACATGGCATCATCATTGGGGTAGTGGGCCAGATCGGCTCGTATACGGAGCCACCTAGCAAGGTAATCGTGGGGGTTTTCGCCCTCTCTCTGAACGCAACGCGCCAGATCGAACATGGTAACCACACCGACGAACTTGTTACTCTGCTGTCCAAATGCATGGGCGAAGTCGGCGGACTTGCAGTGATCTTCCACCGTTATATCCTGCAAACGGGAGGTTTGGGTGGGCCTTGAATTTTTCTGATCATTGCCGGCAAACTCCAAAGAGAGATCCGACATCGATCCTTCCACGAACATATCCTGCCCGTAGGCGATCCGTGCGAGTCTTGATGCTCCTCCGACTCCCATGGAACTAGTGCCCGAGTCAGTTTCGCCAATGAAGAGGTGGATGTCTCTGATAGGAACGATCGAACACCGCGTAGGGTTCGTCTTCGTCGGGATCCAGAACTTGTCGTGAGGGACGATCAAAACATTGCCGGAGAAGAGAACGTGACCGATGGCTACGGTTTCGCCGATTCCGGCGAAGATCTTGGTCCTCGCCCGCTGAAGAGCCTGAAGCGCCTCTTGCCCCACGGTGGGCGCCAACTGTCGTGGTATTGCCGACGAGTATGCCATGGAGGGGTCCTCACAGTGCGTGTTTAGAGGCGTGGGGAAAGGCGGACGGTTCAAGGGTACGAGGTAACACACCTTACCCAGGTTCAGATCCCACGACGGTGGCGGAATCCTACTCCTGCTATAAATCACTATAAGGGCAGTACGCCGAGTTATAGAGATAGGTTCGCTATGCGAGGTTGTGTGAAGTTATCTATGAACGTGCCCTAAAGGATCCCATAGGCCCGACTTATATAGTCGCCAGGTCCTAGGGTTACAGGGAAAAGTCCTAGCCAGACAGGTTACAGAGTCCTACAGCGTCTATTACTAGTCTAGCGTGTCTTGTACTCCAAGGCTTCGGGTACGCTGGTGACTCCATCGTAGCCTTCCTTTACGGCATGGGCCTCTCTTCTATCCATCTAACTGGGCCGCCCAGCAGGCCATGGGCCATGCTACCAACTGTGGGCCACCCGGGTTATCCTGATAGGAGACATGCTATGAGGATACCCATATAGCATATCCCCAACACAATCCCTCCAAAAATCAACAACAAAGGTGGGATGAGCAAGGAGATCAAAAATTGCGAGCAAGAACAGAAGGAACTCAATCTTGGGCAAGTTTTCTGGTGTTTTTCATGAGAGAGAAAGAAGATGGCTGGGAGGAGGCATCTTGGAGGGACCCAGGTGGGCCACACCCAAGCTAGGCGCCACTTGGGGCTGGCCGAGCCACCCAGGGGTGTGCTGGCCTGGGGTGGCCCCTGGGTCACTCTAGGTGTCCCTCTGCCCCTTCTTTCGAGGAAAAATTTATTTTGAATTTTCTGGGATTTTTCGGAAAACTTTATTTTTGGCCAATTTTCAGGGTATGAAAATTGATTTTCTCGCAGAAAATATTTTTTTAGAAGAAGCAAAATAAAAAAAAACCCAAAACTACAAAAGTTCTAAGACATTCTAACAAGCAAACAACTAGCAAAACCAAAGCTAGCAAGAGAAAAAGCAAAGACTAGGAAGGAGAAAAGTAAAAGTGAGCAAGTATAACCAAAGTGAAAACATTGTTTTGTTCATTAAAATCCGTTTGTTAACAAGGTTGATCAGGTCATGTTACCAAAACAATCTTATATGAAACAAAACTTTGCATTCCACAAAATGATTATGTTACCTCAAAGTTGATGGCAATGGTACCAATCATAATAGTTTCAAAACTTTCTTGTGGAATGGGACAATATATTTCTCCAACCCTGATGCTCTCAATATTTTCAATGGAATTTAGATAATATCTCTTAGCAACCGTCTTGGGGAAATATACAATATGCTCTTTTTCATTAATATTAAAAGTTACTTTTCCATGATTATATGTAAGATCCCTCCCTTTATAAAGGTAAGGATCCCTGTGATTGCAATGCTAGTCCCTGGATCATTGCTAGCATCCACAGTTTAAGATGAAGTACACAGAAAAAAAGGTCATTATTACATATCATTCCACAGACAAACATAGTCTTTTACAAACTCCATGGCCACAGGCCTAATACAAGAGTTCAAATATATAATAAGATAAATAAGTCTTCATATTCATGTGCCACAGGCAAGCATGTTAAGTGTAGACTCATAACCCCTAATCATCATCAGAATAACCTGCAACATCACAAGTTACAACCACAGTGGGTCAATACATTGGAATAGTATTGGAAAGTGATACATTAGTAGAATATTAGTAGTCTAGATACTATATGCATTTTGGCTAAGTGTAGCTTAGGCTTGCTTTGCTCAAAATAGGTTTTTGCCTATTAGTTGAAAACACTAAGTTTTACTTTGTCAAAACTTTCCCAAGGAACCACCAATAGAAATTGGTGAACCTTCACCCTTGTTCAACCACAAGTTTTAACTTAGAAATTGGGATGAGGAGATTCTTGATAGCTTCCATGTCTTGATGCTCAAGTTGTCCAATACCAGGGACATGGCTAAGTACTTAGATTCTTCCATCTACAGAGGTTGTGCACTTTCCCCACAAGACTAGATTTTCACCAAGACAGGACCTTTCAGAAGCCTTCCCTTAGACCAAATGGACGCGTTCCAACCTATCATCCCGCTACCACCAACTGTCCAAATGGCTAAGTTATTGCAACCTATGTGATCTAGGCAGAGCCCATATTGCCATGTGGCTGCACTAGAAGCTTCTTAACATTTGGCCTCTCAAATCCTTTTGTTCCTGGGTCGCTTTCCACAAGTGAGATACACAATGTAAACCATAGAAATGGGCCTTGTGTAACCACTCAACATAAACCAATCTTTCCATTCCACCCAGGTGTTTCATTCACTTAGTTGTTTTATTAAGCATAAACATAAGTCCAAAGACTTAGAAATATTTTCTCATAGCATGAATATAATATCACCCTTGGTTGCTACTAGCTAGGCTAAGCATGGCATTGATAAGAATCTTAACTTAGAAAATTTCTAGCAATTCTACAACTACTAGGTTTTCCCAAGCATAGCATATAGATCAAAATATCCATGCAAGTCTAGCAAAATATTTCTAGTGCATAGTTGAAAAACTTAGGAATAAAATCATGAAGCACCACTTGCCTTGTTAGTTTGGGGAGTAGCAACAATCTTCACAATCACAATCACTATTTGCACCAAAATCTACACATAAAATAATGGCACCAAATCACATACAAAATATATACAAACAAAAATATATGAATGTATGCAAAATGCCATGTGATGATTTTCTACACCAAACAAGACAAGTGCACAGTACTGAATCTTAAACAACTTCAAAACTTGTCAAATAAATCTTACTTGAACAACATAACAATTTTCAGATAATTACTATACACAATTTATGCCTACATTTGTTTCTGCAAAAACAACCATTTTTACAGAGGCAAAACATTAAACACATTGCATAAATGGAAAGGATTTTCTCTCCTGATTCCAATGATATAAAATTTGTCAAATTTGGACATGGGAATCAAAATTCTGATTTTAAATCAAACCTACAGACAAGCGGCGTGTTCTGATTCGTCGATACCTCTTCGTGTGGATCGATCAACGAGGGCCGTTAGATTTAAGTGGCAGCGCACGGTCAAATCTGCGCGTAACGGTTCGAGTAAGTGATCTAATCCTGAGCCTCGATTCCATATCTAACGGCTGCGAAGCTTGCGACCAAAGACTGGCGGCGCTAGCGGTGGCGAGTGGCGGCAGCTCTGTCAGAGACGTTGCCAACGATTTAGGTCGTGCGGGAGAGGGTGAGGTGGCTTACCGAGTTTGCCGTGTGCTTCTGATGCTCAAGGTAGGCCTCATTGGCGAAGGGGCGCACCATGGATGTCGCTGGAGTACGTCGGAGTCGTGCGCGGCGTCGGGTGCATGCAGACGACAATGTTGCCGAGGTTCTACGTCGCCCTAGCACGAGTCAGTGGCATTAGGGGGTGCGCAAGGTCACGGTGAGCAAGATGGTTTCGAGGAGGAGACAAGGGGCGCTCCATTCTTACCGCTGTTGCTCGTCGGAGTTGAGCGGCGGTTCTGGTGGTTGCGGGTGGTTGCAGGTGCTAACGGAGTCGACAACCTGGGTCACAAGAAGGAAAAAGAAAAGCATCAGGGGATGCGCCAGAATGTGCTGGTCAAGCTTGTTTAAAGTAGAGAGAGGGGGGCGGTCGAAGCTCACCGGAATCGGTCACCGGAGGTCGTCGGTGCTGCGGGGTTCTGAGCTCGAATGCGCGCAGCCTGGTGGCGGAGTGGTGGCGCTAGGTGAGGGGAAATGCTCGCGCTGCAGAGGGGGTTAAATAGCCAGGAGGGGGCGGCGATTACGCGCTGCATCAATGGCAATAACGCGGGCAGTGACTGCGGCGAGGTAACGGCGGAGCGCCTCGGCCGCGTGTTGATTGAGGACGATGCTAACGGGGCATGGTGGGGTCTGGCTGTCAGCGGGTGGGTGCACGCAGGCGCGGTAAGAAATAGAGAAGATAGGGGGAACCCGGGTGGGCTGTTTTGCTTGCTGGGCTGGAATGCTGGCGCCAGGCCCAGTTAGGTTTTCTATTTCTTTTTTCTTTTTCTGAGTTGATTTTCAGGAATCATTTTCAAATAAATTCAAAAGCAATTGAATTCAAATATTTTCTGGATTTTTGTGAAGTGTAACCTTCATACTTTTGTGCATAAAATCATGTTGTTTCTCTGTACTTGCTTGGTCTCTTTGAGTAAACAAATAAATAGTGTCATAGTTCAAGATTTGAATAGGTTTTGCAAATGGTTTAAAACCATATTTGTTTTGGTAAATTTTTGTCCAAGCCTTGACACACAACCAAATCATCTTAAGAGCAAACTAATCTTGGTTTAAAACAAATATTCCCTCACTTGAGAGTGGCATTTAGATCAATGCATGCTCACATAACATAATAGCACTTAGTGCTTATGTTTTCTTGAAATGAGTTTGATATTTGATCCCTAAATGATATGCATGCATGGATGGTATGCAATCTTTGAAAACATTATTTTAGGGATGTTACAAATCTAACCCCCTTAAGGTGAATCTCACCCTCAATATTCGGGTTTTCTAGCAAATAGGTGAGGGTGGTCTTTCCGAAGATCATCTTCTCTTTCCCATGTGGCTTCTTCTTCAGAATGATGGTTCCATTGAACTTTGCAGAATTTGATAGTCTTAGTCCGAGTAACTCTTTCTGCAGTCTCAAGAATCTTGATAGGTTTTTCCTCATAAGTGAGATCACTTTCCAATTGAACTTCCTCCAATGGTATAGTATCCTTCAAAGAAGTCTCTTCCATTTCTGGATGGCATTTCTTAAGCTGACTCACATGAAACACATTGTGAACAGCAGACAATGATTCTGGCAATTCAATCTCATAAGCTACTTCTCCTTTACGACTCAGAATCTTGAATGGTCCAACATATCTTGGGGCCAATTTACCCTTGACACCAAATCTCTTCACTCCACGAAGTGGTGACACTCTAAGATAAGCTCTATCACCCACTTCATAGGTGACTTCTCTACGCTTAGGATCTGCGTAGCTCTTTTGTCGGGACCGTGCTATCTTCAATCTGTCCTTAACTAGCTTGACTTTCTCTTCGGCCTCTTTGATTAGTTCTGGTCCGAACAAACTTCTTTCTCCCACACCATTCCATAACAATGGGGTGGTACACTTTCTCCCATAGAGAAACTCAAAGGGTGCCATCTCAATACTGGCTTGATAGCTGTTATTGTAAGAAAATTCTGCGTAAGGCAGACTTTCATCCCAACTGGCTCCATAGTCTATGGCACATGCCCTCAATATATCTTCAAGAATCTGGTTGGTCCTTTCTGTTTGTCCATCAGTCTGAGGATGAAAAGCAGTGCTAAATTCCAACCTCGTACCCAATGACTCATGTAGTTGCCTCCAAAAATGAGAAGTAAATTGAGTTCCCCTATCAGACACAATACTCTTGGGTACTCCATGTAGACATACAATTCTACTCATATAGATCTTGGCTAACTTAGCACTTGTGTAGGTTGTCTTCACGGGTATAAAATGAGCCACTTTAGTTAAGCGATCCACTACTACCCATATAGAATCATATCCTGGCCGGGTCCTTGGCAATCCAGTAATGAAATCCATGCCAATATTGTCCCACTTCCAATCAGGAATAGGTAGTGGTTGTAACAATCCTGCTGGTTTCTGATGTTCCGCTTTCACCCTACTACATACATCACACAAAGCAATATGTTCGGCGATGTCCTTCTTGAGATTATTCCACCAAAATCTTTCTTTCATATCCATGTACATTTTGGTGTTACCCGGATGAATGGAATACGGTGAGTTGTGTGCTTCTTGTAAAATCAGTTTCCGAAGCTCCGGATCTTGTGGAACACAGATACGTTTTCCATACCATAAAGTACCCTATTCATCTTCATGGAATCCTTTGGCTTTTCCCTTGCCAATCTTTTCCTTAATCTCTTCAATTTCCTTATCGGTCTTTTGGGCTTCTTTGATTTTGTCCAACAAAGTGGGTTGAACATCCAATGACATGAGATGTCCTTCAGGCACAATCTCCAATCTGAGATCTCTAAATTGGGCACACAGATCATCTGGCAATTCTCCCTTAGTAAGGCCATTCACAAAAACCTTACGGCTTATAGCATCCGCTACAACATTTGCTTTACCGGGGTGGTATTGCAAAATCAAGTCATAGTCCTTGATGAGTTCTAGCCATCTTATTTGTCTCATGTTAATTTCTTTCTGGGTGAAGATATACTTCAAACTTTTGTGATCTGTGAACACTTCACATCGCTTTCCCAAAAGATAGTGTCTCCATGTTTTGAGTGCATGGACAACAGAGGCTAACTCTAAATCATGAGTAGGGTAATTTAGCTCATGAGTTTGAGTTGCCTCGAGGCATAAGCCACAGCCTTCCCTTCTTTCATAAGTACTGCACCTAATCCATGATGAGATGCATCACAATACACTTGGAAATCCTTCTCCAAATCTGGCAGACATAAGACTGTTGTTGTCACTAGCCTCTTCTTCAACTCTTGGAAACTGAGTTCACATCCTTCAGACCAAGAAAATTTCTTGTCTTTCTTTAGTAACTCTGTCATTGGCTTAGCTATCTTGGAGAAATTCTCAATGAACCTTCTGTAGTATCCTGCCAAGCCAAGGAAACTACGAACCTCTTTCACTGACTTAGGAGATTCCATTCAGTTACAGCTGAAACTTTAGCAGGATCAACTGCTACACCATCTCCTGACACAACGTGTCCAAGAAATCCAACTTCATTTAACCAAAACTCACACTTGCTGAATTTGGCATACAGCTTATGCTCCCTAAGCTTCTCAAGTATCAAACGCAAATGTACTTCATGCTCTTCTTTGCTCTTGGAGTAGATCAAAATTTCATCGATGAAAATGACAACAAACTTGTCAAGGAACTCCATGAACACCTTGTTCATCATATTCATAAAGTATGCTGGTGCATTGGTTAAACCAAATGGCATCACGGTGTATTCAGACAATCCATACCTAGTGGTGAAAGTTGTCTTAGGTATGTCTTGTTCCCTTATTTTGAGCTGGAAATAACCTGATCGAAGATCAATCTTTGAGAACACACATGCTCCTTCTAGCTGATCAAACAAGTCATTGATTCTAGGCAAAGGGTATTTGTTCTTAATAGTCACCTCATTGAGTGAACGGTAATCTATGCATAACCTTTGAATTCTATCCTTCTTTTCCACAAACAAAACTGGTGCTCCCCAAGATGAAGAACTTGGTTGAATAAATCCTTTCGGCAACTGTTCTCCAAGTTGTTTCTTGAGTTCTTTCAACTCATCAACTGCCATCTTGTACGGTCTCTTTGCTATTGGTCCAGATCCTGGTAGCAAGTCAATAAGAAATTCCACATCTCTATCTGGTGGCATTCCTGGTAATTCTTCCAGAAACACATCCGGATATTCACTCACAATTGGCACACTGTCTATGCTAACCCCCTTAAGAGAATTTAGCTTACTCCCTTTTGATTCAAAGTTGGTCTTAAATCTGATCCATTTGTTTTCTGGAGTTGTGAGTGAGACAGTATGGTTGGCACAATCTAGCACTCCCTTGTGCTTAGTCATCCAGTCCATTCCCAAAATGACATCCAATCCTTGGGAGTTTAGGATTATCAGATTAACGGGAAACTTATACTTCCCAAACTCTATGACTAGATCATGACATCCTGAGTTCACTATCATTTCTCCGCCAGGAGAACTTACTTTTATAGGACACCCAATAGTTTCTACCCGGTAGTTCATTTATTTCAACAAATGCTCTTGATATGAATGAATGAGATGCACCAGTATCAAAGATAACAGATGCTGGAACAGAATTGAGTTTGAACTTACCAGCAACAGCATTAGGTTCCTCATAGGTATCTTCCACATTGATGTGGTTCACTTGCCCCTTCTGGAAAGGGTTGGGCTTGTTGGGTCCTTCAACTTTATTTTCTGGGCACTCATTTGCATAATGCCCCATCTTCTTGCACTTAAAACATTCAACCTGACTAAGATCCTTCTTGACAGGCTGGCTTCCACTACCACTTCCACTTCCATTGTGGTGGTTCTTGTACCCACTCTTGTGACTCTTGTACTTGTCATTGTCATGACCACGGTAATGCTTGTTGTCATGATGACGGTTGTGGTTGTGGTGTTTGTTGTACTTTCCATGCTTGTGGGATCCAGAATTCCCACTATCATCATAATGGGAACGCTTGTGAGACGATCCCGAGTTGTGCTTGTCAGAGTGCTTTCTCTTCCTGCTTTCAACCTGTTTCATCTTGCTCTCCAAGATGGCAGCCTTGTCACATAGAGATTGATAAGCGGGGACATAGGCCACAGCTAACTGCAGGTTCAGTTCATCGTTCAATCCTTCAAGGAACTTCTCCTTCCTCTTGGCATCAGTGTCAACTTCATCCGGTGCATAACGCGCCAGATTGTTGAACTCCTCAATATATTCAGCCACGCTGCGGTGGCGCTGCTTCAAGTTGTGAAATTCCTTCTTCTTCAAACTCATCACTCCGGATGAGATGTGAGAAGTGCGGAAACCATCTTCAAAGATATCCCATGTCACATCCGCAATGGGAGTGGTGATCTGGAAGTTATCCCACCATGTGGCTGCTGGTCCTTCCAACAAGTGTGCTACAAATCTGACCTTCTCTTCATCAGTACAGCCAACAGTTACCAAGTCCTTGTTCACAGAGCGTAGCCAATCATTGTCCACCATAGGATCAGTAGTTCCTAAGAACTTTGCTGGCCTCAGTCTTAAGAACCTGGTAAGCATGTCAAAACCCGCTGGGTTATTCTGATTGTTGTTGTTGTTGTTGTTGTTGTTGTTGTTGTTGTTATTGTTGTTGTTGTTGTTATTATTATTGTTGTTGTTGTTCTGATTCTGTAAGAACATGGTCATCATCTGCATCAGTTGCGTCTGAGCTGTCATCATCTGTTGCATCTCAGGGGTGATATTGTTGTTGTTAGGGTTGGGATTGGCACGTCGGGGAGGCATCTGTGGTTTTCAATAAGGATAAGAATGAGATACCCATATATGCTTAACATGCACAATACATCACATAGACAATCACCAAGCATGCATCAAAATAACAAAAGTTCAACAACATAAACAACAAGTTTTGAAAGGTAAACACACCAATAGCAAGCCATCCACATGTTGGATGGTCATTGCGACTCAATAATCAAAATCATGGTAAATAAAAGGTAAATGGATAGTCATCACTACTCCTCTGCATCAACCTCCTCATCAACAAGTGTAGGACCTGCATTCTTCATAGCGGTCTTGTATTCCTCGACATTGGTAGTCAAAGCCTCTACCTTGGTTTTGAGAGCCCTCTTCTGTGAACGAAGTCTCTCAATCACAGTCTGCTGATGCTCGAGCTCGAAGTCCTTGGTCTCTAGTTCTGCAGTCATCTCTCGAATCCTCTTGTTCCTATCTTGGACTCTTTTCTCTTGACTCTTGAACTTTCTATCTTGACTCTCAAACTTGGCCTCCATTTCCTTGACTATCTCATCTTGCTCTGCGAAGAGCTTGTCCTTCTCGCGAATCTGCACCTGGAGGTCTTCATTGCTAAGCATGAAGTTGGTCCTATCAGTATCTAAGTGCCTAAGAAGAACCTCTAAGTCCTGGAGGTATAGAGGAATCGGCTCTGCCGTCTCTCTAGCAGTGTCCTCGAAGTCAATGGTCTCACCATCCTCATAACGTCTACCGAAGGCGTGGAAGTGAGTACCTCTAACCTCCCGAGAGTGTCTCCCTAACAGACGCGCAAGTAAATCCTGCATGACTACCTCTAGGCCTCTCTCCCTGTCATCATGCATGAACTTGAAGATGATTGCCTCCGTGGTAGGCTTAGTCTGGCGTCCTGGCTGATTAACCTTGAATCCCCAAAGGTCTTTCCTCTCAAACTTGGTGAGGGGAAGCACCATGATGCTAGGAAGCGGAAGATTGAGCAGACTAGTGAGCTCAATAAGTCGAGTTCCAAAACGAGTTCCCTTGAATTCTTCAGCCGTGCTGATAGTACGTTAGGCATCTATTTTATAAGATAGAAAAAGTCAGAATCAACACAATTAAAGACAAATCACAAGACAAGGCATCACATGCATATCTTTGACAATCAAAACACAAATCATGGCATACATAAAACCACTACAAGCATCCAAGGTTCAACTTATTTTAGACAACAGTTGGAAAATAAAATGATAAGTGTGGTGGTCCAACTAACGAAGTACGTTACAATCCCATCTCACTTGCCAAGTTGGCTAACAGGGCATCCCTAGAGGCAATATGTCCATCCTGATCACATGACTCCATTGCTAAGTCTATGATGTCCTCTCTTAAACGTTGGTTGGTAGCCTCTAACTCCTGCGTATGCTTCTTTTCTTCCCTAAGGTCATTCTGAGTGTTGAGCATTCTGCACTTGATTCTATCACCAAGCTCTTTGATGGCCTTCCAAGCTGCATCCCTTGCTGAATCAAAGAATGTGGTGTGCATCACTGAGTTGGTGACCATGCAGAAACCTGATTCTTTGTGGTTGTCTTCCTTGTTTTTATACAAGTGAAGTTGCACCCACCAGTACTCAACTCCTTCATCCATCATAGGAAAACCTTTGTACATAGATGCACCATGTATTCCCATGGCAACCATGAGGTCCTTGAGAGCCTTGGGGAATTCTGTCTCACATTCCAAAGTCATAGTCATGAGTGGTCCCTTCCTCATGGCTTCGTTGATAGAGTTCATCTACAAGTAGAGATGAGAAAGAATATTAGAAAAGTTTACGAGAGGAAAAAGACAAGTGTGGAAGTTGTTGAAATTTTTTCCTTAGTGGCTTCCAATCCTAGGGTCATAATCCTACAAGCAACACAGTGCTCTGATACCATCTGTAAGATCCCTCCCTTTATAAAGGTACAGATCCCTGTGATTGCAATGCTAGTCCCTGGATCATTGCTAGCATCCACAGTTTAAGATGAAGTACACAGAAACAAAGGTCATTATTACATATCATTCCAGAGACAAACATAGTCTTTTACAAACTCCATGGCCACAGGCCTAATACAAGAGTTCAAATATATAATAAGATAAATAAGTCTTCATATTCATGTGTCACAGGCAAGCATGTTGAGTGTAGACTCATAACCCCTAATCATTATCAGAATAACCTGCAACATCACAAGTTACAGCCACAGTGGGTCAATACATTGGAATAGTATTGCCAAGTGATACCTTAGTAGAATATTAGTAGTCTAGATACTATATGCATTTTGGCTAAGTGTAGCTTAGGCTTGCTTTGCTCAAAATAGGTTTTTGCCTATTAGTTGAAAACACTAAGTTTTACTTTGTCAAAACTTTCCCAAGGAACCACCAATAGAAATTGGTGAACCTTCACCCTTGTTCAACCACAAGTTTGAACTTAGAAATTGGGATGAGGAGATTCTTGATAGCTTCCATGTCTTGATGCTCAAGTTGTCCAATACCAGGGACATGGCTAAGTACTTAGATTCTTCCATCTACAGAGGTTGTGCACTTTCCCCACAAGACTTGATTTTCACCAAGACAGGACCTTTCAGAAGTCTTCCCTTAGACCAAATGGACGCATTCCAACCTATCATCCCGCTACCACCAACTGTCCAAATGGCTAAGTTATTGCAACCTATGTGATCCAGGCAGAGCCCATATTGCCATGTGGCTACACTAGAAGCTTCCTAACATTTGGCCTCTCAAATCCCTTTATTCCTGGGTGGCTTTCCACAAGTGATATACACAAGGTAAACTATAGAAATGGGCCTTGTGTAACCACTCAACATAAACCAATCTTTCCATTCCACCCAGGTGTTTCATTCACTTAGTTGTTTTATTAAGCAAAAACATAAGTCCAAATACTTAGAAATATTTTCTCATAGCATGAATATAATATCACCCTTGGTTGCTACTTTCTAGGCTAAGCATGGCATTGATAAGCATCTTAACTTAGAAAATTTCTAGCAATTCTACAACTACTAGGTTTTCCCAAGCATAGCATATAGATCAAAATATTCATGCAAGTCTAGCAAAATATTTCTAGTGCATAGTTGAAAAACTTAGGAATAAAATCATGAAGCACCACTTGCCTTGGTAGTTTGGGGAGTAGCAACAATCTTCACAATCACAATCACTATTTGCACCAAAATCTACACATAAAATAATGGCACCAAATCACATACAAAATATATACAAACAAAAATATATGAATGTATGCAAAATGCCATGTGATGATTTTCTACACCAAACAAGACAAGTGCACAGTACTGAATCTTAAACAACTTCAAAACTTGTCAAATAAATCTTACTTGAACAACATAACAATTTTCAAATAATTACTATACACAATTTATGCCTACATTTGTATCTGCAAAAACAACCATTTTTACAGAGGAAAAACATTAAACACATTGCATAAATGGAAAGGATTTTCTCTCCTGATTCCAATGATATAAAATTTTGTCAAATTTGGACGTGGGAATCAAAAGTTATGAATTTTTCAAGTTTAAACATCTAATAGATCTAAATTCTGATTTTAAATCAAACCTACAGACACGCGGCGTGTTCTGATTCGTCGATACCGCTTCGTGTGGATCGATCAACCAGGGCCGTTAGATTTAAGTGGCAGCGCACGGTCAGATCTGTGCGTAACGGTTCGAGTAATGATCTAATCCTGAGCCTCGATTCCAGATCTAACGGCTGCGAAGCTTGCGACCAAAGACTAGCGGCGCTAGCGGCGGCGAGTGGCGGCGGCGGCTCTGTCAGAGACGTTGCGGACGATTTAGGTCGCGCGGGAGAGGGTGAGGTGGCTTACTGAGTTCGTCGTGTGCTGTTGATACTCAAGGTAGGCCTCGTTGGCGAAGGGGCGCACCATGGATGTCGCTGGAGCTCGTCGGAGTCGTGCGCGGCGTCGGGTGCTTGCAGACGACGATGTTGCCGAGGTTCTGCGTCGCCCTAGCACGAGTCTGTGGCATTAGGGGGTGCGCAAGGTCACGGTGAGCAAGATGGTTTTGAGGAGGAGACAAGGGGCGCTCGATTCTTACCACTATTGCTCGTCGGAGTTGAGCG
This sequence comes from Avena sativa, assembly GCA_916181665.1. Taxonomy (NCBI): domain Eukaryota; kingdom Viridiplantae; phylum Streptophyta; class Magnoliopsida; order Poales; family Poaceae; genus Avena; species Avena sativa. Next base: position 42,401,635 of record OV702295.1, read on the forward strand.
GCGGTTCTGGTGGTTGTGGGTGCTAACGGATTCGACCACCTGGGTCACGAGAAGGAAAAAGAAAAGCATCAGGGTATGCGCCAAAATGTGCTGGTCAAGCTTGTTTGAAGCAGAGAGAGGGGGGCGGTCGAAGCTCACCGGAATCGGTCACCGGAGGTCGTCGGTGCCGCGGGGTTCTGAGCTCGAATGCTCGCAGCCTAGTAGCGGAGTGGTGGCGCTAGGTGAGGGGAAATGCTCGCGGTGCAGAGGGGGTTAAATATCCAGGAGGGGGCGGCGATTACGCGCTGCATCAATGGCAATAACGCGGGCAGTGACTGCGGCGAGGTAACGGTGGAGCGCCTCGGCCGCGTGTTGATTGAGGACGATGCTGACGGGGCATGGTGGGGTCTGGCTGTCAGCGGGTGGGTGCACGCAGGCGCGGTGAGAAACAGAGAAGAAAGGGGGAACCCGGGTGGGCTGTTTTGCTTGCTGGGCTGGAATGCTGGCGCCAGGCCCAGTTAGGTTTTCTATTTCTTTTTTCTTTTTCTGAGTTGATTTTCAGGAATCATTTTCAAATAAATTCAAAAGCAATTGAATTCAAATCTTTTCTGGATTTTTGTAAAGTGTAACCTTCATACTTTTGTCCATAAAATCCTGTTGTCTCTCTGTACTTGCTTGGTCTCTTTGAGTAAACAAATAAACAGTGCCATAGTTCAAGATTTGAATAGGTTTTGAAAATGGTTTAAAACCATATTTGTTTTGGTAAATTTTTGTCCAAGCCCTGACACACAACCAAATCATCTTAAGAGCAAACTAATCTTGGTTTAAAACAAATATTCCCTCACTTGAGAGTGGCATTTAGATCAATGCATGCTCACATAAAATAATAGCACTTAGTGCTTCTGTTTTCTTGAAATGAGTTTGATATTGGATCCCTAAATGATATACATGCATGGATGGTATGCAATCTTTGAAAACATGATTTTAGGGATGTTACATTACAATTGATGACAGCACCTGTAGTATTAAGAAAAGGTCTCCCAATAATAATAGACATATTATCATCTTCAGGCATTTCAAGCACAACAAAATCAGTCAAAACCAAGCAATTATGAGCTACTTGAACAGGAACATCCTCACATACACCAACATGAATAGTAGTTGACTTATCAGCCATTTGCAAAGATATATCAGTTGGTATCAACTTTTCTAGCTGGTGTGTCTTGTAGAGATAAAAAGGCATAACACTAACTCCAGCTCCAAAATCACATAAAGTAGTTCTAAAATAATTGTTCTTAATAGAGCAAGGAATAGTTGGTACACCTTGATTGCCAAGTTTCTTTGGAACCTTACCATTGAAGGAATAATTAGCAAGAAAAGTAGAAATTTCCTCATTAGGAATCTTCCTTTTATTAGAGACAATATCCTTCATATACTTTGAATAAGGAGGCAACTTAATAGCATCAGTCAAAGGAATTTGCAAAAATAAAGGTTTCATCCACTCACAAAACTTGTTGTAGTGTTGTTCCTCCTTTGACTTGTGTTTCTTACCTGGAAAAGGCATAGGTTTCTGCACCCAAAGTTCTCTCTCACTACCATGTTTTTTAGCAATAAAATCTTCCTTGGTGTACCTAGTGTTCTTAGTGTGATCCTCGGGTTCATCCTTAGCTTCCTCCTTATCAGGAGTATCATTTTTATCACCACTTTCAGTTTCAGCATCAGAGATAGATATGCTATTAGGATCTACAACAGGTTCAAGTGGTTCCTCAACTATTTTATGTTTCTTTTTCTTTCTCTTACAAGGACTACCACTACTCTCACCTTGTTGAGAATCCTGCTCAATTCTTTTAGGGTGTCCTTCAGGATATAAAGGACTTGAGTAGCTATACCACTCCTAGTTCTAATTCCATAAGCATGTTTATCTCCTGAGGCATTAACTAACATATCCTTTTGTACCTTAGCAAGTTGATCAATTTGGGTTTGAACCATTTGAAAGTGTTTACAAAGCATTTTAATATCATTAGCAGTTCTTTCCACAATATCTTTCAACTCATTAATAGCTCTATATTTTTCCAATAAATGATTCTGAACTCTAAACATTGATCAGGAGGCTTACCATAGGGAATATCACCTTCATCAAAGTGGAGAGAGTTTACCTCAATAGTAGATGAGTGGGGAATGGCTTACATAATTCTTCTATAGGAGGTAGATTCTTCACATCTTCAGCTCTAATACCTTTCTCCTTAAGACATTTCTTAGCTTCTTTCATCACTTTATCATTTAATGCAATAACTCCCCTCTTCTTTGGTGTTGGTGTTGGAACTGGTTCAGGCACAACTGGTTTAGGAGTAATAGGATCAGGTGTATTTAGCTCAGTTTAAGTCCAATCATCATAATTCTTGCTTATTTTAGCCATTAATTCTTTAGCATCTGTACGAGTTCTTTTCCTGAAAACACAATCAGCAAAACTATCTAGGTATTTCCTAGAATCATTAGTTAGTCCATTATAATAAATATCAAGAAGCTCATTTTTAGGTAATGGACATCCAGGATGTGCATGAATCAAGGCACAGAACCTTGTCCATGACTCAAGCAATTTCTCTTCTTCTCCCTGTTTAAAATCAAAAGGTCTCTGCAAAGCAGCATGTCTAGCACTTGGACGAAAATATTTCTGGAAAGAAGCAATCAAGCAATCAGGGCTATCAATGGAACCAGGAGGTAATCTATTAAACCAAGCCTTAGCTTCTCCTTTTAGTGAAAAGGGATGATCTTCGTAAAAAAGTACTTGCGCATCTTAAAATCATCAGAGAATAAAGCACTCATAGTGGAAAGCTCATTCATATGTGCCACAGCACTCTCACTCTCAGTCCCACAAAAAGGTTCTTTCTCAACAATGTCTAAATAGGATAAATAAAGAGAGAAATCATAATCTTTATCTTTAGTATCTATGGGGAGGTGGCAAACTTAGGATTAGAGAACAGTTTAGGAATAATGGTACGTCTCGCAAGGAGACTATTAATAGCACTAGCACCATGTGTGTTTTGGCACTCTTCAATAGATTCATCAGTAAACTCAATGTAGCCATCATTAATATTGTATCTCTCTCTAGACTCAGGTGAGCTAACAGGTGTAATAATATCTTCACTAGGAGTTTCAGTATTTCCTAGACCATCCATAGTAGCATCTAGGAAAGGACCTAATGAACCACTCGCATCAAGCACAGTAGAAGTAATATAACGAGTATCAGAAGCAGTTTCAGACTCACCAGTAGTATAAGTGTGTGTAGCATGTGTATGTGGTGGTGGTGTAACAAGCTTACTTATAACCGACGGTGAATCAAGAGCAGCAAAGGTGTTTAGGACTGTACCTCTTCTTGTAGTGGATGGTAAAATAGGAAACTTTCCATCACGAGACTTCCCCATGATGAAAGGAGTAGTAGTGAACAATAATAGATCCAAGTGAACATACAAATAAAGCTATGCTCCCCGGCAACGGCGCCAGAAAATAGTCTTGATGACCCACAAGTATAGGGATCGTAACAGTCTTCGAGGATAGTATTACCCAATTTATTTATTCGACACAAGGGGAGCCAAAGAATACTTGCAAGCCTTAACAACTGAGTTGTCAATTCAGCTGCACCTGGAAATAGTTCTTGCTCACAGAAGTTTATCAGTAGAAACAGTTTGTAGTAGCAACAGCAAAGCAACAGGAGCAATAGTAACAGTAGCAGCAAATAGTAGGATATGAGTGTTGTAGGCATAGGGATTGATGGAGGGGCATAGTATGGAAGAGTCTAAACATGTAACTTCAAGATCTAGGGCAATTGCAGATAAATAAGAATAAGCATCCAAGTACTAAACAATCATTGGCATGTGCTCCATATATAGTCATGTGTGCTCGCAATGAGAACTTGCACAACATATTTTGTCTTGCCAGCCCATTGCAGCGAGGCCTCAAGGGAACTACTGGCAATTAAGGTGCTCCTTTTAATAGAGCACCGGAGCAAAGCATTAACACTCCGTGAACACATGTGATCCTTACATCACACCCATCCCCTCCGGTTGTCCCAATTTCTGTCACTTCGGGGACTTTGGATCCGGACAATGATATGTGTACACAACTTGCAGATAAGATCACAAATAATACTATCATAATGATTCAATAATAAGTTCAATCTGAGATCATGGCACTCGGGCCCTAGTGACAAGCATTAAGCACAACAAGTTGCAACAAAGTCAAATAGCACTAATAGGGATACTAGGCACCATGCCCTAACAATCTTATTTAGTTACATGATAGAACTCATCCAATCCCTACCATCCCCATAGCCTACAGTGGGGGATTACTCACTCATGGATGAGGGAAACATTGATGTTTGATGGATAGGCATTGGTGATGATCCTCTCCAAATTCCCCGTCCTGGCAGGGTGCCAGAACGGAGTTTCTAGATCCGAATCGCGGCTTCTGGTGGTGGCAGAGCAGCGGAACTCTTTCTGGAAAAACGACGAACCCCTCTCTGTTTTTAGGTCAAGAGGCATCTTATAGGCGAAGAGGGAGGCCGAGGGGGGTGCCTGGGCTGGCCACACCACTCCCAGGCGCGGGCTAGGCCCACCCACACAGCAGGGGGTGTGGGCCACCCAGGGCTCCCCTCTGTCTCGTACTCTAGCTCCGTGGATCTTCTGGTGAAATAGGATTTTGGCATATTTTCCGGGATTTTTCCTGATAGTTGATTTTCTGCACAAAAACTAGACACCAAGGTAATTCTTCTGAAAACAGCGTCAGTCCGTTTTAGTTGTATCCAAATCACACAAGTTTAGAGGAGAAACAATAGCAAAAGTGTTCGGAAAAGTAGATATGTTTTGGACGTATCAACAGGTTTTTTCCAAGCTTTCTCAACTCTAGGAAAAAAATCAACATTCTGCAGCCAATTTTTCTCAAACCTGAACTCCTTACTGCCACCTTCCTGTCCTTTCATAGTGTCTAGAATCAGAGGACTATGATCAGAAACCTCTCTAGTCAACTTATGCATTGTACTGAGAGGAAACATCTTCTCCCATTCTTTACAGACAAGGATCCTATCAAGTTTCTCAAGAGTAGGAATTGCCTGATTATTAGACCAGGTAAACTGCCCCCAGACATCTGAATTTATCTCAAACCATAAGCATTAATAATAGAATTAAACATGCGACTCCATTTTCTCAAGTAATGGCCCTTATTTTTCTTAGACACAAAACAAATCACATTAAAATCACCTCCCACCAGTAAACGAATTGACTGGTCCTGACAAACATCAGCTAATTCTACCAAAAAATCCTCCTTATTTTCCTCCTGAGCAGCCCCATAGACCACCACCAAATGCCACTGGATCTGCTTTTTGACATAAAAAACTTTCATCTTAACATGAAACCTGCCCACAGAAACATCATGTTTGGCCAATCAAGAGGAACGTAGCCCCCCCAGAATACCCCCAGATCTTCCCACAGAAGGCAACCAACTCCAGGAAAATTGATTCATAGGATCAATTTTCCTAAAAAAAGTTACGAGAATGGTCTTTCTTGATAGTCTCCTGCAGACCAATAAAATCTAACTTTTCCTGTCTTAACAGATCACCCAAATAAGCACTCACCCCCTTCTTCCCCACACCTCTAATATTCAAAATAGCACATATCATAAAACAGTTCTTCTTTCCCTTGTTCCAGTCACAACACCACTCATAGGGTGATAGTTGTGTACCTTCACAGCAACAGCATTTAACTTTTTATTTTTTCCTCCAAAATTAGTTTTCAACTTTTTCCTGTTCTTTCTAGAAACAACAGGAGTAAATTCCCCTTCATCACTATCATCCTTTTTCCAGTCAAGAAACAAAACTTTCTCACTCTGATCCACCCTTATTCAACGTCACCATGTTTTCTATCATTCAAGCTATGTGTAGCAATTTCTAAATCTTTCAAAGAATTAACATGTTCTAATGAAATAGATGCAGCATCAATCCCCATCTCCAAATCTCTACTAATGATATCATCATCATCTAGAACAGCAAAGGAATTATAAAAAGTTAAGTTGGTACCTGACAAATCTCTATTAGTTTATTGAGAAAGATGCCTTTCCTCCATGCTCATAATGCCACCTTGATCAGCAATCCTTGAGCTTATCCTCACAAGTTGTTCTTCGCCACCACCAGCACTAGACATCCCTTCAGGTTGAGACCCCACACTATCCTGAGTAGATACAACATTAGGCTGAGAATACCCAACAGCCACCACTTCCTGCTCCTCAGGATTAACCTGAATGTCCATACCCACAACCTGTGTATCTTTCCTCACAGATCTTTCCTCATAACCTCCACCACTATCAGTAGATGACCCAAAGGAATACCCAGCAGAATCTTCATCATTACCTTGCATATCAACATCACCTTTCCCACCCTCATAACCTAGCAAGTATCCATACCGCTTCTTGATCTCATAGTACTTATCACTACCCTTTTCTTTCAACAATCCTCTGATAAAATCTTCAAAATTTTGAGGACCACAAGCAACAGGAGGATTGATGATATCACCAATCACGGGAGGAACTAGATTCTGAATAACTTCCATGTGTACATCTCCCAAGCCAGCAACAGGATCCACAATATCCCCCTAAACAATGTGATGCTGTCTACCAGGCCCCTGTGACTCCATAGCACCTTCCCTACTCTGTGTATTTCCCACAACAGAATTACCACCATCAGTATTTTCTCTGATAACAATACCACCAGTGTTACCACCACTAGAGCCATCCCAAATATTGGCCATCCTAGTCCCAAAATACATGCCACCAGAGTCTTCCTGATCTACCACCACATTTTAACCTTTATCCAAAACAAAACCACCAGGAACACCAATAGTATGATGATGTCCGCCATTTCCCCCTCCTGCTCCACCAGAAGTGTCGGCCTGATTCCCCTCATCAACAGCAGACCTATTCTGTGTAACAACTTCTTCATTTCTCCTATCAGCCTCATTATCACCAGCTTGCCCATCCACTCCCACAGACACAGGTATATTTGGTACTGCATGAGGAGCAAAAATCTCGCTGGTATATTTAAATTCATATATACCACCCTACATCTCCCCCTCCTAGTATTAGGCACCAAGGTCACATCCAGACAGGCAATCTTTACCCTTACATAAGCCAAATTCCTCAAGTTGTTTCTATCCAAAGCCAGAGGTTTACGAACTAGAGATGCCACATAAAAGACAGTTGACTTATCCCTGTACTTCATAGGAATCCCAACAATTCTAAACCAGGCCTCTTCTAGCCACTCCACAGGTTCCAGATCACCATTCCACTTGGACAACTAAATCACAGCATCAGGATTTGTCTTCATGAACACTTTACCAATGTGAAAGTCATTAATATATCTGGTAGAATTAAATCTCATCAAAAAACTCAACATCATTTATGGATTTGGCATTAAACCTCCAACTAGAACCAATAGCATCAGCCCACATTTGGAACTCTTTATCAAGATCTAACCACACTGATATGGGCATAGTGTAGTTGTTCCATGGATTGAAAAGTAGACTCCACCACGGGAATAGAATGAAACCCTTGGTCAAAATCAGTACTACCAAAAAACAAAGGGACATACTCCCAAGGTTTCCTCTCTTGACAGACCAAAATATTATGGTTCCTTCCACAATTATCACACTCATGTATTTCTTATACAGCATCAGGCAACTGCAGACTAACTATCTCAGTATTAACATTCACATTTCCAGCCACACCCACTACTGGAGGAGGTACAGAGGACCCCACCAGAGTAGTAGCAATAGCATCTGATTGATTGACAACAGTAATGGGCGACGCACTCACAGGAGGACCAACTCCATCAGGCACATTGATAGAATTTGACACCGATGTGTTCATCAAAGTAGCAGGACGACTAACAGGAATAGAAGGAATCCTCGTAGGCCTAGAAACAGCAGCTCGTTCCACCGTACGAGCAAAAACCGTCTCTCCCCTCCTAGGATTATAAGCAGAGTTACCAGATCTACCCGGAAACAAAGAAGCAGTAGCATCTGAACCTGAACCCTGCTGCATCTCCGAGCGATGACTCCACCGACCATGATTACGAGCTTTATCCGCTTCACGAAGACATGGCTCCGCTAGGGCCCTGTCACAAGCCAAAGCTTCATGGTGCTGATCCTCCAACCTAGCTTCATTTTCTGCCTTCCTCCTTTCGTCGTCCCTACGCCTTGCCTCCCACTGCCGCGCATCATCATGATGACGCTCCTGTTCTCGGATCCAATCCCCTTCATGGTGATTCTCATCCATCACCCTGCGCTCAACCGACTGCCTTCCTTGCCCGTACCCATATCCTGATCTATTCGCAGAGGGAACAGGTTGGATCGGGGGACGAGGCAGAGATCTGCGGCCACCATGAAAACACCGATCCATGACACGCTCCACCGCCACCACTTAAGAAAACAATCTCCGATCCCCTGAACGAACACCACTCCACCTCACAGGAGAAACTGCCCTTGGAGATGAAGGACGAAGAACTGGAGAAGAGGGAACAAAAACAACCTTGCACACCTCACACGATCTGGAATTCTCTCGAGGAAAAGCTGTGGATCCCAATCTCGATCTAGGTTTGATGAGAATGGGAGAGGGGGGAATTGACTGGACCCGACCCCTCGACGGCGAACTAGCAGCCTCACCCCCAACTATCAGGTGTCCCTCCTCCATCGCCGACCCACCGTTAGCGCCTGTTCGCCTTCTCGCACTACCAAGCCGTATCACCCGGCACCGGCCTCAGTCCACGCGCCGCAACCGTCGGCCCCACGAGGACGTGCCGACCCTCATGTACCACCCGTGACATCGACGGAAGATCTCCAAAATGCCAAAACCCGCCCAGATTCATCGATCAACGACAACTACCCCGATCCATCGCGTGCAATCGAACTCCAACGACATGAACTCATCACATCACCTCGAACTTCCCTGAAAATGGCCCTCCAACTACCAATCAAGGAGCAAAGATCATCGGAGCCACCCGCCGCCGTGGGTGAAAGGAGAGGAGAGAGAGCCATCCAGAAGGTTGTGTACTCCTCGTGAGTTGAAAGATAGGCCAAGTGAGGGTCATAAGAGTAAGCTAGGTGACCCGGATGATACCCGGAGCTTGATCGGACATGGATAAAAGCACAACTACGTCCCTTTTACACTTACCATATTTTATTATCTACTGTGTACCTATTATATGATCAATGAAATAAAGATTTTGGTTCACTCATATGCCTGAGTCTTTTACCTCCTTTAGTGTTTATTATTGGATCATGTAAAACCCTTTATGCACAAGCTTTTCAATTGCACTTGTGAAAATTCCGCCTACGGGCATTAGCTTAAGTTTTCGGGTTTACACGTTCTCCATTGTTTTTATGTGGATTCTGGAATAGTGAATTTTTGGCACTCAAAGTCGGCGATTTTTTGCTTATGTTCTTGATGGTTCCATTAGGCATCATCGCTTGAGTGCATGGTTCTGGCTGAGAGTCTTCCGACTCATGAAAAGTCAAGCATAAAAGCTAGAGTAATGGATAAGCTAGCACTTGCTTAAAAATATACATTCATACATGCTAGAGCTAGATCATAAGTAGCTGGAGGATTGAAGCCAATTTTTTCGCCTTGCAAACATCATTTTTTCCGCATATTACATACCAGAAGAGACAAATATTACAAGTGTTTTTTACTCTTATGGTGCAGGGGACTTCGAGGCTGCATCGTCGGCAACAGGAGAGCCATCTTGTTCATCAACAAAGTCGGTGGTTTTCAAGGACTCGAAGGCTGCTTGGTCAGCGACGATAACCTCAATAGGCACAAAGACATCCTCCTTGACTAACTGGGCGACCCTGGTATCGTAGCCGACGAGGGAGGATCAAATTGCCTCGTTGTCAATTTTCTGTCCAACCTCATCCATGTCGGGGAGACAGTGGTCACCATGTCGATGTCGACATCATCATAATGAGCTTTGACCATGGACAATACCATCCTAGCGCCAGCCCGTGTACAAGAAGCTTTCCATCTTACGATACAATCCAGGGATCGGTGAAGGATTTCTGAGTACTTCATGATAGAGTCCACTGCCTTGGTGTTGATGTATAAGGGCATGCCAATATCTTTGTCCTAGGAGATAGCAGTGTTGGTGAAGTTGCCGGCAAGAACCATGCACTCTTTTGGCGGCAGAGCACTTTCACCTAGGTTGGCTAGGCCAATGGGAGCTGCATTTCCGACAAAGAAATTGAGGGTGTGAGTACAACAAATCATTTTAAAGTACTTGACTTACAGAAATTGAAGACAGAGGAAGCTTACCAAAGATGTTGACCGCTTCCAAGGAGTCCTGTTCCTTTCGGAGAGTCTTGTATGCCTCAAGGTTACGAGCATTTTTCTCATCGTCAGCCTTCTTATTATCCTTGAGGATCATGATCTCTTCCTTAAGGCGATTCATCTCCGTGTTGATAGATTCCTGCACGGCCGCCAGCGCCTCTTCATGCATTTTCAGGGTATTAGTCCTCTCCTATTTCAAGATCTTGTTTACACTATCGAGCCCCTGGATATTCTTGGATTGCTCGACAAATGTCGTTGGCTTTGGCAACATCTTCTACAAGTCAGATAAATAACAAAGCATAATGAGTTGTTAGAAGATGAAAGCACAAGACCAAGTTGAGAAGGAAATTGAAAATAAAAAATAATCTTGTTTTTGGTGATCTGTTCCTTCAATAAGGAAGTTTTACCCATTTCAGCTTCTAGGTCCTTGCAGATCTTGGCGAACTTCTCATTGGAGGAGACCTTCTAAGCATTCTCATTCTGTAAAAATAGAAGTACTTAGTCTACTTGGAGCATCTAGTCGGAATTATTTTGTTATGCCTAGAGGCTCGGGGGCTATAGTACGAGTTTTAACTCAAATCTATGCTTAGTCCTTCTTTAAGCATCTAGTCGGAACTATATCTGTTTCAACTAGAGGCTTGGGGTCTATAGTATTGAAATCTATAAACACTGCATATGCTACTCTGAAAGTATCTAGTCGGAATTATTCATTCAGACTACATACTTGGGGGCTATAGTACAAAGTTTCTTACTTATTCACTCTTAGAGCACTCAAACCAAAAGACCTAAGGTTTTCCGTCTAATTCCTCGGGGGTTACAGTGGTATATTATATGCAAAATGAAAAAATATAAAAAACTTACATAGGCAATGATCTTGAGGTTATTAGCGGACTTTGAGTACAGTTTGCCAAAGGAAACTGTGTTTAGCCAGAGGATCTCCTCAAGGACATATGTTGGAGAAGTCAGCGCTGCACCGGGATCCAAGGTAGTGTCCCTTGGAACAATTGTCGGTCTTATAGGCTTGGAGGACTCCGCCTGGCTTGTGGTCGCCGCAGATCCGCCTCCTACCACCAACTCCTTTCCTCTCATGGTGGCATCCTTAGCCGAATCTTCAGGCACTTGGGAGGAGGTGCTCTCCTGCGTCGCCTGGTCGCCGGGTACAAGGACCATCTCTGCAACATCTGGGACCTCCTGATAAGGAGTGATGTCCACCTCCATGATGGAGGGATTAGATGCCGCGATGGTCGAAGATCCGACGGGAACGGCAGAGGGATGGACAGCAGGAGTGGGAGGAGCGATGGCGGGAGAGGCTTGGATCAACATATCACGAATATTCTTAGAAGCCCCAACAGTCTTGGAGGTCTTCTTCAAACTCAAACTAGACATTTTCCTGAAACGTACAAAGTGACAAAAGTATAAGTACATGAAGAAGCAATGCTAGTGACAAAGTCAGAAGAAAAGGGACTTACACAACAGTTGGCACCTTCGTTAAAGGAATGCCAACTAACTTTATTTTCACTGCCTCCAGGGAGGCGGTGGATTTCTTGGAGACTCCACTCTCCATCTTCTTCTTCTTCTTGCCTCTGGTAGCAGCGTTAGAGGTGGAGCTCTTCTGTTTTCACGGCAACGGGACATCATCGTCGGACATGATCGTGACGTCCTTCATCTTGGGGTCATAGACTTGAGGAGCCATGTCAGTCTCTGCCAAATCCCCAGCTATTAAGTGATCAAAGTGTTAGATGGGCAGATGTGTTAAGGGCGGAAGAAATGGAGTATATGTCAAAGCAATGTAAAGCATCAAAAGTTACCTTTGGGCACTTGTCGTCCTCGAACATGTCATAGGTGATGGTGAAGCCACGCTTCTGGTCCTTCACCTCGATGATGTCTTTGAGGCGGAGCATGATGGAGTCATTGGAAAAGTTATCCTCGAAAATCCGGAGGGTATCTTTTATATCCTTCGTGTATTGACACATCAGCTTCTCATGGTGATGTAGAGGCTATATCCGACTTACAAACCAACACATTGCTAGGTCCAAGATAGTCAGACCCATGTCGATGAGCCACTTGATCCGCCTAACGGTGCATGAGGCTTCGTCGTCGGAGGGAAGGATGGCTTGGGAACTTCATGTGGTGGCTTCGGCGGCGGCCCCAACGATGAAATCCTGGTACATGCCTTCTTGGCCAGCCAGAGGGATATCTGGGCCGTAGAAGTATTTACGTTGCCAGTTCTTGCAGGACTCATGTCCAAAAATGTCGGGGAACCACCGGCCAGGCCAGATATTGAAGCTAATAGTTCTGCAATTCCTAAGCGCATCCTTGCTATCTCCGGCTTACCTCTTGATGGTGAAAAAATAGATAAAGAGATCTAACCTAGGCCTAATTCCTAGGTATCCCTCGCACAAAGCTACATAGTTCCTAAGTGCTAAGATGCTGTTAGGAGAAAGGTTTTGAGGTTGTACCCGGAAATGCTGAAAGGACTTGGAGGCAGAAGTCAGAGATCGGGAGGGCAACGCCACACACTAGTTGAGCTTTGAGGTACACCTTTCTCTCCGGCTTGGGGAGAAGGGACCACTTCACCGGCCGGCGCTGCCCGCTAGACAAGATCCTTTGTCGCTAGGAGATAACCCTCGAAGATCATCTCTTTGATGTCCCTAACGGAGATGTTAGATCCCCTCCATACTCCCTTATGGGAATATCCCTCTTCTTCCAACGACTCGAGCACCGCTGGAATATGGTCGCCACTGGTGGATTCCACTACCGTGAAAAGTGGCACCTCCACCCCCTCCGGCGGGACGTGCACCAAGTTGGATGGCTTAGAATAAGCCTCGCCAGACGCTTCCATGAACGTGGGTGCATTGCTGCTCGGCATTAATGGGGGAAGAGATGGAAACTGGAGTAGGGGTTAGGGTTTTCTCTGCGCGAAGATCTCAAGGAGGATCTTGGCGAGAGGAAGAAGACGTTGCGGGAGAGAATGAGGGTAAAAAGAAATTTACTTGTGTCGTGAATACTTTATAGACACGACATCAAGACTCGTGCAATACGATCTAACAGTCAACGCGTGGACAGCGTGTGCGCGAGCGTGCATGGAGATTTCGCCAGTTCCCACCGCTGCCACTCGATGTTTCGGATTTCTCGCACGAGAAAATCGCTATTATTATGTTTACTGCATGTGTGAGTTTCGAGGTGACCCTAGATACGGTCTATGTCATCTCACTGACAAATGTGGACGAACAGTCCCTATAAAGATTCCGGAATGGACAGATCATGTCCGGCTACAAGAAGAGTAAGATGGAAAATTCAGTGATTCTCTCACTTATGTATTGAAGACAGAGAATATTGCAGGGTTCTTTGGAGGACTAAAAGATATTGCTTGACGAATTTCTGACATCACCTAGACGGAGCATTCAAACTAATTAAAGAGGCAAGATGGTGCAAGATCTCGGAGTTCTCTAGGGGCTACTATTGGGGATATGCTAAATGGGTATCACCATTGCATGTCTCTAATTCGGCTAACCAGGGTGGCCCACAGTTGGTAGCAAGGCCCATGGACTGCTGGGCGGCCTAGTTAGACGGATACATAAGGGAGGCCCATGCCGGATAAAGGAAGGCTATGGTGCAGTCACCGACCAACCCGGAACCTTGGAGTGTAAAACACGAAGACTAGTTAATATCTATGTAGAACTCTATAACCTGTCCGGCTAGGACTCTTCCCTGTAACCCTAGGTTCTGACGCCTTTATAATCCGTACCTCTGGGAGCCTTTAGGGCATAATCAATCATCTCATTGCGCATAGCTGATGGCTATGAAATATAGCCATCCACACTCACATTTAAATTGGATATTATTAATATATTTGATGAAATATCTCTCTAAACCCTGTCACTAATGCCTAATGATCAAAGGGGTATGCAATCCTGTATTTCTATTTTTCCTTGTGCAGATAATGACGTTTGATGATGGAAATCACAACATTAACATCAAAGATACGAGATTTCCAACAAATTAAAGAAACCTGGAGCCGTGAAGTGGAGGCAGTGCCTTTAACAACCAACTATACAGTGGGAATTTTATTCCAGCCGTATAGTTGGCGCCGACATCGCCAGGTCAAACAAAACAACTTTTGTGAAGGGACCCCTATTTAAAGAAGCCTCGAGCGACAAAAAAACGCTCCTCGACTCTTTCTTCTGCCTCCCTGCCACCAGAAGCCACCACGCTAGAGGGATAAATTTAGATCTAATCTCCAAACCCTTTTCTACCACCATAGCCATATTCCACCACTTGTAATAGTATATCTCATCTCCAATTGGCGACATTGTAAGACTATTTTCTATCAATCCCATGATTTCCATTACAATGTTTTTGGTTGTTGATTTCATCTCCATGAGTGAGTAATTCTCCTTGGGCTTCGGCCTAGCCATGTAGCTTTTGTTCATGTTATTTATCATAGATGGGATCATGTATTAGTTTGTATGACATGATGATTATTGTACCCTCTCTTGCCTCAATATAAGGACTTGTTAGGTACCCAAGACCCCAAGGATTGATCCAGGTATAAGGAGTGTGAGTAATGACTGATCTGCAGGTTGGGAACCCCAGTGACAGAAGGGGTAGTATGGCTGTATGTGAGGGATTTACTTGGGATTAACGATGACATCACTATGTGTCAACACCCAGATTTTTAATCCAAGAATCCTGTTATGTCGTACATCACAATCCAAGGATTACCATTTTTGCAAGACATAACAAAATTGGTAGCACAGTAAATCATCCATTACAAACCATAATAGTCTTACAAATAGTTGATATCATGATCAAGTTTGATACAAATCAAGCAGCAAAATAATAGTAGCGTAGTAGAGGCTCCATCTTTAGGGTCACAGGAAATGCTTATGATGGGAGATGATCCTAGTTATCAAAGGCGTCCTGCTGTCCATCCTCCTCGTACTCTCCTTCGTATTCTGGACATGGGAATAGCCAGGGATAAAGCCATGAGTACTCTCCTTCGTATTGTGGAGTCAAGTCAAAGTCACACTTCAAGTCACAAGTGATTTTGAAAACATCTAACAACGAAACAGTATGGCCATCCAACTGTCCATGACAGCGGACGCGGCTATTCGAATAGTTTGACACTCTGCAGAGGTGGTACACTTTCACCACAACATTCGATACATCCGTCAGGTACAACCCTGAATCATCATACTTGGTATGCGGATAATCAATCCTAACATTTCAATTACACACTCTAGTATAGGCACCTCCCGTATGAGTTTGGCCTCCCAGCCATAAACATCTGTCATCCTGGGAACTGCATAGGTGGACATTCACAAGATAGCCTCATCTCAACCTTTTTCCTCGAGGGAAGCCATACTAAGACACATAAACTTCCAGTTAAGCCCTACCCAAACTCGGGTATTATGGTTGTACGATAGAATTGGAATGGTATCGCATCCAAACCCAACCATCAGTTTTATCAAAGTCAGGGCACATACTCCATTCAATAACATCTTCATCTTATTGTGTTCCATAACACATGTCAAAACATTTCAATAGACTCACTCATCATTCCATGGTTTTCATAATCATTTGTTCCCATCTATAGTGATCAAGATTAGTTTAGCACTAGCATCTATCAATGAGGTTGTCACTATTTAGGGGTGCTAATAAAGTGTAACTACCTTCATCAAGTTCCAAGCTCTTGATGATATCTTTCATAATTTTCCACTAATCACCAATTAATTAACTACTTGAGCAACTTTGTTCAAGGAAAGATATAAAGCTTGCAAGTAAAACTTGGGATTGATATACTCAAGGTGGTATCATAATAATATGCAAAGTGAGGCTTGCATGGTATAGCTTGCATAATTTATCTTGCCTTGGTTGGTAAGGTGTTCATAGTTCTCGTCGTCTTCATCGTAGTATTCTTCCTCCTCGTAGCCCATATTGTTACTTGCGTCTATAAATAAATACGAGGTACAAAATAACCAAACAATACTTAACTACTTCTATTTAACACACCAAGAGTCACACTAGATGAGCTAGCATCATCTCTATCATTACAAGAAAAGAGTGACAAGATTTTATTTGTCTTATTTTAGAAAAGTAATTTCTACTCATTGAAAAGTTACTTAAGATTTAATATTCTCCAATTAAAATATAGGATCATATTGACACATGTCATCACCACATATTCCAATACTTGGGAATGTGATTTAAAGAGGTTGGCATAAATTACAAGGTTTAACAATGCCATTTAATAATATTTATGTGACTAGAAATGACTATAAAGCCATTCTTTAATTTTTGTTCCAGGACTACTGCATGTAAAACTATATATTTTTACATATTCAGAGAGTTGGAATCAACTCAAAAGCATTTATGGTTGATTTTTGAAAAAAAAATTGAAGTTGTTAAAGTTACTGTCTTATTATTCTTACTGAGGATGATCTATAACTTCAAAGTGTTTGAAACCAATGGGGGTGTTTAGAGATTTTCAAATCCTTTCTAAAAAAATTGGATTCATTCAATTTGGTTTAGTGAAACTTTATGAATTAGTTTTCAAAGTTACCTATAGTATAGGATTTTTGAATAAAAGAAAAACTTAAATTTGAATATGTGGGCTACGCGCTGGAAAACTAACAGGACGGCCCAACAACGTGACGTGCACGCAGCGGGCTACACCGGGGTTGGTCCCACACATCAGCGGCTGAGTTAAAACGGAAGGGTATCCTCTAATCTGGGCTGCATGATTAAAGCATGATCGACGACTCCGGGTCGTCGTCTCCGTCGCACGGGGCGCGCAAGACTGAAACCTAGTGCTATGGCCGGGTCGTCGGGGGCTTACCAGGGCTCCAGCTAGGTCCGGCGAGGTGGGCGAATGAGAAAGTCGACAACTGTGGTTCGACTGGTGATCACGGTGGCTCCTGGGGCGGCTCCTAGCGCTGGTTCCTCTTCTCCACTTCAGCGGTGGGCTCCGATGAAATTCCGGCAAGGTGGTGCTCGCCTTGCTCTAGGGATGGGTCATAGAGATTGTTGGGTGAGAGGGGAGTGGAATGGTGTGCGTTTTGAGGCAGGGGAGGGCTCTATTTATACTGCAGCAAAGGGAGCACGGTGTCATGGCTCAGGATCGTCGGCAACGTTGTTACAGGAAGCTATCGGCATGGCCAAGGGTGTAGGTCGACGCGGTGCTTCAGGGCAATTGTAATGCGCATAGTGGCACGGCAAGGCGCGATCTCAGTCGGTCGGGAATGTTCATACTCTATGGCGGTACCATCGGCATTCGTCACGGCGTACGGTGGTCACGGTGCTCATGGGGTCAAACGAGCATGTCTGGGAGGTCGCTGGAGTCACGACGAACTTATTGGCGCAAGGAGAGAGCAAGGTGCGGCGTGTTCATGCGGGATTGCTCGGCGCTTTGGCACGACGGTCGGCATGGTCGAGTGTTAAATGGGCATGGCTGCGCTGGCGTCTCCGCGGGAGGTCGTTGGTCGAGGTGTGCACAAGCAGGGGCGGTGAGGTCACAGCTACCTCCTAGACATCGTGGGCGAGGGTGGCGCTGTCTGTGGCAGCGTGTCCGTGTCGGGGTGACATGGGTGAGCTCGAGTACAAAGTGCACTGGACAATATGGCGAGTGAGAGGATCTCCATTGCACAGGATGGTACTGGGAGAGTTAAGGGCACGTCGTTGAAGCTTGGTGAGGTCAAAAGGATGATCACAAGATTGATCAAAACAGTAGATAGCTGGTGAGCTTGTACTATGATCACCAGGTGTTTGATCAAATGGCCGCAAGAACTAAACTTTCAAATTTTCCAAATATTTTTGGTGGGTGTGCTGGTCATAAGATTGGTAGTCTCTGGGTTCAAGGGTTTGCTAAGTGGTGAAGGTTTTGATGGTTTTCCAAAAATGACTATCTTGATGCATAAGATAGATTTAATTTTGAATTGCCTCTCAAATGGATTTGGATTTGTTTCTGCAAGGTTAGAAAGCTCCATTGTATTTAGTGTCACTTGTTCTAGCAAGGTGAGAAAAGAAATGTAATTGTTTCTGTTTGAAATTAGTTGCTAGAGATGCTCAAAGTGAGCTAAGTGTTAACTTTTGCAAAAATGACCATTAGGTCATATGCTTCATATTTTAATTTTCTTTTGGTTTGATATGGTTTGGAAATGACCTAGAAGATATGGTTTTGATCTTTGAACCATTTCTCATAATTTAAAACAAACAAACATGGCATCACAAGCATTCATACACATTCATAACACACAAGCATTTATATAATGTTTAAATTTTAAAAGCTTTTGTTAACCCTAAATTTGGTTGATTAGAAATTGATATCCTCATTAATATTTTTGAGATGTTACACTATGCATATCACTAGTTCTCTTTCTTCTATGGATGAGACTAGTAGGTTATTGCTATAAGCGTTTGCGGAGGCAATAGAAATTATGGATGCACTGCCCACATATAATTATCTTGCTCTAACAATTGCATGCATACTTTATTATTTTCTTTTATTCCCATCAGATGTTTTGCACAGCTACTGGTGAAACCAAAAGCCCCAGGTCCTCTCTCTCCATCATTGACAACAACAAAAGATCGCAAACTCTTGGTCCGGTAAAACACAAAAGGAATTCTAAAACTCACAAAGGTCCATTAAAGTAACCTTACTGTAACATCCCAGCATTAGAGCTTAGAAATAAGCTGAACCTGGATGTGTGCATTGCATTCATGCATAGAAAATTCAAATAATTTTCACGCTTTTAAATAAGAACTTGTCAAAGTGATTGAAGCTTCTCTCAAATTGATGGAATTGAAGTAGATCATCAAGTTGACCGTGATAAGTTTCAATATTACCTTTGCTAAAACCTTATTTGGGTAAACATGATTTGATCTAAGGGTAGATCAACTATAATAAAATGTTACTCATACTGCATTTCTTAAATGATTAATATCTAATCCTTAAGGGATCATGTCATAATATTCAGCACAACAACTCATAAATTCCAAGTTAAGATTACAACTTAAGTAATAAGAATGTAATGACTAATCCTGACCTATCTTATTCTTATCTATTCTTACTATGAGTATCCTGGTAATACCTAACCTTAACTCTTTAGTGAGTTTGAGTAGGAAATAAACCAAGTCAAGATCATTCACCATATATCTTTCTTTCCATATTAATCCTGATGGAATCCTATCTCAATATTTGTTGTTCATCAATGTTGAGAAATCAACTATTGATTCACCAATTCTTAATCTATCAACTCTTGACCATATCATAGCATACATTTAAGTGCCTACAAAGAAACAACTAAGAAAAGGTATATGGTAATGCTAGGTTCAAATATCATCTATAGGATGGGAGTGATTGAAGATAATCAAATGAACATGATAATTGATGGAGTTAAATCACTCCTAAATGAATAGAAGAGTTATTTTGATTATTTAGTTTTGTGGTAATAAATAAAATTACAAGGAGGAATCCTGAAGATAGTTACTAGTAGTAATTCTATTGGATCAAGTGGGCATAGTCCATGAATAACAGCCTTAATCCAATAAGAGATACTAAGAAGATAATTCCAATACAATTGTAAGGTTGTATTGATAAAGCCTTGATTAGCCAACTGAAAATCAAAGCTATAAATGATTAAAGGATTATAAGGATCATGCCTTACTCACCAACATTGAATACTTCTACCCTACATAAGTGACATTGGTGGGTAGAACATGATTGAAACCCTAGTATAGATAAGTAAGCCTAGAGTAGTCACTAAAAGTAACATTAAACTAATGTGAGGTTGGAGTATGAGTTATTAGAGTCAAGTAAAGATAAGATTGTATGATTAAGATGAGGTTAGAGCAGCATTGAATTATAGAGTTAGTATTTTCCTCTGGGAAAATAGTAAACACTTGAGGTGGAGTAGGATTGGATGTATATCTAATTATAAACCCATCTACTAGAGTATTATTAGTGGTGGATGATTATGGAAGAATAGGAATGAAGTGAGAACTAGCCACTTGTTGGATTGAAGGTTATCAGCAGAAGAGTAGTTGTTATAACCAAGTCTGGATTAGTGAAGATCATGAAATGCTTTAGTATCAAACTCATTGGATTCATCAATGAGTTTAGAAGAATAAAAAGGTGGATAAGAATATTCTTGTGAAGTAAAGCTCATCATGTTAACCATGAGGATGGATAGGAAAAAAATAGTATATCTAGGAAAGGAATTCCTTAATTAGAAATCCAGGATTGTGAATTATGGAATATAGGAATTCTTGGTAAACACCCAACTCTAAATCTCAAACCAAACATCATATCCATTTCATGTTATTGATCCATTATCTTATCTCCATATCACTCTATAGGAATATTTTCCTATAGCAAATCACTTAAGGACATTTCTATCAATTCTAATTATCATAATTATATGTGCTTAGGAGTATATTTATCAATTCTTTTCCAAAAAACATGTTAGATCTGACTTTCTATTTTAAAAGGTGATATCATTAAAAATCACAAACAGAATACAATATGCTTAGTTATTAAATATTTACTCACATCAAGAAAAGAATAGAAGTAAAGTAAGGACCCTAAACTCTAGGGTAAGCACTTACAATTCAAACCCTAACTTCTATATTAATCTTAATATAATATATACATTGCCATTTTCTAAATTAGTGGGAGTAATGTTAACCATATTAACTTCCTTTGTATATCATGCATCAAATAATGATATAGGATCATTATATAAAAATATCTATTCAAATTATGAGCTAACTAGAATTAAGTTTTTTTAACAAATAAGGAAATACCATATAATAAAGCCATGATTTATTATAGAAAGGAAATTAATAATAAGGTCTTCTACAAAATATAAAAAGGGGATTCTTATAAAGAAAATAAAGGAACATAACGATATATACTAAAGATTCACAAAATGATCATAAATACATTTCAATATTGCTACAAATATCTAGCAGATAAAATTCTATGGGAAATATTCAAACTAATGAAAAATACAAAATTTAAAACAAAGGTATAAATACAAAACAATAAAGGAAAAAAAACAGAAAAGAGTAAAAAAAAGGACTCAGTCCAGGAATTGGCCGTGGCCCATTTCCCTCCTTATTACATGTTGCCCACGTGCAGGCCACAAAAGCCCAGCAGCCAGCCCAGTTAGTTCATTTCTCTGGCTGACGGGTGGGACCAAAGTAGGACTGCGGGTTGAGAGGAAATAAGTGCCAGGGGGTTTTCTGCAAAACAGTCATCGTTGTCATCCTCACGCACACAGGCAGCTCGCTGGAGGAGTCGCCGCCACCCGATGCCGTCGTCGTCAGCCATGCGTTGAGATGCTCCCCGTTGTCTCAGAAGGGGATAAGAAGGCCACTGTTATGCCCTGCCTCAATCCCTATCCACATTCCCTCCTTATCCTCTATGATTCGAATGGGGCCGAAACCCTAGCTCACCGGAGCCACGCCTCGCCGTCGAGCCGCACCTCCCCACTCTCTTCCAAGTAGCCATGGAGAAGCCTCGTGCTCCGTAGATCCTCTGGGTGGAATCTTGCATCAAAGGGAGCACTGGAGAGGACGAATTTTGCCATTCCTCTTTGTGGCAGTTCGTCGGAATCCTCGTCGGAGAGCTCGTCTCCGACCGCACCAGTCCTCGTCGACACCACCACTGTAATCAGGGTGCGTTCCTGAACCTTCCAATATCCATAAATCGCCTTATCTCGTTGTAAAACGCCGTCACACCTTATGCCACTGTCGGAGCTCGTCGAAGCCAAGGCTCCGATGACCATTTCCGAGCGGCGCCACCACTGGGGTTCAGCGTGTTGCGCTGATTCGAAGTAGGTTAGTTTCGTTTGCTGGGGCTCCATGGATCGTCTCCGGCGACCACCCACTGACTGCGGTGGTTGTGCTGACGCCATAGCGACGTCATGCCAACGTCACCCTCTGCCTAGCCAGACTATTTGACCTGGTACGTGTCTCACGTGGCAAGTGACATGGCCTAGGGCCCATCTGTCATTGTCCGGGAGTAGAAATAGGGCCGGTAACAAAGGCATTTAATAACCTGAGAGATGAGGTGGCCACTGGCCCACTAGTTAGTGACCTTGGGTAGGATAGCCTGGGTACAATTAGTATTTTCTGTTTAGTAAATCAATAAAACAATATAAATTCAAACATCAATAAATGATTAAATCTTGTTAAATCAATAACTTTTGTTTTATAATTTAGAAAAATATGTATAATATATGAAAATGTTTAGAAAAATAAAATTTATAACATTAAACCATTATCAAATATTATTATTCCAATAATTTAAATTATTACTATTTAATAAAAAAATATAAGTAATAAAACTTTGTAATTCATATTTTAATATTGGTAAATGTTAAAAATATAAATAAAATACCAAAAATTCTAGAAAAATAAGAACTATAATTTAAAACTATAATCATGCATTATTATTTCACATAATTAAATATTTATTATTTATTAAGTATTTATAAAATAATAAATCCTATAAAAATCTTATCTTATTATTTATAAATCACAAAAATAAATGTAATATATTAAAACGATCACGAAAATAATGTCTACATGTTAAATATATAATATTCCACTTTTGATTAAATAAAAAGTTAAACACTTTAATAACTTGAATTTAAATCTATTCCTTTAGTTAATAATGCATATAAGGGTAAATAAAAATTACTAATATTTCTAAAATTAGCTAATTGAGTCTAATAAATAGTATTAGTCTTCAATAATGATAATATGAAGTCAAAATGGTTCAACACATTTTAAATACAATTTTATTGAATTGTCCTTCAACAATAAGTGTAGATTATTTTCCAAAAGGATCCTTATCCAATGTAAAATCCCCAAGAATAATTGTGACTAAATCCAATATTTTCCATATACTTTAACCACTAGTTTACAAAACTATCACAACACTATAGTAAGTCCATAAGTAGTTAAGTAATATTACTTATTTGTTTATAAACTATAACCATTCCTTTATAAAAGGGTAAATGATACTATTCCATTATAAAATCAAGAAACCACTACACCAAATAAAAGCATAACCATTCTTAAGAAACCTTAAGGAAACATTACCAAGTACACAAGGTACAAATATCATAAGCATTACACTTTCAAACCATCTATGTTTTTAAAGTTAACTTTAGTCTCAAGGCTTGTAAACATTATATCTAATAAACTACATCTGTTTTTTATAGTTAACTTTGGTCTATTCCAATTAAGACATAAAGCATCTCAAGTCCAAACTAATCAACCACACACCAAAAGACATTGAACACATACTATTGACAATAAAGATTGTTTAAACCTTAGAAAACAAATCTTTTCTTCAAATGTTATTCTTTTTGCCACTTCAAAACAACAACTCTTATATAAACAATCTTGAGTAGCATTTCACATTTTGGTGTATCTCATTGTTTTATGATATTGTAATAACATGTTGTTTCACACACACTCACAAGCCTTAATAAGAAGCACAAGTATGAAACTTATCTAAAAGGGACAACACATTATAAAATAACCATTTCTGGTATCCAAACCCTAGAACAACGTTATCCCCGGGATTCACGTGTATAAAGTGCATCACATTACTTATGCATAAGAGCATATTGCTTCTTTAAACATTAGTCCTTACCGGACCAATGATGCTGATTTCAGATATTGGATCTTATATTGTCTCGAAGACCGTGAGTGCATAATCTTGCAATCACAAAAGGCAAGTTCACACTTTCTCATGTCCTTTGGTTATTTTCTATAAAGTGTTTTACAAATCCAATGTGGACGACACCTGTATTTGAAAAAGATCTGAAAACACTATTTTCATAATAATGTGATTATTGGTTATTTACCAGGAGGTAATAACCTACTATGAAAAGTTCCGGTGGTAAAGGAACATATTATCTAGGACTTAACAACCAATGTCTCCAGTGATTCTCGGGACGTATATTACGCGTTAACCATGAGATTTGGAATGGGACGGAGAAGTCAGCTGTATCTTCTTCCTCTCGCATGTAGCCGGATGTGCAGGTCGTGGCTGTTATCCTCGTAGCGTGCATATTAATTGGTAATACGTAGAGGATATGCAGCATATGGGTGGGAACCCTCAACGTCCCACGATAGTTCTGGCATCTAATGGTCTATACAAACCATTGCCGTAATTCGATATGTGGGCATGGTGTACACCAAGGAGGCATGGGAGGTCGCGAAGGGGGCAGTGATTGGCTTGGATCATCCTCTGGGCCCCACATCATGGAATTGTGGATGGGAATAAGCTGCACGGTTGTGCAAAAAAGAGTTGATCTCTCATGGGTAACGTAATGCACCTCTGTAGAGTGTAAGAACTGTAACTTGTTACTCCTTGTTCCGGGAAGGAGCTGCGAACGCGGCGGGAAAGGAACTCCATGAAATTTCTGGTAAACCCATGAAGGCTGACGGACATAGCTTTTCAGAATAAAAGCAATCTTTGAAGAAATGTTTACGAAAACTTGCATTGCCTACGACCTATGGTCTGTGGCTATAGTTATAGTGCATCAAACACTCCTTTTCTAGTGAACTTGCTGAGTATGCTCGTACTCAAAATATCTTCTTAACCCTTGCTAGATTCTGAAGCCATTAAGACGACATCAACACCAAGTTATGCTCCAGGAATCATCATCCGAAGCTAAAGCTCTTCAACAAAGACAAGAAAGTCAACAAATACCTCAACTCAAGTGAAGACGAAGTTACTGATTAGATAGGAATATACTCTCTAACCAAAGAACCTATTTCTGTAGTGCATTGCAATAGCAGCAATGTCAATCCTTTAGTTAAGATACTATTCTTAGTAGCATATTAGTTTTTGAGTTGTTTATTTTTGATTCTTCTATGTAAGAAGTTTCTTTCTCTCTCTTTAACCTAGAGTGTTCCCTGGATCTGGTGTATAGAGAGAGTTGTAACCTTTAGCCATGTATTGGACCTGCTGTGTTTCTGTTGTACCACTCTGAGGGATGTAATACTAGTGAACGGTGTTTCATTAGTGGTATGTCAACGACTATAGTGTACTACATCATGCAGTGGTATGCTGGGTTACCGTAGTTGGTATCAGAGCCTATGCTTTGTCCTTAGGTTGGAAACCTAGTAAATGGGTAGAACCTGGAGGACTTATACTTGCAAGAATAAAGAGTTCTCTAGTGATATGAGGGATATTCACTTGAGAATAATCCTGTCATGTTGCTAGTGCGATAATTCTTTAATATGATTGCAATTCCGATCATTACCCAAGAGTTTTAACTCTATGTGACTGGTGATAATTTCAGATCTACAGTTCCACATGGCACCTCGATATCCACCCCGGAATGTTCAAGTGATGAACAGGACACTGAATGACTATGGAGGGGATTGGACGGATAATGTCCGACAACTTCTATGGAGTTTGGATTGTGAATCAAGACTTTTGGTCAAGATTTACAGTTACTATGATGGGCAGGTATTAGCTAAATACCGTGTCATGATCATGTTATCCAAGAAGTTAGGACTTAAGGGAGAAATGTCATCAGGAGAGGCTGGGTGCATGGCATCTGCATATCAGATTGCCGTAGCAGTAGCCATAACCATGATCCGAGAATAGAAATCCCAAGCTCTAGAATGTAGTACCCACACTATTATACCCCATGAAACCTCAAACCCAGAGCATGAGTTAGATCACTCTACTTTAGTCCAAACTGAACCTACTCTTGCTGTAGAGTATATGGATCGTTATCGGTCTTTGAAAAACTTATCATAACACTCACCAAGTTTTAGTTCAGGAATTGGATATAGTCATTGAGGATTTTACTGATCCTGATAAAGCAATTGCACGTATGAATAAGTTAGATAAAGAAGCTAGGCATGGAAAATACATACCTTCAGGAGAAGTGTATGAAGAAAATGAGTTTGATGATCCACACTCAGAAAACTATGCCTACTACCAAAATTAATTCAAGCCACTTGAAGATATATGGAGCAAGTACAACTCCGAACAACAGGAATGGGCTGGAGTTATTCCAACTAACCCTGAGCCAAATAAGTATGGATGGGGAGTAGAATCTCAAGGTGGAACCATAGGAAATCCTATACCTTGTGATACGGGCATCGGAGAAGAGACCAACTATAACCATAGAGAGCCTTATGGACCATATGGGGGTGATACCAATCCAATCGACTTAGAAGAGTATTCTGATAGCTACTATACCAATATGTATGACTGGATCCAAGAAAAGGCCAAGGATCCAACTTACTTTGAGGAAGCGTTGCCGAAAAACCAGGAATATCCTGTAGAAGATTACGCCAACTCTAGTCATTTTTCAATGACTAATCTCAGTCTCGGTACTTCTAATCAAGAATACGCACCTCCTGGATGCTCTTATGCTCCAGAAGGCAGTTGTAGGACTTCACGTCATCATGGACGGAACTCCAGGAAGCACTAGAGGAAGATGAAAGTAAGAAAGGAATGACATCCCAAGGGATGAGTGGTTGAATAATGTACATAGAAGGTAATGCGTATTGTAGTTTGAAGTGTTTGCCAAAATAAGTGAGGATATACTCACAATAACAGGAAGTTCTTGTAAGATAGTTGTGTAATATATGTGAGGAGCAAACCGTTGGAACATCTAGTACATTTGTAAATTATTTAAAACCTATGTATAATACATGGTATATGTTTTGTTGTTAATCAACTTTTGGATTTTCTTGAATCTTCTTGATTGACTAGATCTGTACATGAAGTTTAATTAGGTGTGCAAATGCATGATGTAACACCCAGTTATTACTTGATGTTATAGACCTAGCTAGAAACGGAAATTCGTGTAAAGGAGTGATGAGTTCCCAAGACCAAGAGGAGGATTTCTTTGAAGGATGAAGCAAAATATAAGGAGTATTAACACAATTTGGAGGATAGATAAAGCATAGTTCATTTTTAGCTAGCTCTGAGAAGGAAGATTAATGTAGTAAGTATAAGGAACAATAAGAAGGGATGAACTTAAGGTTCAATCAAAGTAGGTGATATTACTAAGGAATTAATGAATAGTAATACCTAGTTCATGGAAGTATCATGAATTAGTACAAAGAAGAAGCTTTGGAGCAAAATGGTATTCAAGCTCTGACAATTCAGAGAGAATCCATAGTCGGTACTAAGATCCGAAGTTGGTATCTTGTCCGCAGCTGGTATTTTGTTAACTTAGTTAACCAAATCTTCTTAATGGTTGCATAAAGAGCATAAAACTTGGCCTAAGTTAATTAAGAAAAAATGAGTATAAAATTTAAGCGATTGTCTTTTCAAAGCGTTTCGCGAAGTCTGCTTACCAAAGCAAAAATGTCCAATAGTAAGTAAGACAAATAATGCTGAAAGATTTGTTTCGGAGATCCACAATTGTGCGGATACACCGTACAAACTTTCATAAGACCCTAATTAGGTAAAGTATAAGATGAACAGAGACCAACATTCCAGTTATAAAACCAATGGTTACTATATATGTAGTTTAGAGACTATTAGTAAACCCTAAGGGAAAGAGTAGAACAGTAAACAACAATAATGTTATCTGAATCCGAGAGTAAAATAGATTAATTTTAATGGGATAATTCTAGAAGAAACAACTCTTAAGAGATTCATAAAAGAGAATAAAGCACATCCAATTGGAAAGGTGTAGAGGAACAAGAAATTCCAATAGGTATGAACTAAATGAATTCAAATCCAATCTTTGGAAGGAATACCAGTATCAACTATACTATGACAAGAATAAAAAAATATAGTCTTTTAACCACAATCACGGGCATATAGAAACTTAAAACTTGTTTTAGTGAGACTCCCTAGACTGTATTTAACATAGTAATAAAGTTTGATGATTAAATAAAAAGAATTTGATTAGGATATCTAATCAGGTTATAGAATACTACAATTATTTCCATTTAAGGTCACCATGGAGTGGAGAAATGTAGCAACCACTACAAGTCAATTCCTTACTCCGAAACATGAGAGTTTGTGAACTTCGAGGACGAAGTTTATTTTAAGGGGGAGAGTCTGTAAAATCCCAACATTAGAGCTTAGAAATAAGCTGAACCCGGATGTGTGCATCGCATTCATGCATAGAAAATCCGAATAATTTTTGCGCTTTTAAATAAGAACTTGTCAAAGTGATTGAAGCTTCTCTCAAATTGATGGAATTGAAGTAGATCATCAAGTTAACCATGATAAGTTTCAATATTACCTATGCTAAAACCTTATTTGGGTAAACATGATTTGATCTAAGGGTAGATCAAATATAATAAAATGTTACTCATAATGCATTGCTTAAATGATTAATATCTGATCCTTAAGGGATCATATCATAATATTCAGGACAACAACTCATAAATGCCAAGTTAAGATTACAACTTAAGTAATAAGAATGTAATGACTAATCCTGACCTATCTTATTCTTAATTATTCTTACTATGAGTATCCTGGTAATACCTAACCTTAATTCTTTAGTGAGTTTGAGTAGGAAAGAAACCAAGTCAAGATCATTCACCATATATCTTTCTTTCCATATTAATCCTTATGGAATCCTATCTCAATATCTGTTGTTCATCAATGTTGAGAAATCAACTATTGATACACCAATTCTTAATCTATGAACTCTTGACCATATCATAGCATACATTTAAGTGCCTACAAAGAAACAACTAAGAAAAGGTATATGGTAATGCTAGGTTCAAATATCATCTATAGGATGGGAGTGACTGAAGAGAATCAAATCAACATGATAATTGATGGAGTTAAATCACTCCTAAATGAATAGAAGAGTTATTTAGACTATTTAGTTTGTGGTAATAAATAAAATTACAAGGAGGAATCCTGAAGATAGTTACCAGTAGTAATTCTATTGGATCAAGTGGGCATAGTCCATGAATAACAGCCTTAATCCAATAAGAGATACTAAGAAGATAATTCCAATACAATTGTAAGGTTTTATTGATAAAGCCTTGATTAGCCAACTGAAAATCTAAGCTATAAATGATTAAAGGATTATAAGGATCATGCCTTACTCACCAAGTTTGAATACTTCTACCCTGCATAAGTGACATTGGTGGGTAGAACATGATTGAAACCCTAGTATAGATAAGTGAGCCTAGAGTAGTCATTAAAAGTCACATTAAACTAATGTGAGGTTGGAGTATGAGTTATTAGAGTCAAGTAAAGATAAGATTGTATGATTAAGATGAGGTTAGAGCAGCATTGAATTATAGAGTTAGTATTTTCCTTTGGGAAAATAGTAAACACTTGAGGTGGAGTAGGATTGGATGTATATCTAATTATAAACCCATCTACTAGAGTATTATTAGTGGTGGATGATTATGGAAGAATAGGAATGAAGTGAGAACTAGCCACTTGTTGGATTGAAGGTTATCAGCAGAAGAGTAGTTGTTATAACCAAGTCTGGATTAGTGAAGATCATGAAATGCTTTAGTATCAAACTCATTGGATTCATCAATGAGTTTAGAAGAATAAAAAGGTGGATAAGAATATTCTTGTGAAGTAAAGCTCATCATGTTAACCATGATGATTGATAGGAAAAAAATAGTATATCTAGGAAAGGAATTCCTTAATTAGAAATCCAGGATTGTGAATTATGGAAGATAGGAATCCTTGGTAAACACCCAACTCTAAATCTCAAACCAAACATCATATCCATTTCATGTTATTGATCCATTATCTTATCCCCATATCACTCTATAGGAATATTTTCCTATAGCAAATCACTTAAGCACATTTCTATCAATTCTAATTATCATAATTATATGTGCTTAGGAGTATATTTATCAATTCTTTTCCATAAAACATGTTAGATCTAACTTTCTATTTTAAAAGGTGATGTCATTAAAAATCACAAACAGAATACAATATGCTTAGTTATTAAATCTTTACTCACATCAAGAAAAGAATAGAAGTAAATTAAGGACCTAAACTCTAGGGTAAGCACTTACAATTCAAACCCTAACTTCTATATTAATCTCAATATAATATATACACTGCCATTTTCTAAATTAATTGGAGTAATGTTAACCATATTAACTTCCTTTGTATATCATGCATCAAATAATGATATAGGATCATTATATAAAAATTTCTATTCAAACTATGAGCTAACTAGAATTAAGTTTTTTTAACAAATAAGGAAATATCATATAATAAAGCCATGATTTATTATAGAAAGGAAATTAATAACAAGGTCTTCTACAAAATATAAAAAGGGGATTCTTATAAAGAAAATAAAGGAACATAACAATATATACTAAAGATTCACAAAATGATCATAAATACATTTCAATATTGCTACAAATATCTAGCAGATAAAATTCTATGGGAAATATTCAAACTAATGAAAAAATACAAATTTTAAAACAAAGGTATAAATACAAAACAAGAAAGGAAAAAAATAGAAAATAGTAAAAAAATGGACTCAGTCCAGGAATTGGCCGTGGCCCATTTCCCTCCTTATTACCTGTTGCCCACGTGCAGGCCACAAAAGCCCAGCAGCCAGCCCAGTTAGTTCTTTTCTCTGGCTGACGGGTGGGACCAAAGTAGGACTGCGGGTTGAGAGGAAATAAGTGCCAGGGGTTTTTCTGCAAAACAGTCATCGTTGTCATCCTCACGCACACAGGCAGCTCGCTGGAGGAGTCTGCCGCCACCCGATGCCGTCGTCGTCGTCAGCCATGCGTTGAGATGCTCCCCACCGTCTCAGAAGGGGATAAGAAGGCCACTGCGACGCCCTGCCTCAATCCCTATCCACATTTCCTCCTTATCCTCTCTGATTCGAATGGGGCCGAAACCCTAGCTCACCGGAGCCACGCCTCGCCGTCGAGCCGCACCTCCCCACTCTCTTTCAAGTAGCCATGGAGAAGCCCTGTGCTCCGTAGATCCTCTGGGTGGAATCTTGCATCAAAGGGAGCACTGGAGAGGATGAATTTTGTCGTTCCTCTTTATGGCAGTTCGTCGGAATCCTCGTCGGAGAGCATGTCTCCGACCGCACCAGTCCTCGTCGACACCACCACTGTAATCAGGGTGCGTTCCTGAACCTTCCAATATCGATAAATCGCCTTATCTCGTTGTAAAACGCCGTCACACCTTATGCCACCGTTGGAGCTCGTCGGAGCTCATCGGAGCTCGTCGGAGCCGAGGCTCCGATGACCATTTCCGAGCGGCGCCACCACTGGGGTTCAGCATGTTGCGCTGATTCGAAGTAGGTTAGTTTTGTTTGCTGGGGCTCCATGGATCGTCTCCAGCGACCACCCACTGACTGCGGTGGTTGTGCTGACGCCATAGAGACGTCATGCCAACGTCACCCTCTGCTTAGCCAGACTATTTGATCTGGTACGTGTCTCACATGGCAAGTGACATGGCCTAGGGCCCATCTGTCATTATCCGGGAGTAGAAATAGGGTCGGTAACAAAGGCATTTAATAACCTGAGAGATGAGGTGGCCACTGGCCCACTAGTTAGTGACCTTGGGTAGGATAGCCTGGGTACAATTAGTATTTTCTGTTTAGTAAATCAATAAAACAATATAAATTCAAACATCAATAAATGATTAAATCTTGTTAAATCAATAACATTTGTTTTATAATTTAGAAAAATATGTATAATATATGAAAATGGTTAGAAAAATAAAATCTATAACATTAAACCATTATCAAATATTATTATTCCAATAATTTAAATTATTACTATTTAATAAAAAAATATAAGTAATAAAACTTTGATAATTCATATTTTAATATTGGTAAATGTTAAAAATATAAATAAAATACCAAAAATTCTAGAAAAATAAGAACTATAATTTAAAACTATAATCATGCATTATTATTTCACATAATTAAATATTTATTATTTATTAATTAATTATAAAATAATAAATCTTATAAAAATCTTATCTTATTATTTATAAATCACAAAAATAAATGTAATATATTAAAACGATCACGAAAATAATGTCTACATGTTAAATATTTAATATTCCACTTTTGAGTTAAATAAAAAGTTAACCACTTTAATAACTTGAATTTAAATCTATTCCTTTAGTTAATAATGCATATAAGGGTAAATAAAAATTACTAATATTTCTAAAATTAGCTAATTGAGTCTAATAAATAGTATTAGTCTTCAATAATGATAATATGAAGTCAAAATGGTTCAACACATTTTAAATACAATTTTATTGAATTGTCCTTCAACAATAAGTGTAGATTATTTTCCAAAAGGATCCTTATCCAATGTAAAATCCCCAAGAATAATTGTGAATAAATCCAATATTTTCCATATACTTCAACCACCAGTTTACAAAACTATCACAACACTATAGTAAGTTCATAAGTAGTTAAGTAATATTACTTATTTGTTTATAAACTATAACCATTCCTTTATAAAAGGGTAAATGATACTATTCCATTATAAAATCAAGAAACCACTACACCAAATAAAAGCATAACCATTCTTAAGAA
Source organism: Avena sativa (assembly GCA_916181665.1). NCBI lineage: Eukaryota > Viridiplantae > Streptophyta > Magnoliopsida > Poales > Poaceae > Avena > Avena sativa. The sequence continues at coordinate 42,434,508 of OV702295.1, forward strand.
ACCTTAAGGAAACATTACCAAGTACACAAGGTACAAATATCATAAGCATTACACTTTCAAACCATCTATGTTTTTAAAGTTAACTTTAGTCTCAAGGCTTATAAACATTATATCTAATAAACTACATATGTTTTTTATAGTTAACTTTGGTCTATTCCAATTAAGACATAAAGCATCTCAAGTCCAAACTAATCAACCACACACCAAAAGACATTGAACACATCCTATTAACAATAAAGATTGTTTAAACCTTAGAAAATAAATATTTTCTTCAAATGTTATTCTTTTTGCCACTTTAAAACAACAACTCTTATATAAACAATCTTGAGTAGCATTTCACATTTCGGTGTATCTGATTGTTTTATGATATTGTAATAACATGTTGTTTCACACACACTCACAAGCCTTAATAAGAAGCACAAGTATGAAACTTATCTAAAAGGGACAACACATTCTAAAATAACCATTTCTGGTATCCAAACCCTAGAACAACGTTAGCCTCGGGATTCGCGTGTATAAAGTGCATCACATTACTTATGCATAAGAGCATATTGCTTATTTAAACATTAGTCCTTACCGGACCAATGATGCTGATTTTAGATATTGGATCTTATATTGTCTCGAAGACCGTGAGTGCATAATCTTGCAATCACAAAAGGCAAGTTCACACTTGCTCATGTCCTTTGGTTATTTTCTATAAAGTATTTTACAAATCCAATGTGGACGACACCTGCATTTGAAAAAGATCCAAAAACATTATTTTCATATTAATGTGATTATTGGTTATTTACCAGGAGGTAATAACCTACTATGAAAAGTTCCGATGGTAAAGGAACATATTATCTAGGACTTAACAACCAATGTCGCCAGTGATTCTCGCGCCGTATATTAGGCGTTAACCATGAGATTTGGAATGGGACGGAGAGTTCAGATGTATCTTCTTCCTCTCGCATGTAGCCGGATGTGCAGGTCATGGCTGTTATCCTTGTAGCGTGCATATTAATTGGTAATTAGTAGAGGATATGCAGCATATGGGTGGGAACCCTCAACGTCCCACGATAGTTCTGACATCTAACGGTATGTACAAACCATTGCCATAATTCGATATGTGGGCATGGTGTACACCAAGGAGGCATGCGAGGTCACGAAGGGGGCAGTGATTGGCTTGGATCATCCTCTAGGCCCCACATCATGGAATTGTGGACGGGAATAAGCCGCCCGGTTGTGCAACAAAGAGTTGATCTCTCATGGGTAATGTAACGCACCTCTGCAGAGTGTAAGCACTGTAACTTGTTACTCCCTGTTCCGGGAAGGAGCTGCGAATGCGGCGGGAAAGGAACTCCATGAAAGTTCTGGTAAAACCTTGAAGGCTAACAAACATAGCTTTTCAGAATAAAAGCAATCTTTGAAGAAATGTTTACAAAAACTTTCATTGCCTATGACCTACGGTCTGTGGCTGTAGTTATAGTGCATCAAACACTCCTTTTCTAGTGAACTTGCTGACTACGCTCGTACTCAAAATATCTTCTTAACCCTTGCTAGATTCTGAAGCCATTAAGACGATGTCTACACCAAGATGTGCTCCAGGAATCATCATCCAAAGCTAAAGATCTTCAACAAAGACAAGAAAGTCAACAAATACCTCAACTCAAGTGAAGACGAAGTTACTGATTAGATAGGAATATACTCTCTAACCAAAGAACCTATTTATGTAGTCCATTGCAATAGTAGCAATGTAAACCCTTTAGTTAAGATACTATTCTTAGTAGCATATTAGTTTTCGAGTTATTTATTTTTGATTCTTCTGTGTAAGAAGTTTCTTTCTCTCTCTTTAACCTAGAGTAGTCTCTGGATCTTGTGTATAGAGAGAGTTGTAACCTTTAGCCATGTATTGGACCTGCTGTGTTTCTGTTGTACCACTCTAAGGGATGTAATACTAGTGAACAGTGTTTCATTAGTGTTATGTCAACGACTATAGTGTACTACACCATGCGGTTGTATGCTGGGTCACCGCACTTACTAAGCTTTCTGCTTCCCGAGGATTCGATAACCTAGGTCTACTAGGGAAAAAGACCTATACTACATCCGTAATCCGGATCTAAGTTATCAATAGCGAACTAGTCCCTGTAACTCGGCGTATTGCCAATATAGCGATTTATAGCAGGATGTCGTGGTGGTGTCACGGCAGATGCCATGGGTAGGCTTAAGTTGGGAGACGAATGGACGCTTGTGTTAACCGGGGAGGGAGTGCACGGTCTAGACACGCATGAGGAACAAGATGAACTCTCCACACTTAGGACTTTTATTGATGCAAAGAGGTTTACAAGTGCTCCTAGAGATATTTGTGCATATCCTTAGGGCACTAGTTTCTTCCTTGGTCCAACTTCCTTAAACCCTAGCTATGCCCCTCCTTATATAGGTAGTGGCCAGCTAGGTTACATCCCTTTGTGTCCTACGGTTACTGTTTGGATCTTGGTCCTTACTATGCAGGACGGGTCATGGGATAGCCCTGAGCCCTTGACCCGGTCCACAAAGTCATCCAGCTAACGGTCTTCTCATACGTAGTCTCCAGCTCTTTTGGCGTCATACGGTAACTTTGTACGTCAGCCCTTGATTTGGGCGTCACCCGGCTCCTTTTGTGTCACCCGGCGTCGCCCTTCTCTTTTGACCATGCTTTACCATGGTCCCTCCTGAACCTTACTCGGAAAGCTGCCACGGGTCCTTTCTGACTTAACCTTCTCTCGTAAGATTTGGCTCGTTGCTTCCAACAAGGTAAGCTAACTTGTGTTATAAGGGCCGGCATAATTCTTATGTCGGCCGCACACGACCTTCATACCCGGCCGTTGTTACCCGGCCTAAGGTATCTCTGACTCGGCATAAGCCAAGATGGGCAATGTTTTACTCCTTATGACCCTACTGGGGTTATCCCCCCGACATTAGTCCTGAAGCTGGTGAGGTCTAGCAGTGTTTTGCTGTTAGGCGTCTCCAGGTTCCTTTAATGTGCTTGGAACTTCTCTTTCTCTCAACTTTGACTTTGTGGGTCATTTTGCCTCGTGCCGAGTCACTTTCGATGATGCCGAGTCATTCTGGGCTTGCCTTAGTCACTGACAGATAATAATCATGATTGCTTGCCTCAAATTTTGTCTCAAATCCTGACTGCACAGTGACAGTGGCACAGTAACTCCCCATCACTGTGGCAGTCCCATCGCTCAGTGCCTCGTGTCTTGTGCATCATGACGTGGCCCAGGATTTTCCGTGTATTGCCTGCACGTGGCACTCGCTGATACGCTTACTCGGCCGTGTACATGGCCACATAGTGGCCACAGGGCGCAAAGGGATCCCACGCTGGGGGTTTTACTCTCCTTAAGTAGGGGTGCGGGGGACTTAACTGACTTTACCTGTTTAGTTTCCCCTTGCCTTCTTCTTCTTCCTCGCGCCTCCCAATCTTAAACTACCTCCTTGCGGTTCCTCTCTTCCGCTACTCCTCTCCAGCGATTCTCTTCTTCCTCTTTCAATTTTCTGACGGTCCTTGCGTCTCCAGGCCTCTTCCAACAGCGGAAGAGCCCGAGCCACGCGATATCATTAATGCTCGCGATGCTAGTGAGGATGTGGAGGAGCATGAGGCCGCCGCCGGCGAGCGCGGCGGTTGGGAGGGTTCTGATGTTACGGTGGAGGAACTCGAGTGGCTGCGCTCCACCAGGCGCATCCCGCTCGAGGTCGATTGTCGCCTTCCCCTAGGTGAGATCGTCCCTAAGCCTGAGGTCGACGAGAGGGTGGTTTTCCTCCCGCACTTTGAGCGTGGTTTTGCTCTTCTTGTTAGCAATTTCTTTGTGTATTTCCTCTCCACCTTCCATCTGCAAACTCATCATCTTCCTGTCAACGCCATTGGCTCTCTTTCTTGGTTCATCTCTGCCTGCGAGGGCTACCTTGGTATCTGGCCCACTTTTCTTCTTTGGGCCAAGTATTTTAATTTTTGGATTCAAGTTGTGGTTAATCCCGGCGTTCCCCACGTCGAGATGAGGCCCACTAGGTGTGGTGATGCTAGCATCACTCCCAGGAGGGACTCGATCTTTCCTCGGGTCACTGGCATCGATTCTTGTAAGAAGTGGCATAGAAAATTTTTCTGTGTCAAGAACAGTGGGTCCAATGACTACATACGAAATCCCCCCTTCAAGGACGAGGTTCCCAGCAAGGAGTTATGGAAGATTGACCCGCGCGACAACAATCCAGCCATGAATGAGGCTCATGGGATCATCGAGAGGCTGCTCTTGCCAGATGAGAACTTCCACTTATCTAAGGAAGACCTCATGTGCACTTTCATAGCACGCCGAGTTAGCCCCATCTAGTCCAGAAGCCAAAAGATGTGCTTCATGAGCGTCCCGTGAGATCCTACCCGGCATTCCACTTTGGAGCTCACCAACGACTCTGTGGCCCGCCGAGTTAGCTCGATTTTCAAGCCAAACTTAGCGGAAAACTAGGCCTGGAGCTTCCCCCTTTCAGCCGGGATAGGCATGTCCCGTGGGTAAGCGTCTGAGTCGTTGATTTGCTGCCGACATAGCTTTCCTTCCGTTTACTCGCTGTTTTGTTTCTTTATTGATTTTATTATGTTTGTCTTTCGCAGAATCTCTTTCACCAGGTTGATGACAGTACTATCCCTCATGGCGCCTACTTTGATGATCGCTCTGACGCTGACGAGGTTGAGTTCGACCAGGAGTGCTTCATGCCAATCCCGCATGCTTCCGCTGCTTCGGCTTCGGGTAATACATCTACTCGAAATCCCTTGCGAGATTGGTCTAATGATGACGATGTGGACTGTGAAGTTCTGGAGGTACTTGTCTTTTGACCTTAACTCTCTGACTTATCACATTGAGCTTGTCATTTACTCATGCAGCTGGCCAGGTACATGAGGAACCTCCCCTTGCCGTAGGCGGGTATGGCAAGCTTCCTGCTGCCAAATCGAGTAAGCGGCGCGGGGCCTCCTCTAGCTCTCAACCTTCAAAGACGCGCCGACTCGATCCTGTCGCACCTCTTGTAGCCAAATCCTCCTAGAATTACAAGACCATAGCGCGCCGGGTCACTCGTCGCATCCTGTGCGACCCGACCATCTCCGGGTAACTTTAGTTGCCCATTACCTTTCAATTTCTTTTCATGTTCTGTGTTTATCCTCTTATAGGCTTCTGTTTTTATTTTCAGCGCGGCCATGTTCGCCAACCAAGCTGCGCCTAGCATGGTTTCTTCCCCGCTAAGGCCCACCTCTCCTCCTCGCACTGATTCTTCTATGGAGAGCCCCGTTCGGGTTACTGCCCCCACTACTGAGGCTCATGAGTCTCATAGTAAGGCCGAGCCGGCGGTGCGTCCGACAGAGGAAACCCGGCCTAGCTCTCTAGTTGCATTACCCGAACAGAATCTTGACCCTGGCGCCAATAGCATTGGCGCCGATAAAACCCCTGTTGTTAGATCTCCTATTACCAGTGTGCCAGTTGACCCAGTTGTTGCCCCTTAGTCTGCTGTTGAGCCTGCTCATTCGGCTCCTGTATCCTCAACCAGTCCCAGACCTGCTCCTTCTGCTTTTCTAGCTAAAGGCAAGACCCGGACTGCTGCTTAGGTCCAAGTTCGCTCTGCGCCTAGCAAGCCATCTGCGACCAAGAAATTGGCCTTGGTCCATGCTCTAGGCACCGCTCCACAGATTTGGCCCACACCATCAACAACGGCACCCGTCCGACGGGTCATTTGGGTGAGTCTGCCGCTACCGGGTCTAGCAGTGCTTCCAGAGCTGGTGCCTTGCATACCAGTGCTGCTGCTACCCATGCCGGGGTGGGAACTAGCCTAAATAAAGGGCAAGTCCTAACCCGGACGCTCAGCGGGCAAGGCCTTGGTTCTGCCGAGCGTTACGCAGTTGCTTGGAATGCGGTCGGTGAACAAGAAGTGAGCTCCAGTTCTGGCCAGAAGCTGAAGCTGAGCCCCAAGACTGTCTCAGAGATGACTCAGTAGGCCATCACCTTGATGGACAAAGCAGATCAGGTGAATGAGGTATGTTATTTCTTTACTCTTTTGTGTACTGAGTATTTTTATATTGTACATGTTCCCTAGTCCCCTAGGTTACTGTCGAGTAAGGAACTTACTTGGCTGTAAGCTCTGAGTTAGAACCCAACCTTTATTTTCTCCTTCCAAGTTTGTGTGTCGGATTTTCGATCCCTAGCCCCGAGTTTACTAGCGAGTAATGCACTTACTCGGCTGTAAGCTCAACCATTTGCTTACATCTTTTGACTAGATCTTCTTTGTGTAGCTCACACACAACGAGCGTACCAAGGTGCATCAAGATCTCCTCTGGGAGTATCGCAAGCTCGAGCTCACTCACCAAGATCTGAAAGTTGAGGCTCAGGGCCAAGATATTTTTTCTTACTCGGCTTGCTTTCACTTGATAGATCTATCTTTGCTTCATCTCCTTGAATTTTTCTCGTTGTCCTTCCACGGCTTCTGCCTAATCCACAATCGATGCACTGCACTCACAGATCAGCGATGCTGAAAGTAAGCTCTTAGAAATTTTGTGATCGCTCTGCATCGATGTTTACTATTTTCCATTTCTATCTCGGCTAAACCAAGATAGCTTGTTGTTACTGACGAGCCACATGTTCTGAACAAGCAGAAAAACACCAGATCGAGCTCCAAAAGGAGCGAGACAAGGTGACTCGGCTGAAGCAGCAGGTGGCGAATATGGAGTAGAAGCATCAGTCCGAGGTGAAGGGTCTGCGCGAGGAGCTTGCCGAGAAGGATGGCCAGCACGCTGCCAGTACTGAAATGACTAACCAACTGCTCAGGGAGGCCGAGTTGGCAGTTCAGTCGGTGCATCAACACCCGAAAGCTCTTCAAGCCAAGGCTAAGATATGGCATAACAAGCTTGGCGCGATCAACTCATTTCTCGGTAGTGAGTTCTTACTCTTTTCGCTGTACTCCTATCCTTGATTTTTGTCCCCCTTCCATTGTTTGTTAATGTTCTTCCGTGCTTACAGAGAACTTTCCTGAGGCGGAGATGTTCGCCTTGAGGGCAATGAAGAAGGTTCGAGCCGAATCTGGAGCTCCAGCTGACGGCGAGATCACCATCGATGAGCATCTGGTAGCGCTTTCAGAGCGTGCAACCACTCTAAAGTCATGCGGTGTCGACTTGCTTAAGTCAGCAATCCATGCATTTAGGATGCTCTAGCCAGATGAAGACGCGCCCACGCTCATTAACCCCTTGGTTGCCAAGTTTCTTCTCACCGAGGATAGGCTGGATCAATGGCGCGAGTCGGCCGGTCGTGCTGCAACGTACATGGCCCTTGCCTTTGTGCTTTCATGGTATGAGGATATCAACCTTGATGTTCTCCAGCATATGAGGGCCGAAGGCAAGTGGATCCTTGAGCCTGAGCTCATCAAGAAGTGCCAAGACCGAGCCTATGACATGGTAGAGTATGCTCTGGTGCACGCCTGGTGCGATGGACCCAACTTCCTTGACCTTGCCAAGATAGCCGATGATGATGATGCCGATAGTGAAGCCACCGAGTCGGAAGTGGCAGACTCGGCAGATGCAGCTGATTCGGCCAACGCTCCAGACGACGCTCCCAGCTCCAGCCCCAAGGATACCCCACTGAGTCCAGCTGCCTCTTAAGCTAGTTATGTCAAAAACACTTAATTCTGATGAGATCCCCGATATGCCGGGTGCAGATGTAATATATACTGCACTTATTTTGTGTGCGTGCCTTTTGCTAATGATTAAACTTTTATTTTGCTCTTAATGCCAATTATCCAGGGAAAAGTCCCCGAGTTTCATTTGTCGTTTACCTTTTTCCTTGAATTTGGCTCTTGTCTACCTTTTTTGGCGTTCGACATTACAGTCTCAAAGTTCTAAGGATTCAATTAGCGGATATGAAACTAGACAACTAAAAATAGGATCATTCGACATACAAACCAATATATCCTACAATGGGTTAGTTAAAGGCATACATAGAGCCGACTCACGTTTTCCCTTTTACTTATCCGGTGTTCATGTTTACTCGTCGTTGATCTTTTCCTCTTGCTTGCCATGAAGCCATGTTTTCGGACAATAGCATAGTCAAAGAGTTGATTCTATACGAGTAAACATTACTCATTCCGAGATAAGTTTAAGTGTCAACGCCAGCCGACATAGAATTTTCAAGAATAAACTGAAGGGGCAGTCCCCGAGTCAATTTTTTGAGTCATACCATTTTCTTATCAGCACATTGCCGGCATAAGTATCCGACATATGAGAGTTCGAGAGATACATACACTGCTTCTCCTAGGTGTATAAAGGACGCAACAGTGCCACATTCCATGGTCTTTTGGTATCATCACCCGATCTGTCCGCCTTGTTCTTTTGTGCTTCGCGAGCATCTATCAGGTAATATGAATCATTGTGCAATGTTTTGCTTACAATGAATTGTCCTTCCCATGGGGGTGATAGTTTATGCATCCCAGCTGTGCGTTGCACTAGTCTGAGCACCATATCCCCTTCTCCGAAAACACGAGGTTGAACTTTCCGTCTATGATAGCGACGGAGACTTTGTTGGTATATGGCGGATCTGGATAATGCCAATTCTCTTGCTTCTTCGAGTAAGTCAACTCCATCTTCTCGGTCCTCTTTTACCTCGGCTTCCGAGTATTGTCTTACTCTTGGCGAGTCATGCTCTATGTCGGTAGGCAAAACTGCTTCTGCCCCATACACAAGGAAGAATGGCATATAGCCTATTGATCGATTCGGAGTTGTTCTTAAGATCCATGGTACTAAGGGTAATTCCTCGATCCAACAACCAGGTGATCTCTGGAGCAGTTCCATTAGGCAGGGTTTTATCCCGGATAAAACTAAGCTGTTAGCTCGTTCAAGTTGTCCATTTGATTCTGGATGGGCGACTGATGCTATGTCAAGTCTTATTCGGTTTTTTCCCACATAAGCGAGCAAAATCTCCTTCGTCAAAGTTTGTGCCATTGTCTATGATCACACTGTGCGGGTGACCATATCTCAGGATTATGTCTTTTAAGAATGTGACAGCTGTTTTTCCATCTATTTTTTTGATGGGCTTCACTTCTATCCAATTATTGAACTTTTCAACCATTACCAGTATGTGAGTCATCCCGCCCCTCGCTGGTTTGAACGGTCCTACCATATCCAAGCACCATACTGCGAATGGTCGGGTGATTGGTATAGTTTTTAACTCAGATGCTGGTAAATGTGATTTTGATGTGTAACATTGGCATCTGTTGCACTTCCTCACTAGGTCTTGCACTTCTGCCAGTGCACTTGGCCAGTAGAATCCATGTCGGAATGCCTTGGCTACCAATGCTCTTGACGAGGCATGGTGGCCACATTCTCCTTGGTGAATATCCAACAGTATTTCTTGGCCTTTCTCTGGACTTATGCAACGTTGCCATACACTCGTCACACTCCTTTTGTACAACTCCTTGTTGATTATTGTGTAGGCCTTTGCTCTTCTTTCTGTTTGTCTTGCCAATACCTCGTCATTAGGCAAGATTCCATCTCTCAAGTAGTTGAATATTGGTTGCCCCCAGGCTGGTATCACCGGTGCTGGATCAGTTTCTCCATCAATTTCCATTGGCTCAGCCGACATATGTTCTGCCGATATAACCTGAGGAGTCCCCGAATGTGATTCAGCAGCCCCTGGGTTGGGCGGAACAATCCTCGAGTTACTTGAACATGCCCCTGTATCTATGTCCATTGGCACAGCGTCTGACTCCTGGCTTGCCGGGATGAGCCTAATTGACTCGGATTCTGGTGATGGCTTGATCGATGGTTTTCTGAGATGTTCCAACACTACTCCTAGTGGGATTGCTTGCCGAGATGAGCCTAGCTTGGATAATACATCAGTTGCTTCGTTCTCTGATCTGGGTATGTGATGAAATTCACACCTGTCAAAGTATCCCGAAATCTACTGCACATGAAAACGATGCAGTGTCATGTTTGCATCCAATGCGTCCCAATGCCCAGATACCTACTCGATAACCAAATCCGAGTCACCGAAGCACATGATCCTTTTGATGCCAATCTCCTTGGCCAATTTTATCCCATGGACGAGTACTTCATACTCGGCTACATTATTGTATGCCGCAAAGTGGATTTGCAACATGTATTTGAGATGATCCTTCTTGGGTGAGGTAAGTACTATCCTGGCACCCAGGCCCATCTTTGTCTTGGATCCGTCAAAGTGCATCCTCCAGTAATTCGGGTCTGGCAGTGGTGGTTCATATTGCATTTCCATCCAATCCACGAACAAATCTGCTATCACTAGAGATTTGATTGCATCTCGCCTGTCATATTGCGGAGTGTATGGTGCTAGCTCTATGGCCCATTTTGCCACTCGGCCACTGTCATCTTTGTTTCCCAATATATCCGAGATAGGTGCCTCGCATATGATCTGGATTGGGTGTTCTTGGAAATACTGCTTCAGCTTCTTTGCTGCCATATATAGCCCATATGTCATTTTTTGGTAATGGGGTAGTTTTTATTTGATGTAGAAAGCACTTCTCTCAAGTAATAAACTGGTCTTTGGACTGATTTGCCCTCTTCTTCACGCTCTACCACTATCACTACATGACAACTCTATTGGTTGCCGCGACATAGAGCAGCATTGGCTCTTTGGATAATGGTGAGGCTAATATTGGTGTTGTTGCGAACATCTTTTTGAGTTCATGGAAAGTGCTATCAGCTTGTTGTGTCCATGTGAATTTATCTAATTTCTTCATCAGTTGATACAATGGTAAGGCTTTTTCGCCTAGCCGACTCACAAACCTACTCAACGAGGCCAGGCATCCTATAAACTTCTGGACATCGTTGAGGGTTTTCGGCAATTCCATTCTTTTGATGGCCCTGATCTTTGTCGGGTTAGCCTCAATTCCTCGTCTGGACACGAGAAATCCGAGTAACTTTCCAGGCGGGACAACAAACGTGCATTTTTCTAGGTTAAGCTTCATCCGGAATCTTCTTAAATTTGTGAATGTTTGACGCAAGTCCTCAATTAGAGTGTGACTTTGTTTGGTTTTTATTACCACGCCATCGACGTATACTTGAACTTTTTTTTCTAGTTGGTCTTGCAAGCATTTTTGCATGCATATTTGGTATGTTGCACCTGCATTTCTCAATCTGAATGGCATAGTACGATGGCAATAAGCCCCATACGAGGTGATAAAATCTGTCTTTATTTGATCATCCGGATTCAGTGGTATGTGGTGGAAACCAGAATACGCATCTACAAATGACAACAACTCACACCTGGCAGTAGAGTTAATGACTTGATCAATCCGTGGCAGGGGAATGGATCTTTTGGACACGCCTTATTGAGGTTCGTGTAATAAATACACATGCGCCACACCACTGCCACGTTTGGGTCATCTTTTTTCTTTTCGACCAAGACTGGATTTGACAACTAGTCTGGGTGCAATACTTCCATGATAAAACCGGTAGCCAAGAGCCAGGATATCTCGGCGGCTATCACTTTCCTCCTGTCTTTGGCAAAGCGGCGGAGGGGTTGCTTCACCGGCTTGGCATATGCCTTACATGAAGAGAGTGCTTAGCCAGCTTCCCCGGAACTCCTTGCAGGTCTTGTGTGGACCATGCAAAGATATCCGGATTCTCACAGAGGAAGCTGGTGAGCTTGCTTTCCTATTTGTCAGATAGCCCAGCACCAATGGTACTATGCACTCTAGGAAGGCCTCATCAACCTGTATCTTCTTTGTTTCCTTGGTGGCTTGGAAAGATACACTGCCATGCGGGTTAGTGAGTGTCGACATAGACATTTGTGCTGCCTTGGCCAGTGCTGCAACTTCCATTATTTGATGCTTTTCTTGCGCTATGACCAGTGACTCGGCCAGCGAAGATCCGGTTGAGGCGCATGCAATAGATCTCTTGTAGTCTCCCTCAACTGTGATAACTCCGCACTGACCTGGGAGCTTCATCTTTAAGTAAGCAATATGAGGAGTGGCCATAAACTTTACGATAGTCGACCTGCCGAGTAAGGCATGGTATGAGCTGACCAGGTCAACCACCTCGAACTCTATGGCTTCAGTGCGACAGTTTTCCATGTTGTCGAATAAGACATCAACCCAGATTTTACCAATTGGCTCACAGGACAGACCCGGCACAATACCATGGAAATTTGTCTTAGTCGGCTCCAATTGGTTCATAGTGATGCCTAATTTAAGCATGGTATCCTTGTACATGATATTGATGCTACTGCCATCGTCTATCGGCACCTTAGAGAACTTCACATTGATATCAGGGCCCATGAACGTCGGATCCAAGACAAGAACATAACCTCCTGGTGTTGGCATGATCTTGGGGTGATCCTTTATGCTCCAAGTTATCTCCTGTTCAGACCTATGCATGTACTTTGGTATTGTCGGCATTGTGGAGTTCACTTCCATCATCCGTCTCTGTTGACTTTTCTTTTCATTCGGCTCTATGACAAATACGACATAGCTCTAGTAATGCTCTTTGTACTCATTTCTAGTCCCATGGTCGACATGAGAGTCGTCACCTCTTGGGTTGTGCACCTGATGCACAGCCTCTCTTCTTTCTTGGTTATGATATCTCGGCTGCCTGTTCTCATATCTATGCTCTTCTCCAACAGCTTGAGCATTTCCTCCTATGAGTGGTGGTGGGGGAGGTGGTGGCAACTGCTGAGTCGGTGAGTCCACTCTGTCTCCCTTCTGAAACCAAGTGCATTGTCTTTTGTGATTTGCTGGCTTACTCGGACTTGGCGTGTGAAACTTACATGGTTGATCCAACATCATTTCATAAGTATATTTCTGCCTGTCTTGATATGTTTTTCTCTGCTCATACGGCTTTTTGTCGTCATTCTTTGGTATCCATTGATGTTGCCCATTTGTCCTTTGACGTTGGCTACTTCCAGAATCTGGATGATCATGGCTTACGGCTATGACTTGAGTCGAACCATACCTGTAATATGGTCTTTCATCTCTTCTCTTGCTTCTATACTCGGCCCTTTATTGGAGCCTTTGCGATTCGGCTGCGTCATAGATCTGAGTCTCATTCATGACGTCTGCCGACATAAGAAGAGGCTGAGTCGGATCTCCTACCGCGTATGAGTCGACAATCCTTATCGTTTCTGCCAAGCTTGCCGGCATATCTCTATGTAGCCTTTGCCACAATACACTTCCATGCCTGCATCCTTGTGCAAACCATGCAATGGCCTGAGATTCAATTACTCCTTCACAAGAGTTGCGCATTGTGCACCACCTTGTGAGGAATTCCATGTATGTTTCATTCGGCCTTTACTTGCACATAGCTAGCTATTGTGGGCGATTCGGCCTCTTGTACGTTCTTGTGAAATTACTCACGAAAGCTTCCTGAAAATCAATCCAGCTGTTGATGCTTCCGGGTGGCAAATTATTCAGCCACACCCTTGTTGGTTGATGTCTACGCACTTCTATTCCTGTAGACAGTTATTGGGCCTCCAAGTGCAGAGGTTTGTAGAACAGCAGCAAGTTTCCCTTAAGTGGATTACCCAAGGTTTATCGAACTCAGGGAGGAAGTGGTCAAAGGTATTCTCTCTCAAGCAATCCTGCAATCAAGATACAAGAAGTCTCTTATGTCCCCAGCAAACCCAATACATTTGTCAGGTGTATAGGTGCACTAGTTCGACGAAGAGATAGTGAAATACAAGTGGTAACGGTGCCAGAAAATAGCTTGACGGTGAGGTAAAGACTAAAGCAAGCAAACATGCAACAGATCTAGATGCAAATGGTGTTTCAATGTTTAGAAACAAGGCCTAGGGATCATACTTTCACTAGTGAACACTCTCTCATATAAATATCCTCTCTTCATGATACTACTCTTAGCTACTCTCCGGTTGGACACTCTAATCATCGGTAGGGCTATAACAGCACTCCTCAAACTCCGCCTTCCCAAATCTAGATAACCCCACACTTTCACCTTGAGGGGATAGAGGGTTCCAACAAACACCACAATTTCATAGAGACATCCAACTCCAAATATAACTCATAAAAAATATTCAATCTAGCCAAAGTGCCACACACGATATGCACGTTGTCACTTTCACACACGTGGGGAAAAGCATAGATCTATTAAAGCACAAAGAGTATTTATGTAGACTCAAACCTAAGTGCCACCATGGAGTGCACGTTGTCACTTTCACACACATGGGGAGCGTAGAGATCTATTAAAGCACTTTAGTAGCAAGGTAGATCTACTTAATTACAAAGCTCATGATCACAATATGACCATGCATAGAGAGAGAGATGAACACATAGCTATCGGTAGAACCCTTAGCCTCAAGGAAGAACTAATCCCTCCTCATCATGGGAATCAGCAACGGTGATGAAGATGGCGATGGAGATCGATGGATATGGCTCCAGGGGAACTTCCCCGTCCCGGCAGGGTGCTGGAATAGAGACTTTATGTCCCTAGAATCTCCCTTTCGATGGCGGCGGCACTACGGAGGTTTTTCTGGAAGTATGATGGATGATTTAGGGTTTTCTCCCCGAGGGCTTCTTATAGGCGAAGGAGGCAAGGTCGGTGGAGGGCCAGGGGGCCCACACCCCCTGTAGGCGCCACCAGGGCTTTCCCGCGCCTGGGGGTGCGGCCACCCTAGTGCCCTACTCCGTCTCTGCTTCATGGTTCCGTGTTAGTCCGGGAAAAATAATGACTTTGTCTTTTGTCCCGTACAATTCCGACAATATTGATTTTCTGCCTTTCTGGAACCAAAAACAGAAGAAAACAGGCAACTGGCACTATGGCATCTTGTTAATAGGTTAGTACCAGAAAGTATATAAAAATACCTCAAAGTGTAGAAAAAACATAGCAAAGTTGATACAAAACAAGCATGGAGCATCAAGAATTATAGATACGTTTCTGACGTATCAAGCATCCCCAAGCTTAACTCCTGCTCGTCCTCGAGTAGGTAAGTGATAAAAGAATAATTTTTGAGGTGACATGCACCATCAAAACCAAGAACAACCATTTGCAAGCATTGAAAGTTGGGATCAAAGAACTCTAAACATGAGCATGAAAGATGGAGTTCTAACAATAGGACATAGTAACTATGCATGCAACATGAAAGGCTACAAACAAACATCATGAATAACATGCATTGAAAAATGTTTGGTTGTTTCACATACAGAAAACATGACATAGTGGCAATCAACTTGTCCCTCATAGAGTAGCAAATAGATGCATAGGACACCTTCAAAGTTCACAAGGGTGACTAGAAACAGCTAGCACATGAACAAGTAATATCACAATATGCATCAATCAATGAGTTTTGGGACACTGCACACGGAATGGCAACTATGCTCTCTTAATGGTGCATAAAAGTAGAAGGTGGAGACTCAAATAATAGTGGAAGACAAGCCCTTCACAAAGGGAAGCTGGGATTTCAAGTTTCAAAAAGAGCTTCCAAAAATCATGGTACTTGTTAGCTTTCAGCCCTCATTGCCCCTATCATAAGCATCTTGAAGTGGTTAAGGTTAAAGTGAACAAACTATGGAGTATATGCTTTACAAAGTATAAGTTGGCAATCTCAAGTCCCTTGAATACGAGGGCCACACCTCATGCTACTCAACTTGATTCACCTATAAGTTCTTGTCATTGTAAGTACATGCATATCATAGAGAACTGCCAACGGGGTACCCCTTGCACATGGTACAGGAGCTATCCCATAACCAAAATGACAAGGCAAGCAGACAATAAGCATATCATCGATCTTTTTATTTACTATATGCATAGCTTAATATTGAGGATGCTTCATAGATAGCTCACTATGTTGATGCTGCAAGTTTCCACCATGATTAGGCATGGCTTAGGCCAGCGGCCCAGGCGTTTATCTAACACAAAATACATACTCCATGGACTTACAAGTTCGCTCTTTATTTCACACCGGTGACATCCATAGACAAAATAGCATGATATCAACTGAGTACAAAGTACAAGTGAAATGTTGAAAACGTTCCCCGTGACAGCACGATTCTGCTAATTCCAATATATAAGTGCAAGAATATATAACATATATGACACAATGGTTCAATTTTATTAGGGGCAAAGAATATAAAGTGTGCCATCAAGTTTGTGAGGGCTTTAATCACTAAGTTTTCACATAACAAAATACTTTTTAATTGGAAGATATCTGAAAACAAGAATATATTTGGAATGGTGTAACACACCATGCAAAGGAATTTATAGTGGACACTTTGGAATAACTTGGTTTCTTGGGAGTTGGAAGCATGAGTAGAGCTTACTGATGGTGCTCGACGTGGCACTTCGTTGGTAACCCCAAGAGCAAGGTGTGTGAAGAGCAAGCAACAAGTTTTGCCTTAGTTGAGACTGAGGTTATCGAACCAGAAGGAGGAAGGAAACGTCACACAGGTGTTGCAAACAACGTGGAGATCTGCACAACACAAACTCAAGACTTTCCCGAACGAATTAGTGAGGTTGTCAAGCTCACCTGTTTGCTGTAACAAAGGATTAAACGTATGGTGTGGAAGGCAATGGTTTGCAGCAAGTAGACAAGTAACAGTGGAAGATGTATCAATGGTAAAGATTGGACCGGGGTCCATAGTTCACTAGAGGTGCTCTCCTTAGATAAACAACATGGCATGAAGGGTAAACAAATTACAGCAGGGCAATTGACAGGAACTGAGCAAGGCATAACAATGCAATTACTAGTCAGAAAGATCCTATGAGGTTGATTGGGCAATACAACAAGATACATAGACCTCCATCCAACTGCATCTATGACTAAAAGTCCACCTTCAGGTTATCATCTGAACCCCCTCTAGTATTAAGTTGCAAGCAACAGACAACTGCTTTAAGCAAAGTGTGTAAGGTAAATAGTCCACATGTTCCATGAAAAAGAGACCGTTGTTTTCTCCCTAGTAGCAACAACACATCTACAACCAAAGAGATTTATGTCACTTCCCTTGGAAACTAGAGGCATGAACCCACTATCGAGCATAAATACTCCCTCTTGGAGTCACTAGCAACTACTTGGGCAAGATAACCACTAGCAACGGAGAGCATGAAAGATCACAAACAACACAGACATGATAGAATCATAAAGACAAAACCATTAATCAAACCAACATAATAATCTCAATATCTATCGGATCCCCGCAAACACAACATGCATGATTACAAATAGATTAGATCTTGAACATGAACGGAGCTCACAAGATCTATACATGAAAGCACAAGGAGGAGATACAACCATCTAGATACTACATGGACCCATAGTCCAAGGTGGAACTACTCATGAATCATACCAGAGAGAAGGCCTCCGGGATGATCTCTCCTCTAGCAGGGTGCCGGGAAGGGCTTCAGATCCCCCCCCCCGATCTAGGGATGATGGTGGCGGTGGCTACAGACGGTTTCGTGGATTTCTGATCGGGTACTCAGAGTTTCTGCATCGGGGCTTCTTATAGGCGAATGGGGAGGCCGAGGAGGCGGCCAGGGTGCCCAAAACCTAGCCAGGCGCGGGCCCACCTGTGGCTGCTCCTGGGGTGTCTGTCCCCTCTGGCCGGCCTCCCAGGCTCCCCTATGGACTTCTTGTTCCCCACGGAAAGTAATTGACTTTGGGGTTTGTCCCGTCCAATTCCGAGAATATTTCTTTAGTAACTTTTCTGAAACCAAAAATAGTAGAAAACAGGCATCTGACACTGTTGCAAATTGTTAGTAGGTTAGTACCAGAAAACATGTAAAAAGAACCTCAAAGTGTAGACAAGTAAAGAAAACTAGATACTAAACAAGCATGGAGCATCAAAAATTATAGATACGTTTCTGACGTATCACTTACTCATACAAGTGGAGGCTAGCAAAAGACTGTGAGCAACCAACTAAGAGAGCAATAATGGCCATAATCATGCAGAGCAACAAAAAATTACTAATCGAAGCATAGAGTGGTACTACAAGTCAAGAACTAAATGATCATAGAGGCTATGGTGACTTGTTCATAGTCATAACATGGTGTGAGCATGTGCCAAGTCAACCCAAACAAAGCATCAAAGGAGAATACCGCAATATTATGCTTTTGTATGCTAAAACAACGCATGATTCCTTCAAGGCACATTAAGCAATCCTAATTGTTTGTAACAAGTCATGCTATAGCAATAATCACTAATCATAAGGTTAAAACAAGATCTAGCATGACATGATAAAGTCTAAGCCACAGTCAAAACAAGCTCCCTTTTGTACCACTATAAGCATGAAACTTTCTACTCTTTTCCAACACCAAACAACTTATTTGAAACAACTCACAAAGATAATAATCAATAAAGATCAGTGAGCTTGTATCACAAATCCACAAAGAAGAACTAAAAAGTTCTAAGCTGAAAGCACAAGAAAACTAAGGTTGAACGAAGTGCTAGCAAAAGTGAACACTCACAAAACAATAAGAATGAAAACTAGAGTGTTCTAGGCAATGGAAACAGAGTGTGTCTCTCTCCAAAAGAAGTGTGGTGTAACCAACCAACTTACTCAAGCAAAGTTTGCAAACGAAACCAAAAACGAAAACTAAGACGCTCCAAGAACAACACAACAATGCATGAAACAGTAAAAACGAAGTGTCTAGAAAGACCTGAGATTTTTATTGATGAAGAAGGGGATGCCTTGGGCATACCCAAGCTTTGACGCTTGTACCTCTTGAATATTTCTTGGGGTGACACGGGGTGTCATCCCCAATCTTGAGCTTTTGTCCATTCTTCATCTCATTACATCATTCTTTCTCTACACCTACAAATTTGCCTTCATACAAAACTTCACACAATCTTCATTAGCAACATTAGTGTATTCAAAAGATAATAGACCTTTGGGTTTAGTTTCAAAACAAAAAAACTTTCACTAAAGACACAAGATACTGTAGAAACTCCTTCAAAAAGGTCAATTTCCCTAAAAAAAACAAAAAGGAATCAATAAGAAGCAAATGCAAATAATGGCAGAAATCTGTCAAAACAGACCATCAGGTAGAAACCAATTTTTTCGAAGACCTTATGTTGCTCAAATCAAAAAGTGTTGAACTAACGAAAGTTAGCTAACATACTGCAAGCATTATGAGTAAATGTTCAGCTCAATCCGACTTACAGAGATTCCTCACAAATATTTATGGTATAGCACAAAAATCTGTTTCGGGACAGCAACTCCCCAAATCTTACTTCCCTCTCATTAGAGGTCATTCTTGGCACAAAAAGCAAACAAAAAGGATAAGGAGAGGTTATTACTGAAGTAATAACTTCCAAGACTCAAGAAAACTCTTGGGTTATCTCCCAACAAGTACTTTTCTTTAACGCCTTTAAGTTAGGCTTGATAGTTTGAGAAGATGCTCACATAAAAAATATGAATTGAAGTAAAAGAGAGCATCAAGATGCAAATTAAAAACACATTTAAGTCTAACCCACTTCCTATGCATAGGAATCTTGTAAAGAAACAAGTCATGAAAGCACAAAGTAACAAGCATAGGAAATAAAAACAAGTGCAACTTCAAGACTTTCAACATAAAGAGGGGAAACTTAATATTATAGAGATGCATAAAACCATGTTTCCCTCTCTCATAATAACTTTCAGTAGCATCATCAATAAAATTAACAATATAAATATCACATAAAACATTCTTATCATGAGCCACATGCATATAATAATTATTACTCTCCACATAAGCATAGTCATTCTTATTATTTGTAGTGGGAGCAAATTCAACAAAATAGTTATCATTATTATACTCATCACCATAATCATCAAATATAGGAGGCATGTTGTAATCACAATCAATTTTCTCCTCAATAGTAAGTCGACTGAAATTATCATATTCATCATTGTAATCATCATATATTGGAGGTTTGGTATCATCATAATCAATAGAATAGCTATCTTCCAAAGCTAGGGGACTAAAAAGATCATTTTCATAAAAACTAGCTTCCCCGAGCTTAAACGTTTCCAAAGCATTAGCAATAATGGTGTCCAAAGAGTTCATACTAATAACGTTGCTATTAGCATGCAAATAAAGATCCATAGGTTTTTTAATTTTCTCTTCAAACACTTCATGTCCTAACTCAAGATAAACACTATAAATCTCTCTAATTTTTTTGTTGTTTTCCATTAAGCTTAACTAGTGAAAACAAGAAACAAAAAGAAAATATTTCAGAATCTAAAGGAAATAACTTCGAGCACTCACACCGGAGGATGTGAGTACCTTTTACCTTACCTCCCTGGCAACGGCTCCATAAAATACTGTGATGGAGCTTGACGTGGAGGAAAGGTAAAAGCCCAAAACCACCCCGGCAACGGCGCCAGAAAATAGCTTGATGTCTACGCACTTCTATTCTTGTAGATAGTTGTTGGGCCTGCAAGTGCAGAGGTTTGTAGAACAGCAACAAGTTTCCCTTAAGTGGATTACCCAAGGTTTATCGAACTCGGGGAGGAAGCGGTCAAAGGTATTACCTCTCAAGCAATCCTGCAATCAAGATACAAGAAGTCTCTTGTGTCCCCAACACACCCAATACACTTGTCAGGTGTATAGGTGCACTAGTTCGACGAAGAGATAGTGAAATACAAGTGGTAATGGTGCCATAAAATAGCTTGACGGTGAGGTAAAGACTAAAGCAAGCAAACATGCAACAGATCTAGATGCAAACGGTGTCTCAATGTTTAGAAACAAGGCCTAGGGATTCATACTTTCACTAATGAACACTCGCTCATATAAATATCCTCTCTTCATGATACTACTCTTAACTACTCTCCGGTTGGACACTCTAATCATCGGTAGGGCTATAACAGCACTCCTCAAACTCCGCCTTCCCCAATCTAGATAACCCCACACTGTCAGACTGAGCGCTAGATGGTTCCAACAAACACCACAATTTCATAGATACATCCAACTCCAAATATAACTCATAACAAATATTCAATCTAGCCAAAGTGCCACACAGGGTATGCATGCTGTCACTTTCACACACGTGGGGAAAAGCATAGATCTATTAAAGCACAAAGAGTATTTATGTAGACTCAAACCTAAGTGCCACCATGGCGTGCACGCTGTCACTTTCACACACATGGGGAGAGCAGAGATCTGTTAAAGCACTTGAGTAGCAAGGTAGATCTACTTGATTACAAAGCTCATGATCACAATATGACCATGCATAGAGAGAGAGATGAACACATAGCTACCGGTAGAGCCCTTAGCCTCGAGGAAGAACTACTCCCTCCTCATCATGGGAATCAGCAACCGTGATGAAGATGGTGATGGAGATCGATGGAGATGGCTCTGGGAGAACTTCCTCGTCTCGGCAGGGTGCCGGAACGGAGACTTTCTGTCCCCCGAATCTCCTTTTCGGTGGCAGCGGCGCTACGGAGGTTTTTCTGGAAGTATGATGGATGATTTAGGGTTTTATCCTCGGGGGCTTCTTATAGGCGACGGAGGCAAGGTCGGTGGAGGGCCAGGGGGCCCACACCCCTGTAGGCGCCACCAGGGCTTGACGGCGCCTAGGGGTGCGGCCACCCTAGTGCCCTACTCCGTCTCTGCTTCATGGTTTTGTGTTGGTCCAGAGAAATAATGACTTTGGCTTTTGTCCCATCCAATTCCGAGAATATTGATTTTATGCCTTTCTGGAACCAAAAACAGAAGAAAACATACAACTGGCACTGTGGCATCTTGTTAATAGGTTAGTACCATAAAGTGTATAAAAATACCTCAAAGTGTAGATAAAAAATAGCAAAGTTGATACAAAACAAGAATTATAGATACGTTTCCGACGTATCACTATTCCTTCTAGAATTTGTGGTACATAGCGCACTGCCCATCTCAGTTTTTCCTGCGAGATTTTTACTACAGTTCCATAATTTATGAGCCAGTCTTCTGGCGTTGTGCTTCCATCATAGGTATTTGTTCCTCTGGCCAGCTGAAAGTTCGGTACTGGCGGCTCTTTCATGATCCTTGGGCCAAAACATGGTGGACCCTATGGACCTTGCAATTCGATCAGCTCTGCCATCTTTATCCGGCCGAGCTTTAGCCTTGCATCATCCTGCTAGAGATTTCTGCCTCCGAGTCTTGCTCCGGTTGCTTGATACACGTGATCCGGCAATTCATATCCATCATTTACCATTGCCGAGTAACCATCATTGTATATCATTCGGGTCTGCAGGTTGTTGCACTGCTTTTCTCGCGCTTTGCTGTATCTTTGCTGGTTGGGCTAGTGGAGGATTCGGAGCCGGGTTTCCCCTGCTGCCGAGTGAGCTCCACGCCTAGGTTAAGGTGCAAAGTTCTGCCCCCCGTTGTCATTTCTTTGTCCTACTTTCCTTTCTCGGCCAGCATTTTCTTGGTTCTCATTTCCCTGTGCAAAATTTCTTCTCGTTCCTTGCGCATGGGATGGGTTTCCTTGAACCACTGCCGGGTCATAAGCAACCATCTGCTTGTTTCTTCCTAAATCCACACTCTTTTCTTTTCTCTGTCTTGGCACCACTCCTGGTGAGGAAGCTGTATGGCCTGCTGACCTTGTCGGGATTGGAGTTGCCGAATGAACCAGTTGTGACCTCCCAGCTACACCTGGATTTGCCCTATAGTACGCTTCATTCAACATCCATGCTACTCTCACCAATTCATTGACTTGTTCCTGTTGTTTTCTCTTTGCTTCACCCGTCAGATGGGGTAGCTCAGCCATTGCTGCCTCTGCGGCTCTCAAATTTGTTGTTGCCGTGTTGTATGTCGGTCGCATGGCTGTTTTGTTGTTGTTTTCTGGTGTTATCTTTGATGTTGCATCTGCCAATTCTTCATTGAGGTTTCTCCCTCTCGACCTTTTTGCATCAAGCCCGGTCTTAGCGCCCTTGACTTGATTTTCCGAGTTGAGCTCTCTAATTGTGATATCCACATCTTGCTGGAACTGTGCCAATTCCTTTGCCTTCTCCAAGACTTTTATCCTGGCCTCCTCTAACTCGGCCTGCACATGCGCCGGATCAGCTGCTGGCTCTAATGGCTCTGCTAGTTTTTCTATTGCTTCTTGCAACTCTTTGGCTCTCTTACTCCTAGCTATATTCTCTGGCTTCTCTAGCGGCGCTTTTGCTGTTCTCGCTGCCCTTGGCGATTCTTCTGGATTTCCTCCCTAAGCATCCTCATTCACCATGAGGGCTACTGGGGTGCTGGGGGATGCGATGGGTTTGGAGCTGTCATCATTACCTCAACAGAGAAGAGTTGATGAAGCTTTCATGCAGTATGAACCACAGGTGGATCCGGCGCCAGTATGACGCGCTCTCCACGCGCACCGCGGCGTAGACCTGATGCTTGCCGAACTTGATGAAGCGACCGCCCCTTGGGAACGGCTTGGTTTCGAAGCAACCTGCATTGTCGCTGACGAAGTTGAGTGCCCCGAACCTATGGATGAGGTCGTAGTAGACGTGTTCGCCCGTCTTGGCGATGATGTTGCCCGTCCGGATGAAGACTCTAGCAAGCGTCTGCTTCTGCCCCACGGTGGGCGCCAACTGTCGTGGTGGTGTCACGGCAGATGCCATGGGTAGGCTTAAGTTGGGGGCCGAATGGACGCTTGTGATAGCCAGGGAGGGAGTGCATGGTCTAGCCGCGCATGAGGAACAATATGAACTCTCCACACTTAGGAGTTTTATTGATGCAAAGAGGTTTACAAGTGCTCCTAGAGCTGTTTGTGCATAGCCTCAGGGAACTAGTTTCCTACTTGGTCCAACTTCCTAAAACCCTAGCTATGCTCCTCCTTATATATGCAGTGGCCAGATAGGTTACACCCCTTTGGGTCCTATGGTTACTGTTTGGATCATGGTCCTTACTGTGCGGGCCGGGTCATGAGCTAGCCCTGAGCCCTTGACCCAGTCCACAAAGCCATCCAGCTAACGGTCTTCTCATACGTAGCCTCTAGCTCTTTTGGCGTCATACGGTAACTTTGTACGTCAGCCCTTGCTTTGGGCGTCACCCTTCTCTATTGACCATGCTTTACCATGGTCCCTCCTGAACCTTACTCGGAAAGCTGCCACGCATCCTTTCTGACTCGGCCTTCTCTCGTAAGATTCGGCTCGTTGCTTCCTGCAAGGTAAACTAACTTGTCTTATACGGGCCAACATAATTCTTATGTCGGCCGCACACGACCTTCATACCCGGCCGTTGTTACCTGTCCTGAGGTATCTTTGACTCGGCATAAGCCAAGCTGGGCAATTTTTTACCCCTTATGACCCTACCGGGGGTTATCTCCCCGACACAGGAATAGGATTCTGCCACTGTCGTGGGATCTGAACCTGGGTAAGCTATGTTACCTCGTACCCACCAACTCGCCGCCTTCCCCCATGTCTCTAAACACGCTCTTTGAGGACCCCTTCATGGCATACTCGTCGGCAATACCACGCCAGAAACCGTTCAGGGACTACCTTAAAGACGGAACACTACCCACCGACAAAGTCGAAAGCCAACAGATAGTACGTAGAGAAAAAGGCTATACCATAATCAATGGACAGCTATATAAAAGAAGCACCACTGGAGTATTCCTACGGTGTGTATCGCAACAGCAAGGTATTGAAATCCTTAGAGAGATTCATCTCAGAGATTGCAGACATCACACTGCTCCTCGATATTTAGTCTCCAAGGCCTTCAAGCAAAGGTTCTACTGGCTTGCCGCTAAGGCGGACCCCGAAAAGATCGTTGAGACATGCACTGGGTTTAAGTTCTATGCAAGGCAGCCACATGTTCCAGCTGAAGAAATTACGAACCATACCAATTACTTGGCCATTCATAGTCTAGGGGCTTGACATGGTTGGACCCTTTAAGAAGGTACCTTGATGGTTTATGCATCTGCTTGTTGCAGTTGATAAATTCACTAAATGGAATGAAGCTAGGGATTTCTATTTTCGTGCCCTAGCTTCGTTAGTAGTACTCAGTTTCCCCACCCGCTTAACTTTCCTCACTTTTCCCCTCCCTCTATTTTGAAACCCTCGCAGGCGCTTGGACGGACGGATGCCGTCAGGTCAAAGGGTTGACCATTACATGCCATGGCCGGGGCGGGTCCTACCATGTCCATTATGTGCTGACGGGTAGGGCCAGGATACACGTCAGACCAGCCATCCATCTCTCGCTTAATTGTGGGCCGCTTTTTTCCTGATTTTGTGGCCGGTGCAGCCAATGACAAATGGGCCGTTATGTGGGTCCATCGAAGCCAATGAATGATGGGGCCATGACGTGGGGATATTCTGTGGGCCGTCTAAGACAATGACCGATGGGACTGTCATGTGGGGCTGGAGGGGGTATTTGCATATTTGCCATTTTATGTGTCACTAACATGTGGTGGTCATGTGGCAAATATGAAAATTTTAAAGAAAAAGTTTGGAAGATATGAAAAATTGGTGAATATGCAAAAATCCCGGAGCAGATACTCCCCCAAACATTGATAGGTGGGGTCCTGTATGACACATGAGGTCGTATCTATCTCATCCGCTCCCAACCCCAACCCCAAGCAGCTCCTATCCCACCGACAGACAGAGCAACCATCATCGGCGTGTCGGCGCATCGCCAGCTCCGTCCTACGACGGCATTGGACGGACTATCGTGTTGCACCTCAACAACAGCTCCAGCACCTGTTTTGTCCACATGCATTGTGCGTTGGGGCAGTATTGACCGCAGGCAGGTCCGCCGCCCATGACGACTGGGATTTTGTTCCACCACCATAACTCGATGAACGGACGCAGCAATTTCTAGTAGTGCTTGGTAATACCTTTGATCCTACTCCGCCCACCCTAATCGATTCGGTGTCGGGGGGATGATCCCAGGTAGGGTCAAGATAAGGTAAAAGGGGAAAACCCTCAAGGATCTGGACCGGGTTAAAGAATGACGGACGGAGTTACAAGGAGGTCGGCCGAATAAGGCCCGGCTTCACCTGAGTCAGGTGACTAAAACCCGACTCGGCCGACATATGTGTTATGTCAACATACAAGCACCACTCTTTGTATCTGCAGGTTAGGGCTTGGCCGAGTCATGGGAAAGCTTGCTCGAGAAGGAGAAGGCCAACCCCGAAGTAAACACTACATGTTGTCTCTCCTCATGAATCTGTATAGTGACAAGCACTACAGATAAGAGCCAGGGGTAGAGGAGCAGAAGAAGGTCACGGAGGTGACAGTCCCCAAGCCCGAGGCTCACATGTCGTGGGCTCTAGGTCATTGCCACTGATAGAAGGGGGACACAGAAAGGAGCTCGCTGAGTTACTATTTTGGGACAAGCATATTCCATGAATATGCTTGTCCACGTCATCCCTAGATGGAACCAGGCCACTCCTTTATAAGGAGGGGCAGGTCCTTGTGAGAGGGGGATCAATTCACTTCTTACTTTGCACTAGCAGTAGCTCTTTCTTCTTCCTCTCGCTCAAACAGCTCGAGGAGCAAGTGTAGCTTCACTGGTGTTGAATAAAAATGTGTAGAAATCACTACATCTTCCCTCCCTGGATCCCACTAGAACACATTGGCCCCCAATTTAAGCCTACACATTGTATTTGCTGTGCTACCACCACAACAGTTGGCACCCACCGTGGGGCCAGTAGCGGTGCTAGCTGGAGTCAAGATCTGAAACTAAATGTAGCTATTGCAACCTGAAATGGGTGTTCACCCTGCATTGGTGATGCATTCAATCTCCATTTACACACCTTACTTTCCCTACAATGCACCATAAATCTCTTTTGGTCACTCTTTTCAATGATAAATTCGAACCCAACCCTTATTGCATAAGTAGCAATGGCATATTTGCATTCCTCCATAGTATCAAAGACAGTCCCCTCATCAATTGTAGGGTTGTCCCTCTCAAAGTGCATCACTGGCCTGTCCTCGTCTTTGTCATCATATCTGCATCCCATTTCCCCATCCTCACATTCCACTTCCTCATCAGTACCATAGTCAGGCTCATAGTTCGAATCAAGCAAATATTCCCTACTCTCCATCCTATCAGGGTCAGAAGCCACATCTGGATATGCTTTCTCATCATCATCATCATCAGCATCATCATCATTATCTTCGAGCAAAAAATCATCCTGACTGCCACACATTTCGATGTCTTCATCCTCACTTGGGAAGGCATCATGCTCAATGACAGGCTGGGCGGTCGCGCTTAGTATCAAAAATAGAGACTGCTCTGTTCGCATTCCACACGGGCCGGTATCATTTAGGACAGTCTCTTCCCCATTATCTTTGTTAACGATGTGCACAAACATTAGCATAGTCATCGTGCCAAGGTGTTTACCCCACATCATGGCCAGAGCCTCCTCATTTATAACATTGCAGAAAGTCTGCGAATTTGTGTCGTAGTACCTTCTTATGAATTTATCATGCTGGCCAATCGAAAACTTGCCAAATTGCATGTGCAAGTCACTTAGAGTTATGTCCTCCACGGCTACTGTCAGCCAATAATCAAATCCACTGGTAACTATGATTCTACCGTTGGAAAAGGTCTCGGTCCGACACCCATGCCGAATCTTCAAAAGAAATCTGGATGCAGCAGACGTCCTACGGTCACCAACACAGATCCTCTCCATCACCACGGGACTAGAAATGTTAATTTGGAGATGCAGAGATGGAATTGCGGTCTTACCCTTCAGGGAGGATGTACGGCACGTTCAATGGGCTCTAGAGAACCAAATCTTTGCAACCCGCGTCCTCTTCCTCTGTCTCGTGCTATTCCATGTTCTCCAGCCTTGAAGGATCCATCTCCTCGCTCTCCGACTGGGCAGGACCCATCTCCGTGTTCTCTTGCCACACAGGATCCATTTCCATGCGGGATACAGATCAAATCCACCATCATTGCAGGAGAACCTAGCGCCCACCTCATGATTTCTGTTCCCAGATGTTCCTCGGCAGAGACAGAGGCAAGGAGACAGGGCAAGGGGGCAAGGCAGGGTGGGTATGGCGGGTAGGGGATGACGGGAGGATGATAGTCTAGGGGGAGGATGAGAGTGTTGCACGACAGGATAGAGTGGCAGCGTGTAAGACCAGAGCAGTGGAGGAGAGCGGATCTATGAGCGACAGAATATGGAAAATCACACAATAATGGGGAGCACCAATCCTTGAACCTAGGATGAGTGTCGTCAATGATCGAGGTGGTAGGGCTCGCCAGTCAGTAAAACGCCATGTCCTCTTCCCCTGTTTCTGATGGTGTTGCTACAATTCTACGATCATAGTGGCAGAGGCATAATTTGTGGACACAGCTAAGGACACAATCGTAAATATACTTAAAATGGATCCCTGACCTAGTACATTGCCCGATTCGTGTCGTGGGAATGGTCACGGCAGATGCTGCAATCGGCAGCGAGTAGTAGAACGAGAGGCAAGGGCGGCCAGCCATCTGCGGTGCGATATGAGGGCAAAGACACAGGGTTTTACCGAGGTTCGGCCCCCCGGAGGGTAAAGACCTACTCCTGCTAGATTGTATTATGGAGGTGGTACAATGGGCGAGCTCAGCGGCTAGGCGGCGAGTCGCTTGGGTGTATGATGGAACGTATCTCTACTCGCCCTATAGGGAGGTTTATATAGGCTCACCTCCCCTAGGGTTTACATATCTCAACCGATTCAGTTAAAGCTTCGGTACTCGTTTAACCTAATCCGACTAGGTCTATCTACTCGCCTGGGCCTTCAGCTTCCAGTCGCTTGGTTCCTTGCTGGGCTTCGATCCAGTCGCCGTCTTGCAGGCCCACTCGCCAGTTCTTGGGCCAGTCGGAAACGTCCTGCTGGGTATACCCCGGTAGGCATATCCCCATCAGTAGTCCCCGAGGCCGCTGTCGATTAGGCGTTGGTGGCTGCTGGCAGTCGGAGTATACGGCTTCGGAGTGGACATCCAGTCGAATCGTCGGCGGGTTCCCGTATAGAGGAGAAACCAATCATCCAGGTCGCAGCTTTGGCGTGCCGAATCGGCAAGACACTGTCATAGTGAGAGGGTCGGCGAGTCGAGTGGCTGAAGTTGGACCGTTAACCGTGGTCAAACTAGCCGTTGGGGTAATCCAACGGTAACTTTTGGCGTAGTCACCGCGTAGTAACGGCTCCCTGATTTGGCGGGTAACAACCGCTATATAAGAGGAATGGCAGGCGATCAGAGAACCACCTTCTCACCATTTCCTCCGACTGCGCGTACCTTTCGCCTCCCTTCGCATCGCGATCCAGCCGACCTGAAATCCCCTGACCCCCAGCACATCTCTCTGCCATGGCCCTCTCCACCGAGCCGTGGGGTAGATCTAAGTGCACGAGGGCGCAACTGGCTTCCTTCGAGGAGGCCAGGATCTTGCGAGCCGGCTGTTGGCGCATTCCCGCAGCCAGAGAAACGACCCCGAATCCGCGAGAGAGGGAGTTCATCTGCTTCACCGAGCCATCTTGAACGGGGGCTAGGGTTCCCCACGTCCCTGTTCTTTCGGCGCTTCTGCGCCTACTACGGGATCCAGCCTTCGGATCTGGGTCCCCACAGCATCGAGCAGCTCGCCATCTTTGTGGCGTTCTGCGAATGCTACTTGGGCTGCCGGCCCTACTTCCCCTTGTGGCAAGATCTATTCCACGGACGGATCAGCCGCGAGGAAGCGGGCGGCCCAATGCTAGCCGCGGGCGGCCTAACCTTCCAGCTCAAGTCGAAGGCTTCATTCTTCGACCTGATGCTGCCCGCCAAGGCAGCGAGCGACTGGAAGAAATCGTGGTTTTACGTAGCCGAGGCGACCCCGGAGGGCGAGGCGGCGATCCCGCGGTACTCTGTCAATCGGTCTGAGCCGCGCCGTCTCCAAGTCGGCAAGCTCCCCAACGACCAGCGGATGGTCGTCGACGAGATGCTCCAGACCATCCGCGGTCTAAAGAAGAAGGGCCTCCAGACGATAAACCTGTACAACTGCTGGCTCGGGCGGCGGCTCGTCCCGCTCGCTCGGCGCGAGCACTACATGTACCAGTACACGGGCCGGGAAGACCCGACGAAGGCCTGCCTCGACGAGTGGAAGCTGGAGGACTACATCCCAGCACTGAAGAAAATCACCCAGGCGGTGTACCTGGACGCACAGGCTGGGGTCGCCCCCTATACCGCAAAGCGTCCAACCCCAACGGTAATCGCTTCACTTCGCTCGTAGTCGCAGTTTATGCAGTCGCGGTAATTCTAATTTCATCTTGTATTCATTGCAGCTATTCCAAGTGGTGGAAGGATGGCTCCCGCCTTCGGACGACGAGAACTCGAGCTCGTCCATTCAGGACGTGGGCGAGTCGCCTCCCGCCAAGGGCGATGCCAGGAGTGACGAGGGCGACAGCGACGACGAGTCCGAAGAGGAAGTCGCCCCACTGCTCTGCAAGACCCGTGGGCAGCGTCAACGCGATCTTGAGGCAAGTAAAAGCCTCGAGCATCACGAAGATGACGACGAGCTTCCAGAAACCACCTCGCGCCGCCAGGCGACTCCATCGAAAAAGAAGAAGAAGGGAAAGGAGGTGAAGGCGCCTCCGAGGAAGACGAAGACCAAACCGACAAGGCCGGCCTCGCCGCCACATTCAGCGAGCAGTTCTGACGCCCCCAGCCCGGCCAAGGACGAGGCGCCGCCAACGATAGCCGCATTGGACACGGCCACCATCGAGGTGCCCCTGGCGTCAATGCCTCCGCCATTCGCCTCAGTCTCTGGGCTGGGGGGCGCCTGGGTCGCAGCGGCTTCGCCTCACAAGGAAGCTCCTGCTGAAGACGTTCTAGAGGCTCCGGCTGCGGCCTCAACAACGAAGAAACCGTCCGTGTCTTGGGCACGTGACGTTCTGGAAATGGGGCTCAGCCGCCGACTAGGCCCCAAACTAGAGAAGCCAGCCGGCCTCCGTACAGGGCTGCGCTTCATTCCAGTCGCCAAGTGAGTACACTCTCCCTCCTTTGTCTTTCATAGCAGCTCGAATTATATTTCTTACATGATTGTTGAACAGGACCGGGGTGAAGAGGATGGGCCACCCAACCGTGGCTAAGGTGCCACCCGTCGTTAGCGAGGAGGATCCTTCCCGCAAGAGAAAGGCAGACGAGGTCGTCGTCTCTGCGGATGGCGGCAAGAAGGCCAAGGGTGACGACCTCGTCACGATTTCTGATGACACGGCGGTCACACCAGCTAGAACCGTAACGGAGGCAGCCGCGTCCACGAAGGAGGGCGCTCCCTTGCCTGGAACGGCCGAGCCAACCTCTTTTGGGGCGGGTGCCTCTATCGCCACCTTCCCGCATTTCATGACCAAGGCGGCCGCGGCGAGTGGGACTTCGCCCTCAAGCTACGCTCCTGGGACCGCCGATGCTGAAGTCGACCAACGTCGTGGGCATACGCCGGCTCTCCTCGCGTCCGTGGAAGCGACACAACTCCACGGCATGCTTGGCGCAGCCATCCAGGTACATCCAGTCCCCGAGGATCAGGTCGGTGCTTTGCAGCGGCCTGATTCTTTTAATGTCTTGTCTTTATTTTTCGCATCCAGTCCCCGAGTGCGCACGCGCTGAATTTAAGTGGGTGGGCACTTAGGAATTTCTTTGAGTACCAGTCCCCGAGTGCGCACTCGCTGAATTTCAGCGGGTGGGCACTTAGGAATTTTTTGAACTCCAGTCCCCGAGTGCGCACTCGCTGAATTTCAGCGGGTGGGCACTTAGGAATTTTGCTTGGATTAACCTTTTTGGTGATGTGCAGGGTCTGCAACTTGAATCGGCTGACCGATTGGCAGCCAAGCAGCGCGCGGAGAAGGAACTGGCCATCGTCCAGGAAGCGGACAAAGGGCTTCAGGCTGTTGCCGCGAAGGCAGAGGAGGCTCGCCAGGGGCTTGTCCCTGCTGGTGAATTGGCGGCGACGCAATCGGCTTTGAGTTCGGCTGAACAGCGGATCGCCGACCTCGAGCGCGAGCTGCGGGAAGTGAAGGAAGAAGCGAGCTCGGCTGATGGGCGAGCCAAGGCCGCCATTGCAGCCGCCGAAGAGGATCGCAAAGTGTCGGATGCCCTTGTTGCTGGGCTTCAGGACGACCATACGTCGCTTCAATGCTTCATCACAGAACTCGCCCGCCCGTTGATTGGTAAGTGCGTCTGCCTCTTCCAGTAGTTGTGCCATTTGAGGTGTCCGCCGTATTCATTATTGTCTTTTACTCGCAGGTCGCATCATCGATAGCACGGAAGAGGCGAGCTTGTTCGACGCGCGACAATGTGTAAGCATGCTTGTCGACTCGGCAACATTGTCGGCGACGTGCATCCGTGCCTATCTCCAAGAGATATCGCCCGCGGAAGTGATTCCCAGCGACCTCGTTGAGGTGTGGAGGTATTTGGAGAAGGCGCCCACGGTCGTTGAGTTCATGACGCGGTCGGCGTTTCGGCGCGGAGCGGCGACGGCACTTAGTCTTGGGCTTGCCCACTTCCCCGAGGACTTCGACATCGACGACGTGACGAGTGGCTACCCATCGTCGACTGGCGCGGTGGAGCTTTCCGAGGTTCTCAAGTTGCAGGATCGCGCCGCTGCATACTCGGAGCGTGTCTGGGCAATGGGCGACCTCCTTCCGTACCAGGAGACGGTCGTCGTGCCGAACGACCCCGAGCCGCCGCATCGTGATTTCAAGGTCGAGCAACCCTTTCGCGCGGCGATGGCTGGTGAACGGACGACGTACCCGTCGAACCCGTACACGCCGTTCATCCGCAATCGCCGGGATGTTGGCGAGTCGTCATCAAAGCCTGCAGAGTAGAATAGTTTGCCTTGTGGCGTTAGCATCAGGTCTGCCATGCGGGCATATTTTGTAACATAAGACAATGCGACATGCAACCGAATGAGACATCGTGTCTATTTTGGTATTTGTCATGTGTTTGTGATTGATGTTTGAACGAGTCCCCGAGCGCGTCCGCCCTTTTGTGGGGTTTACCTCGTATGTGATATGTTTGTTGTTTTTATGTGTTTTGTCATTATGGTCGACTCGCCCGGGCTCGGAGAGCCAGTCGCTAGGTGACTCCCTTGAGTGCTCTGTACTTTACCGTTTTCCCTTGCGCGAACGAGGTCGGGTGGCCGAGTCCCCGAGCGTGGTACTTGGTTGTTCTAGGCGTGACTCGAGGGTGGTTGAGGACTTAGCGCGTTAGTTTGAGCGCGTCACTCCTGCCTGGCCCGTGGGGTCAGTCGCGTGGCGAGTCCTGGGCATGCTCTCCTACTTGGCTCGCGATGAACTGGTCTTCAGTCCCCGAGCGTGGTATTTAGCCGTTCGAGTCGCTATGCCAAGGATGCGGAGGACCATGGTCGCTGTAAGAAGCGAGGGCAGTTGTCTTGGTTCGTAGAACCAGTCGAGCTAGGCGACTCCAATGGGGCTCCGGGTAGGCGTTTTTCATGGACGATGCAAGACCTGAGGTGACTCAGTGCTCTTGCACCGCACTACTTAGCCGTGCCGATCGTTGTACCAAAGGTTGACTTCTGCGGTTAGCGTAACGCTGTTATTACGAGTGCGAGTGGCACAAGACGTGGAGAGTAGGCGCAATTTGCGGTGACCGTTTCTTTTTATTTCATAGCGACTGGAGAGTACATGTGTGGGGTTCTAGGAGTAGAACTTCCGTAGGAGGTTTACATTCCATGGTCGCTTGACGTCGAGTTCGCCGTCCCCGCGGACGTCGATGAGGTAGTAGGCGTCGTTGCCGAGTACGCGCCCGATGGCGAATGGCCCTTCCCACGGAGGGGAGAGCTTGTGCATGCCCTTCTTGTCCTGGATGAGGCGTAGCACCAGGTCGCCTTCTTGGAAGGTGCGAGTTTTCACCCGTCGGCTGTGGTAGCGGCGGAGTCCCTGCTGGTAGATGGCGGTGCGTGACCGAGCGAGGTCACGTGCTTCGTCGAGTTGGTCGACCCCGTCTTGGCGGGCGAGCTCGTTTGCAGCCTCCGTGTAGTGGACGACCCGCGGCGAGTCGTGCTCGAGGTTGGTGGGCATGACTGCCTCGGCGCCGTAGACCATGAAGAAGGGGGTGAACCCTGTCGACCTGTTGACTGAGGTGCGGATCCCCCAGATGACAGAGGGCAACTCCTCAACCCAGCACCCGGTGGTGCGCTCGAGTGGTACTTGGAGTCGCGGCTTCAGCCCGTGGAGGATGCTTTGGTTGGCCCGTTCTGCCTGGCCGTTGGATTCCGGGTGGGCGACTGACGCGAGGTCGAGCCGAATGTGGTGCTCTTCGCAGAATTCAGCCATGACTCCTTTGGCGAAGTTGGTGCCATTGTCCGTGATGATGCTGTTTGGGAACCCGTAGCGATATATGAGCTCGCGTAGGAATTTGGTGGCGGTCTTCCCGTCGCATTTCCGAACTGGCTTGGCCTCCACCCACTTTGTGAATTTGTCGACCGCGACTAGCAGGTGGGTGTAGCCGGAGGGGGCCTTCTTGAAGGGGCCTACCATATCCATGCCCCACACAGCGAATGGCCAGGTGATGGGGATTATTTTGAGCGTTGAGCTCGGCACGTGCGTCTGGTTGGCATACTTCTGGCACCCGGCGCACCGCTGGACAATGTCGACAGCGTCGGCGTGTGCGGTGGGCCAATAGAAGCCATGTCGCATAGCCTTGGCGACGAGAGAGCGGGCGCCGGCGTGGTGGCCGCAGTCACCAGAGTGGATGTCGTGGAGGATCTTGCGTCCTTCGGCGGGTTGGATGCAGCGTTGGAACACGCCGGTGACACTGCGTTTGTGGAGCTCGCCGTCGATGATGGCGTAAGACTTGCATCGACGAGCGATCATCCGAGCTTCCGTCTCGTCTGCCGGCAAGGTGCCGGCTTCCAGGTAGGCGATGTAGGGCTTGGTCCAGTCGTCTGGCTCGTTGACGAGTGCGACCAGGGCTGCCTCTGGTTGGAGCGGGACTCCGATGTCGATCTCCCTCAGGGGAGAGACTGATGGCTTGGTGATCGTGTCGAGGAAGACGCCGGCGGGTGGTGCGAGTCGAGCCGACCCGATGCAACAGAGTGCGTCGGCCTCCTCGTTCTTCCGCCTGTCAATCCACTCGACGGAGTAGACGGTGAAGTGTCCGCCCAACTTGTCCACTGCTTGGCGGTACGCCGCCATGGTGGGGGAGACGGCATCGCAGGTTCCAGCGACTTGCCCCGCGACGAGGTCGGAATCTCCGTAGCAGCGTAGGCGGTTGACATTCATCTCCTTGGCAGCTCGCATGCCATGGAGTAGGGCCTCGTACTCGCCCATGTTGTTGGTGCAGGGTGTGAAGTCGAGGCAGAGGATGTAGTGGAGCTTGTCGCCCTTTGGTGAAGTTAGCACGATCCCTGCGCCTACGCCGTCCGCGTTCTTGGAGCCGTCGAAGTGCAGGCTCCAGTAATGGAGGTATGGCAGCTTCTCTGGCTGCTGGGCCTCTTCCCAGTCGGCGATGAAGTCCGCTAGGGCCTGCGACTTGATCGCTTTTCGCGGCTCGTATTTGATGTTGTGGACGCCGATCTCGACGGCCCACTTGGCGACCCGCCCGGTCGCCTCACGGTTGCGGATGATGTCTTGCAGTGGTGCCGAGGAAACGACCGTGATCGGGTGCTCTTGGAAGTAGTGCGGCAGGCGCCGCTGAGCTCTGAAGACCGCGTATACCAGCTTTTGGTACTGTGGGTACCGCTGGCGCGACTCGGTGAGGACCTCGCTGATGTAGTACACCGGCTGCTGTACTGGGCGCTCCTTTCCTTCCTCCGGTCGCTCGACGACCATCACGGCGCTGACGACGCGCTCAGAAGCCGCGACGTAAACCAGCATGGGTTCTTTGTTGGCGGGTGCGGCGAGTAGTACCTTTTTGAGGTCGCGGAGCGCGTCGTTCGCCTCCTTGTCCCACTGGAAGGTGGGGTTCTTGCGCATCAGGCGGTATAGGGGCATCGCCTTTTCGCCCAGGCGGGGGATGAAGCGACTGAGAGCCGCTACTCGCCCGGCCAGTTTCTGGACGTCGTGCAGGCACTCGGGTTTGCCTAGCCAGGCGATCATGTCGATCTTCGTGGGGTTCGCCTCGATCCCTCGTTTGGAGACGACGTACCCCAGTAGTTGTCCGGCGGGTACACCGAAGGTGCATTTTCCTGGGTTGAGCTTTATCTTGTATTTTCGCAGGTTGGCGAATGTTTCCGCCAGGTCGGCGAGTAGGTCGCCCTGGCGAGCGGACTTTATGACCACGTCGTCGATGTAGACGTGGATGTTGCGGCCAATTTGGCTCGCGAGGCATTCTTGCATGCACCGCTGGTAGGTCGCCCCGGCGTTCTTGAGGCCGAAGGTCATGGCGGTGTAGCAGAAGGCTCCGATGGCGTGATGAACGCTGTCTTCTCCTCGTCTTCGACAACCATTTTGATCTGGTTGTACCCAGAGTAGGCGTCGAGGAAACATAGCGACTCCGATCCCGCGGTTGAATCGATTATCTGGTCGATCCGCGGGAGGACGAACTTCTCCTTTGGGCAGGCGCTGTTCAGGTTTGTGTAGTCGATACACATCCTCCAGGTCCCGTTCTTCTTCTCGACCAGGACTGGGTTTGCCAGCCACTTGGAGTATTTGATTGGCCGGATGAAGCCGGCAGCGAGTAGACGCTGCACCTCCTCGGCGATTGCTCGGCGGCGCTCTTCATTGAAGGGCCGCAGCGACTGCTTGACAGGTCGCACTTTGGGGTCGGCGTTTAGCTTGTGCTCAGCGAGCTCCCTAGGGACACCGGGCATGTCAGAGGGCTTCCATGCGAAGATGTCCCTGTTCTCACAGAGGAACTCGATGAGCGCGCCTTCCTATGCTGGGCTCATGCCCGTCCCGATCGTCACCGTCTGGCGGGAGTCGCCTGGGACCAGCTCGACGGTGCGGGTGTGCATCGTGGCCTCAAAGGTTGAGGTGTTTGCACCCTCTGAGTTGGGCTTCTTGAGTATGGTGGGGTCGTCGTTGTTGACCCCGCTCGCGTACTTGGCGAGCTCATCAGTGTGGTTGGTCTCCGCCGCGATGACGGCGTCAGCGAGCTCGGCTCCTTTGGCCTCGCACTCGGCGGCCATGTCGGGGTCGCCGTTGATGGTGATGACGCCGCAAGGCCCGGGGAGCTTCATCGCGTTGTACGCGTAGTGGGGCGCTGCCATGAACTTGGCGAACGCCTGGCGCCCCAGGACGCAATGGTAGGGGCTGTCGAAGGGCACCATCTTGAAGATGATCCGCTCGGTGCGGAAGTTTGCGGGTGTGCCGAAGGTGACCGGCAGCGTGACCTTGCCGATTGGGTACGCCTTCCGACCGGGGACGATGCCGTGGAACGTGGTGTGGGTCGTCTCGATCATCGACTGCAGGAGCCGTAGCCGCCTGAAGGTGTCCAAGTACAGGATGTTGATGGATCTGCCGCCGTCCATCAATGTCTTGGGGAGCCAGTAGTCGCCGACCTTGGGCTTGACCACCAGGGCGACTCGACCTGGGTACTCGATGCGTGGCGAGTGGTCTTGACGACTCCAGGTGATGGGCTGCTCCGACCAGTTGAGGAACTGGGGAACGTCCATCTGGGCCACCGCGTTGACGGCGACGGCACGGGCGATGACCTTCTTCTCGCGCTTCGTGTTGAAGCCTGTGAAGGTATGGAGCGAGCCGGCCACTTTGCCGAATTTTCCGCCGTTTGGCGGGTCGTTGTCGGGGTCCTCCCGCGCTCGCCGTGCCTTCTCGATCTCCCTGAGGGTGTGGCAGTCGGAGGTGGTGTGCTTGCGGGCTTTCCTTCCCTGCTATAACGCACATGGTTGGTTAAGGAGAGCCGCGGGGTCGAACCTTGGCTTGGCCTTGTAGTTGCCGCCGTCGCGGCGTTGTCCTCCGTCGCGGTGGAAGCTTTTGGGCTCGCGTTGCGCGTGCCCGGCGTTGGCGACGAAGTCGACTCGCCCGTCACTGCGGCGCTTGCTGGTGAAGCGAGTGTTGCTGTAGCGTAGGTCGGACCGTCGTCCGCTGTCGTTGCCGCTCGTGCGGCGTTGACCTCCTGACTCGTCGTCAGTTTCCTGGTTTGGGTCTTCCTCCGCGTACTGTTTGGCGATCTCGAGGAGGTCGGGGATGTTGTCGAGTGTGCAAGAGTGTCG
Source organism: Avena sativa (assembly GCA_916181665.1). Classification (NCBI taxonomy): domain Eukaryota; kingdom Viridiplantae; phylum Streptophyta; class Magnoliopsida; order Poales; family Poaceae; genus Avena; species Avena sativa. The sequence continues at coordinate 42,472,509 of OV702295.1, forward strand.
CTTGAGCTTGGAGACCAGGGGCTCGTAGCGGCACGAGGTCTTGAAGCAATGGATCGCGGTGTCCGGGTGGATGCCGACCGCGTTGTACCAGAGTTCTTGCCACCGTTGGACCCAGTTGCGGGTCGACTCGCGGGGTCCCTGGACGCATCGCTCCAGGTCCTCGATAGTGGTGGCGCGGGTGTAGGAGCACTCGAAGTGCCTGACGAAAGCGTCGCGCATCTCCTCCCAGGAGTCTATACTGTCCTGAGGGAGGGTGTTGATCCACTGCCTGCATGTCCCCTCCATCATCAGGGGGAGGTAACGGGCGGCTAGCAGGTCGGTGTGGCCTGCGATCCCCATTGCCATGAGGTAGGTGTCGAGCCAGACAGTAGGGTCGTACGAGGGGTCGTACTTTTCTATATCCTTCGGCGCCTTAAAGTTTGGCGGGTACTTCTCGCCTCGGATCATTGGTCCGAAGCACTTGGGGCCGAGTCGACTGAGCGACCCCATGGGCTCGCCGTCGCGGCGATTGGTTAGGGTGTGTCGCAGATCGTCGGGCTGGCGTGCGCGCCAGATTTGGTTGTTGATGATGTGGGTGCGGGCGTCGATGGGTTGACCATTGGCGGCGACGAGGTTGGTCGCTGGCCTGGGGTCATTGGTGGAGAGTGCCGCGTTCGCGGGTCGGTGTTGGAGCTGCAGTGGCTCCGGTGGTGGGCAGTTGAGTGTGTTTGCCGCCATTGGGCGGCCGCTCGAGGCCGCCCTGCTTCCCGAGGAACGCGAGTATACTCGACCTTGCGAGTCGGCGCCCGCTCTTTGCTGCTCGACGGCCTTTGCGAGCAGGGCCCTGACGTATTGGATCTGTAGGGCGCCGTCGCCGGTGGCCGTTATGCTGTCGGCTGCTGCTCGGTCTGCCACGAGGTTGTCCATCGGGGTGGAGAACAGTGGGAGGCCGTTTGCGTCTCGCTCCCGTGAGGAGACTACTATCCGCGGCTGGTCCCTGGGGGGTGTGCGATTGGGTGGAGGCAGGGCGCCCATCGCCGTCGACCCTGGCGGGGGTCGGGCGCTTCCTCCTGGTGGCGCGTTCTCGCAGATCACGCGCTCGGCCACGCGGGCCGGGTCGTTTTCGTCGTCGAAGTTCAGGGCGCGCCCCTGAATGGTGGGGTTCAGGCGCGACCTGATCCGCTGTTGGTGGTAGCGCGATAGCTCCTGCGCCGTCACCTGCTCGAGGCGGAATTTCTCGCGCTCAGCTTGTTCCTTGCGCACTGCCTCTGCCAGTTTCAGGCGGAGTTCCTCTACCTCCGTTGCCGTGGCGTTAGGAGGGATTGGGGTGGAGAATGGATCCTCCGGCGGATCGGTGCCGGTCGTCATGTAGGTCGCGGCGTGGCGACCGGTTCCGTCGCGAAGGTCGGCGGAATTCTCTGACCCGGAGTCGAATTCAAAGATCCCGAGGATGGAGGGGTCCTCGAAGTCTCCCACGTTGGAGACCTGAGTGATGGAGCCCGCGGGTGAAGCCGCGGTGATGGACCCGGCGAGTGACGCCGGGGTCGCCGAGTCGGCGTCGTCGTCGAGGGCCGCGTCTCCTGCGGCCGCTGAGTTTTCGGCCACGTCGCTGTGGGCCGAGTTGTACTCGGAGGCGAGGCGATGCATCGTGCGGATCTGGCTCTCGGAGAGCCGATCGCGTGGCGGCGACTCACGGATGCGAGCCGAATCCTCCGAGACGACGACGTCGGTGAGGCCGACGAAGAGGCTGATCGTGCCGATCGGCAGTATCATGCTGTGCGTGACGGGTCGCGCCGCCGGGACGTAGCTGCTCGGCAAGATTTGGAGCATCTCGCCGATCGCTATCATGCGGCCGGTGGCGACCGTCTCGTTGATGGGCAGATTGGATCTCGCCGCAGAACACCGGCCAGACCGGCCAGGCCCCACGGTGGGCGCCACTGTCGTGGGAATGGTCACGGCAGATGCTGCAATCGGCAGCGAGTAGTAGAACGAGGGGCAAGGGCGGCCAGCCATCTGCGGTGCGAGATGAGGGCAAAGACACAGGGTTTTACCCAGGTTCGGCCCCCCGGAGGGTAAAGACCTACTCCTGCTAGATTGTATTATGGAGGTGGTACAATGGGCGAGCTCGGCGGCTAGGCGGCGAGTCGCTTGGGTGTATCATGGAACGTATCTCTACTCGCCCTATAGGGAGGTTTATATAGGCTCACCTCCCCTAGGGTTTACATATCTCAACCGATTCAGTTAAAGCTTCGGTACTCGTTTAACCTAATCCGATTGGGCCTATCTACTCGCCTGGGCCTTCAGCTTCCAGTCGCTTGGTTCCTTGCTAGGCTTCGATCCAGTCGCCGTCTTGCAGGCCCACTCGCCAGTTTTTGGGCCAGTCGGAAACGTCCTGCTGGGTATACCCCGGTAGGCATATCCCCATCAATTCGGTTGCTAGACATGACCTGTATATCTTCGCACTCTTATGCTGCGAAGGGGAATAAATATTCAACAACTATTCGAACTAGTTTTGAATAAATAAGATACACTCTTAGGAAGCTTAGTTATGGCCCCGCCTAAGAAGAAGCCGCCGCCCCAGCGGTCACGGCCGCTGCCGAAGCTTGGCTATTTGGCCCCTCTAAGGCAGGCCATGCGGCTGTACTACAAGGCTGGTCTCCCATCGCCATCTGAGATGGTTGATTTCACAGAATGTGTTGCATCAGCAGTGCGGCGGAAACAGGCGACGGTGAAAGCTGCGGCAGCGTCGACCAGGGCCAAGCGAGAATCATGGAGAAAGCATGTGGTGGCATTTTCATGTGCTTTGCGCACGAGAAAGAAGGTACATTCCAAAGTGTTCATGCAATCTTGTCGCCGAGGAAACAAACCCCCAAACAGGGCAGCGCCAAGGTCAACAAAATCTCGCCTCCATGCCTCGGCGTGGGCGACCTTACCGTAGTGGGCCAATCTGGGCGCATGCCGTCAACGGCAAAGACGATCCATCCTACGCACCATCGGCAGCCACACCGTTAGCGGCCACAGCATGGCGACATGCATCCATCTACACTCGTCTTGTTGGAGTGTTCAACAGCTAGAGACGAAGACGGGCAACAGCTCAGCCACAGGGACCTATGATCCCTACCACGAGAAGCCAGAGTTTAGGTTCGAAGAAATTGGTGCAGCGGCGTGGCTGTTCGTACTGAACTGGGACTGGTTCAAGCGTATCAACTAGTGCATGCACATTGCAGATCTCTTGAAGTTTGGCGGGAAGGAAAAACATCAGTTGCGGTTGAACGATCCCTAAACTTATGTCCTCTCTAGGCAATTGGCTAGCCAACTTTTATGGTTGAGAACTGCAGTTTCTTCAATGTAGAACATTTAAGTTCAGACTAACTCTATAGAATGCCTTTTGTAGAGGCAATAGCCCCCTTTTGTGCTGCTATCTCATACTATAGTATGGAATTAGTTTGGAAGTAACCAAATACTATCAAGATGTATCTATTTATTCAATTAATACTAGCATTTGAATTCGGTTTCCGTCATACTTATCCGATGCAGACAAGATTCAGACAACATTTTATGAACTGATCTTGGGTGTTTTATTCATGCAAGTTCCATATAGAATCATGCACCAGCTCGAACAAAACTAGGTAAAATTTGTTCGAGGCTTACAAACCAGCAACATTTCTTGTCTTTTGCATCGCTCACCAGCAGCATTTTCCCGGCAATGCTGACATTGATCATTGCTAGCCCACCCTATTTTCAGGAGGATAACCTTGGTTATTCACACAAATTCATTAGCCACACATACTACAAATTCATTAGCCACACAAACTAAAAATCATTAGCCACACATACTACAAATTCAATAGCCACACGTTACAAATTCAGTAGCCACACATACTACGACAGTTCAAACTATTACATTAGGCATACTACATGATCGAATCTCAAGTCAGCAATATTTCAGGTTCACTAAACCTCTGTCTTCACTCGAGGGAAATCAGAACCACCAGCTTTTCCACGCCCGGTCCCCCCACCGAAACTGTGTGCTCCGTCGCGGAACGGTGGTGGTCTTGTGCCATCGATCCTTCTAGGCCAACACTGATGGCGACGAGGATGCTTTCTAGCTGCCTCATTGGGGTCCCGAATGCCATGTACCAATTCCAGAACCTCCTGCAGGTGGATGATCACCGGGTGCTTCCCTCAAAGTTGTCGTTCTGTCCTGCTTGTAATCTCCACCTCATACATCTTAGGAACATTGTCTAGATCTTTTAGCCACGCCTTTACCTTGATGATCCATCTGTTGCTCGGGGGAACAATCTCGCCCAGCTTGCCGCCAAGGCTACTAACGACGTTCTTGAGGGACTCCGGTTCCCAAGCATCCAAAGGGAGGCCGTCAAAGTAATCGTCCCACCCATAGGAGCTTTGCAAATGCATGAAGCTCATTTTCTCCCCACAACACTCGAAAGAACAGTAAGAATGCCGAACATGCTCACTGTTTGAGATGTGGGAGAACAGAAGAAAGAAATTGAATGGCGGCACGCATTCCTCAATATTGACCACTTTTTGTCTGATCCCAAAACGAGACCTGAAATCCAACAGCAAGTCTGTCGGCGACACGGTAGGACGCGTGCCCAGCACGATGGCCATGAGAGCGTTGTCATCGAACTCTTCGGCCAGGGGTACCATGCCTAGGGTGTGCGACAGCATGCAACCGCCCGAGGCTAGTTGATGTCTGTATTTCTCGACCGGACGTGCTCTACTGTGCGAGAAGGTCTAGGCAGCGGTGAGAGGCTAGGCTAGGGACGTGAAGCTCCGACATGCTGACTAGGAAAAATGAGGAAAGGGTGACGGCACCGAGATTCGATCAAGGGCGTGGGAGGTTGACCGGCCATGGCAGGGACGCAAAAGAGCAACGGCGGTCTCCGATTTAGAGACCAGTAGCCGAAGCTATTAAACGTAATGGAGAGGGGAATAATAGGGGAGAAGAGCAGAGCAGAGAAGAATACCAAGTCCTCGCAACGGTAAACCAGTCCATGACCAGAAAGCAAAATGGAGAATACTGACAGGGCAGGGCAAGAAGAGTTGACCTAATGGTGGGATTTGAGTTCAACCGTTTTTTGACTAGTTCAGACAATCATTTGTCCACTAGATTTGCATTTAACCCCATTTGGCCCCTCTCGACAATTGGCGAAGCAACTACAGCCCCTCCGCGAAATTACACGCAACTCGGACCCGGCGATGCCTTGGCGTCTGAACTTTTGGGCCGCATATTAAAAGCCTCCCTAGGAACCCTAACCTTGGGAACCCTAGGAACCATACAACAATAAGAAGAAGCAAGCAAGCCCTAGGAACCCCTAGCAACAGAGGGGAGAGGGGAAGGGAGGGAGAGGATCAAACCTGAGGTCTACGATAGCGCAATATAGGTGGTGGATGGAGGCAGGTGGTTGACGGGCGGCGGATACAGTGTCTTCTCCCATGGTCGAGCTTCTTCTTTCTCCCTAAGGTGGACGGCGACAGGTGGCGGATGAGCGGTAGGGACAAAGGCTTCTCCCGTGGCCTAGCTTCCTCCTTCTCCCATGATAGGGGTGTCGTCTTCTCTCTGAGGGCATGGTGGGGAGAAGAGGGGCGCGGGGGCGGTAGGTATTAGAGGGGGGCATGGTGGCGGTGGGGAGCATAGGGGATTGCGGTGGAGGTGGAAAGCAGAGGGGGCACGGTGGAGGTGGCGAGCAGAGGGGGCGTGGTGGCAGTGGGGAGCAGAGGGAGGCATCTAGTGGCGGTGGTGGTGGTGGGGAGTATAGGTGGAGGAAGGCGGGGAACAAAATCGCCTAAGTGTCTAGAGCAAGAGGAAGCAGGCTGTTTTGAGTTAGGCGTTGAAACTCAGTGGAGCTACCTGTTGGGGATATGCTATATGGGTATCCTCATAGCATGTCTCTTATCTGGATAACCCGGGTGGCCCACAGTTGGTAGCATGGCCTATGGCCTTCTTGGCGGCCCAGTTATATGGATCCAGAAGGGAGGCCCATGCCGAATAAAGGAAGGCTACGGAGGAGTCACTGACATACCCGGAGCCTTGGAGTGCAAGACACGCTAGACTAGTTGTATGCACTATGGGACTTTGTAACCTGTCCGGATAGGACTTTGCCTTTAACCCTAGGACCTGGCTACTATATAAGCCGGACCTATGGGAGCCTTTAGGGCACCAATCAACTCATACCTCGCACAGCGAACCGATACCTGTAACTCGGCGTATTGTCATTATAGTGATTTATAGCAGGAGTAGGATTCCGCCAGCGTCGTGGGATCTGAACCTGGGTAAGTTGTGTTACCTCGTACCCGTCAACTGTCCTCCTTAACCCACGTCTCTAAACACGCATTGTGAGGACCCCTCCACGGCGTACTCGTCGGCAATACCACGACATTTGGCGCCCACCGTGGGGCAAGAGGCGCTTCAGGCTATACAGCGGGCGAGGTCCAAGATCTTCGTGGGAATTAGCGAAACCGTAGCCATTGGTCGTGTTCTCTTCTCCGGCAACGTTCTGATTGTCCCTCCCGACGAGTTCTGGATCCTGGCAAAGACGAACCCTACCAGATGCTCGATCGTCCCCATTAGAGACATACACCTCTTCATCAGTGAAACCGATTTGGGCACTAGTTCCCTAGAAGTCGGAGGAGCATCAAGACCCGCACGGACCGCCTACGGGCAGGACACGTCCGCGGAAGGATCGATGTCGGATCTCTCTTTGGAGTTTTCCGACAAAGATCGGAAAAATTCAAGGCCCACCCAAACTGCCCCTGTGTAGGATATAATGGTGGAAAATCGCTGCAAGTCCGTCGGCTTCGCCCGTGCGTCTGGACAGCAGAGATCCAAGTTCGTCGGAGTGGTGACCATCTTCGATCTGGCGCATTGCATGCAGAGAGAGGGTGAAAACCCCTGCGATTACCTTGTTAGGTGGCTCCGTATACGGGCCGATCTGGCGCATTACCCCAATGATGATGCCATGTATCACTTTGTGGAAGGACTGGACCAAGGTACGCTTCTCTGACATACGCTAAGGCGACAGCAGGCTTCAGGACGCCTCACTTTTGAAAGCACGGTGAACATCGTCAACAACTACGCGGAGGCCAGGAGGCAGCTTAGACAGCGCTCGCGCTCCTTAACGGCGGCCCTCCGCCTCAGCCACCGCCTCTGGTCTTCGTCGTTGTAGCTGCACCACCACCTCCAGTCATCGTCTTTGCTGTCACACCACCACCGCCCATCATCGAGGAAGCCCCGGCACCCTCCGACTCCGTGCTCGATGCGCTCTATGCCGACATCAGCGCTGACTCGGAGGAGCTAGATTTCAGCCCGGAGGATCTAGACTTTGCTATGCAGGAGATGGAGGAGGATTACAAGCGTGACGAGCAGGCCAACAACATCGTCACGTCCCGAGAGGTGTTCGTCGCCATTGGGACCGCAATGGATGAAGATCAACCCGGACGAGCTCTGCCTACAGCGCTAGACAAGGGGAAGGGACCACCTGTTGCTGCCGACAATGATCGCGCAAAGGCCATTCCCCCTCCTCCTAACCCGGTGCAGCAGCTGCAGGAACTTGGCACCAGTCTGAGTAAATACAGCACTGCAAACCCGCCGCCTTCGGCATCTACGTCTGTTACTGCCCAAGTCACTCCAGGTGATAGAGTGATGTACGGCAACCTACTTGTCGAGCCCATGACCATGGCTCATATTCGGAACATAGTCCTGACGAGAAGCGCCAGCAACCGCTGGAGGAAGCGTAGGCCATCGCGAAGCAAGGCGCTAAGCTGGATCGAGATATGGCCAACACGTAGAAATCAATAGAGAAAGCTAGAGCCATGGAGGCCGAGTACAAGACTCTGCTCCAGCAGCACAAGGCTAAGAAAGCTCCGGCTCGTGTCATCAACGATCCTGGTGTACGGCAAAACATAGGATGGGCACCCTCGAAGCCGCCACAAGCAAAGCCATACATTGACAGCGAAGGCAGGCAGGTGATGCCCACCCACCCCCCCCCCCCCCCCTTCTCAACCTCACTGTCTCCAAGACCCTTCTGGAGTAGGATAGATCACCCACAGCTATGGACCAGGTCTATGACCTTGTGGCCAAAGCGGTGAAACAGCAGGAAAAGGCCACCTCTCGAAGGCTCGAGTCTGACCCAGCGTTTTGCCAGTCTAGCCAACCTAAGCCTCCAAGGGACCAATCTCCTCATGATGTCGGGTCCTAGACAGGTTCGTCAGAACAAAGACAAAGGGATGCGTGCAACAGGAAGGACGCTATCCCCATATCCTCCGACCATGGAGGTAAGGCTCATCCTCATCGCCCATCTCCATCGCCCCGCTCTCCCCGACATCGCGAAGACCCCAAGGCTCACCGTCGTATGGACATGTCTCCGCCAAGATAGAGTGGCATCGTCATCCGCGACAACACGGAGCAGACCGATCATGGAGAGCGCAACCAAGGACACAAGAGCAGGTCACGCCATGACCCTTCGCGTCCGACAAGCAACCGCGACAAGCGTGAGGCATCGCAGGAGGGTAACAGCAAGAAGGCTAACCCACCGCCACCTCCGCCTCCGTCGCCCCCTAGCAGCCACCATGGAGGAGGAGGCCCACGTCGTTCACGTATCCCTTCCCCTGGCGGAAATAAGAAAAGAGCAAGCCCGTAGCCATACGACGCACGTTCACGCCTGGACAAGATTCACGAGGCCCGGGAAGGACAATACATGGGACCATGTTGCTTTGGACCTGTAATACGGACCGCAACTTACCCCAAGGGTTTCCGGATTGACAAGACCATCAAGCCCTATGACGGCACCGCCAAACCAGCTACGTGGTTGCAGGATTACGGCAACGCGGTGGAGATCGCTGGGGGTAAACCCAACGTCGCCGTCAAGTACCTCCCGCTGATGCTGGCGGGCACGGCCCGACAATGGATTGATGACTTGCCGGAGAAGTCTATCTGCAACTAGTTGGACAAGCAAGAAGCATTCACCAAGAACTTTGAGGGTACGTATAAGCGTCCATGCACTGTTGGCGATCCACAGCGGTGCGTGCAGGAGAAAGACGATTCATCTCACGCCTACCTCTCTCGCTAGCTGGACATGAAGAATTCCTGCGGAGGAGTGCACGCCCAGACCGCCATGGCCGCCTTCATCGACGGTTTGGAGAAAGGTACATTGCTCCGACATAAGTTGAAGCACTTGCAGGACAATCACCGGCTAGATCTCAACCATATGATCTAGCTGGATAGTGAGTTCGCAGCTGCCGACGACGATGCTCGTGTCTCCCTGTCGGCAACGGCCGTTCCAAATCAAGCGAGGAGGAACATCAGCACCAAGCAGAAAAGCCCGCTAGAATAAAAGCAAACCTCCGACATGGTCGCCATGACATTTGCAGGACGAGGTTATGGCGGATAGCGTGGCTGAGGACGGGGGCTGGTCGTGGGCAGCAGCGAGGTAGTGAATCTACCTCGGCAGCGCTCCGCGTTCCCCAAACGTACGAAGAGTACCATGACATGACGTGCCTTGTACACCTCGACGCCAACGGATAAGCCACTGACACCAATCGCCATTGTAAGTTCGTCAACAATCTCAAGGAGGACCCGGAGTCCGGCTACAAGCAAAGTCGGAAGAACAGACCGCGAGGCAAGGGTAAGGGGAAGAAGAAGGAAGAGGAGTTCAAGGATTCAAGTGACATGTATGAGGATGTTGACCCCAAGCACGCCGCCAAGAGCGATGGCAAGGGCAAGAACCCCTTCGAGAAGAAGGCAGCCGTTTTCCACATGTTTCTTGGCACCCCCCACCTTCCGACAACAGAAAACCTCTATGAGGATACTGATGGCCACTCTACCCCCAGTTCCCCAGTACCTACGCTGGTCGGAGATTCCAATTACTTGGTACAGGAAGGATCACCTAGACCTCATCCCTACGAAGAACTAGTACGCCATGGTCACCAACCCCCTGATTGACGGCAACAAGTTCACCAAATGTATGGTGGATAGTGGAAGCGGCATCAACATCATTTACCTATATACACTGCACAAGATGAACTTGATGGAGGCCAACCTAAGGCGGACCAGCACCATCTTCCATGGCGTAGTTCCTGGTCGGGAGGCTCGGTCCCTTGGGTGCATCACACTTCAGGTCACTTTTGGCGATGTTAAAAATTACCGCAAGAATGCATGACCTTCGAGGTGGTCCCCTTCAAGAGCATGTACCACTTCATACTCGGACGCGACATCTTCCATGACTTCATGGCTAAACCATGCTTCGTCTACAACAAGCTCAAGATACCCGGACCAGACAGTGTCATCACCGTATCCGGAAGCTTTACCAAGGCAAGGTACTGCGAGATTAGAGAAGCAGCCTTTGCAAAAGCTGTCCTCTATAGCAAATAATTCAAGGAGATCCAGAGCAAGGTCGATGCCTCTGAGATGCCAGCGTCGAAGAAGCAGAGTTCTGACTCTGCCCTAGCATTCAAGGTCGCCATCGAAACCAAGCCGGTGGAACTTGTGGTAGGTGATGCCTCCAAGACCACCGCCATTGGGACGAACCTGGATCCCAAATAGGAAAGCATGCTCGTCGAGTTCCTCCGTGAGAATAGGGACATTTTTGCCTGGCAACCTGCCGACATGAAAGGTGTACCTAGGGAACTTGCTGAGCATAGCTTGAATATTGATCCAAAATGCAAACCAGTGAAACAACCTCTATGACGCTTCGGAGATGAGAAGATACGCGCCATAGGCAAGGAGATAGATAGGTTACTTAAGGCTAGTTTTAGCCAAGAAGTCTTTCACACCCGATGGGTGGCCAATCCTGTACTTGTCCCCAAAAAGGGAACCAAAGAATTAAGAATGTGCGTTGATTACACCGGCTTGAACAAAGCATGTCCCAAAGATCCGTTTGCTTTGCCTCACATTGGCCAAGTCATTGACTCGATGGCTGGCTCAGAGCTTTTGTGTTTTCTCGATGCATACTCAGGATACCACCAAATTAAGATGAGGAAGTCGGACCAATTGGCCACTTCGTTCACCACACCTTATGGCACGTTTTTCTATGTCATGATGCCCTTTGGGATGAAAAACACAGGTGCCACGTACCATCAGACAATGCAGCGTTGCCTACACAATCAAATTGGTCGGAACGTTCACGCCTATGTGGATGATATAGCGGTGATGTCTAAAAATTCAAACGACTTAATCTCTGACTTAAAGGAAACCTTTGATAATCTCAAGAAATACAACATGATGCTTCACCCTAAGAAGTGCGTCTTCGGGGTTCCAGCTGGCAAATTGTTGGCTTCATCGTTTCCCACCGTGGAATCGAGGTCAACCCAGAGAAGATCAAGGACATCTTAAACATAAACCGTCCTACATGCCTGAAGGACATACAACGACTAACAGGTTGCGTTGCAGCAGTTAGTCGGTTCATCAACCGACTTGGAGAGAAGGCTCTGCCGCTGTAAAAGTTACTGAAGAAGGTGGAAAAATTTACATGGACGGACGAATCAGATGCAGCATTGAAGTAGCTAAAGGAGATACTATCCTCGGCGCCTATCCTTGCAGCACCCGAGCCTATGGAGCCTATGTTAATTTACATGGCGGCCACCAACCGGGTAATCAACATCATCGTCGTGGTAGAGCGGAAAGAACCAGGGCATGAGTACGGAGTTCAATGACCAGTTCACTTATTAAGCAAGGTCTTGATGGAGTCCAAGCAGCGTTACCCGCACTACCAGAAGATAGCATATGGAGTGTTCCTTGCTTCTTGGAAGCTAAGGCACTACTTCCAGGAGCACCGTATCATAGTTGTGAGCAAAGCTCCACTGTCCGACATCATCAACAACAACGATGCTACAGGAAGGGTCGTGAAGTGGGGAATTGAACTTGTCACCTTCGAGATCACCTACAAGAGACGCGACGCTATCAAGTCACAGGCCTTGGCGGATTTCATCGCAGATTGGACGGAGATGCCAAATGCTACCCCTATGCCGGAGCCAGAATACTGGGTGATGCACTTTGATGGATCAAAGCTACTCAATGGCTCGGGGGCTGGTATACTATTACAGTCACCAACCGGGGAAAAGCTACACTACGTTCTGCAGATCCACTTCGAGGCTACGAATAACATGGCGGAGTATGAAGCACTCATTCACGGACTACGCATAGCCAAGGATATTGGCATCAAGCGCATAGTTTGCTGTGAAGATTCCGACTTGGTAGCCCAACAGGTGGCTGGCACCTGGAACGCGCAGAACCCTATGATGGCGGCATATCGAGACGAAGTGTATGAGATAGCCAAGAGCTTATTGGGATACAAAGTCAAGTATGTCCCTAGGGAGCAAAATGAGGCGGCTGATCTGCTATCAAAGCTTGGATCAGGGCACAAACAAATTCTGCCTGGCGTTTTTCTGGAACAACTACGGACACCATCCGTGAAGGGAGCGGACACCAAGAACCCGGATAGAGTTGACTCTTTCGTTCACACAGTGGCAAAGGTCCCTCCGGCTTGGACAAAACCGTTCATGGAATATCTCGTACATGGAACTTTGCCCAACGACGAGGTCAAAAGTCGGTAGATAGTACGTCGATCAAAGGGATATACCATAATCAATGGACAGCTCTACAAAAGAAGCACCACTGGTGTAAACCTAAAGTGTGTTCCCCAGCAAGAAGGTATTGAAATCCTTAGTGAGATCCATCTCGGAGATTGTGGGCATCACGCCGCTCCTCGGTCGTTGGTCTCCAATGCCTTCCAGCAAGGATTCTACTGGCTGACCGCGAAGGCGGATGCCGACAAGCTGGTTGAGACATGCATGGGATGCCAGTACTATGCCCGACAACCACATGTTCTAGTTGAAGAATTGCGAACAATACCAATAACTTGGCCGTTTGCAGTCTGGGGGCTAGACATGGTTGGTCCATTACAGACGGCACCATGTGGGTTTACGCATCTTCTAGTAGCTGATAAATTCACCAAATGGATAGAAGCTAAACCCATTAGAAAGCTTGATGGGGAAACTTCCCTTGGGTTTGTCCGGGATCTAGTGGTGAGATTTGGTCTCCCACATAGCATTATCACCGACAACGGCAGCAACTTGTCACTCAGAGAAGTGGAAGCTTATTGTTGGGAGAAGGGTATCCGAATTGACCTAGCATCTGTGGCACACCCATGGTCCAATGGCCAAGTTGAGCGACCCAATGGATTAATTCTGTGGGGAATCAATCCACGTCTTGAGGCGCCGCTACATAGAGCAGATGGAGCCTGGGCGGAGGAACTACCATTTGTGTTGTGGAGTTTACGAACTACACCCAACAGATCCACCGGCTACACCCCTTACTTCATGGTATATGGAGCAAAAGCCATCCTGCCTACCAACATCCTTCACGATTCACCAAGAGTTGCCGCCTATGACGAAGATGACGTTGAAGAATCCAAACACCTAGATGTGGACCTTCTCGAGGAAGAGCGCATTTTGGCATGCCAAATATCTGCCATCTACCAGCAAAAGCTATGCAGCTACCATAGTCGCTGCGTTCGGCATCGCTCGTTTAAAGAGGGGGATCTGGTGCTCCGACTTAAGCAGAATAAGTCACACAAATTATCCCCGCCATGGGAAGGACCGTTCATCATAAGCAAGGCGCTGCTCAATGGGTCTTACTACCTCGTTGACAATCGTGAACTTGAGGATAGACCCAGCGATGATCATAAGCGTAAGCACGTGACCCGGATGATGACTACCCGAAGCTTGATCGGCCATGGAACATAGCACAGCTACGTCCTTTTTACACTTAGCATATTTTTTATCTACTGTGTACTTCTTATATGATCAATGAAATAAAGCTGTCTGGTTCACTCATATTTCTGAGTATTTTACCTCCTTTAGTGTTCATTTTTGGATCGTATAAAACCTTTATGCACAAGCTTTGCGTTTGCACTTGTGAAAATTCCGCCTACGGGCGTTAGCTTAAGTTTTCTGGTCTACACGTTCTTTGTTGTTTTTATGTGGATTCTGGAGTAATGACTTTCGGCACTTGAAGTCGGCAATTTTGTACTTAGGTTTTTGACGATGCCATTGGGCATCATCACCTTAGAGCATAGTTTCGACTACGAGTCTTCCGACTCATGAAAGGTCAAGCATAAGAGCCAAAGTAATGGATAAGCCAGCACTTGCTTAAAAAATATTTACATGCTGGAACCAGTACTTGAGTAGTAGGAAACTACAACTATTGTTTTTTCGCCTTAAGTTAACAGAGTAGTTTTTCCGCATACAACAATCCAGAGGAAACAAATATTACAAAGTGTTTTTTATTCCTCTGGCGCAGGAGACTTGGATGCATCATCGTCGGTAGCAGGAGAGCCATCTTCCTCGAAGTTGGTCATCTTGAGGGATTCGGAGGAGCTTTGGTTGTCGCCGTCAATGATCTCCAGAGGCACGAAGTTGTTGTGGTCGACCAACTCGGCAACCCTTGTGTCATAACCCGTGAGCGATGCCCAGATAGCCTTATGGTCAATCTTCTGGCCTTCATCGTCTATGTCGGGGAGACCTGAGGTTACCGTGTCGATGTCGGCATTCTCAGAGTGTGCCTTAACCATTGCCAACGACATCCGTTCACCAGCCCGGGTTCATGAAGCTTTCCAGCTTACGATACGCCCGGGGGCTTGGCGCAAGATCTCCGAGTACTTCATCACGGAGTCCACCGCCTTGATATTGATATTGAGGGGCTTGGCAATCTCCTTGGCTTTTTCTTGATGGCGGTGCTGCTGAAGTAGCCAGCAAGGACCATGCATTCATTTGGCGGAGGAGGCGACTTGGTCAAACCGATAGGAGCTGCATTTTCCGACAAAGGAGCACATGAGTTCAGTAACACAAAAGTTCAGAGTATCTGGCTTCTAGAAGTACAAGACAGAGAATCGCTTACCAAAGATGCTCGCCTCGGCTTGCTGGAGCGTCTCCGCCATGGAGTCCCGCTCTTGTCGGAGAACCTTGTATGCTTCAAGGTTGTGCTGATTCTGCTCATCGGCAGCTATCTTCTGCTCCTTGAGCATCGCAATCTCCTCCTTCAAGAGGTTTATCTCCATGTTGGCAGACTCCTGCAAGGCCGCCATGGACTCTTCATGCATCGTCAAGATATCGGTCTTCTCCTGCTTAAGGATCTTGTTTTCGCTATCCAGCAACTCAATGTGCTTGGATTGCTCAACAATGTCCTTGGCCTTGGCGATGGTTTCTGCAAGTTAGAGAAAGAACAACACACAATGTGTAGTCGGAGAGTGATGGCACAAGACCAAGATGATTGCCAAAAACAGACTCTTGCTCTTGGTGATTTGTTCCTTCAAGAAGGCAGTTCTACCCTTTTCAGCTTCCAACTCCGCGCGCATCTTGTGGAACTTCTCATTGGCGATGCCTCTCCGAGCATTATCATTCTATGGAAATAAGATCATAATCACTTAGTTTCTTAGAGCATCCAGTTGGATAAATATCCACCTAGAGGCTTGGGGGGCTACAGTACGAGTTTTTAGCTCAGCAATATGCTTAGTCTTTCTTTAAGCATCTAGTCGGAACTAGTTCAGCTTCAACTATAGGCTTGGGGGCTATAGTATTGAATTTTACAAACACTGCGTACGCTACTCTAAAAGTATCTAGTCGAATAATTCATTCAAACTAAATGCTTGGGGGCTACAATGTGAAGTTTTCTATCTTAGTCACTCTTAGAGCATTCAGACGAAAAGACCTATGGTATTCCGTCTAAATCCTCAGAGGCTACAGTGGGATACTAATTATGAAATGCAAAAGGCAAATAAAACTTACAAGTGCGATGATCTTGAGATTGGTGGCGCTCTCGGCAAATATCTTGCTGAAGGAAAGGCTATTTCCTCGCAGGATATCAACTTGCCTGAGGAGCTCCTCAAGACCGCAAGTCGGAGATGTTGGAGCTGCACCAGGAGCCAGAGTTGAGCTACTCGGCATAAGCACCGGGTAGACTATCTTCGGAAGCTTTGTGGATGTCCTGGGTGCAGAGGCACCACCTTCGACAGTCGTTCTGCCCACCACCATCACCTTACCGCTACCGATGGCATCCTTAGCCGGAGCTTCAGCCATTTTGCTTGCGGTGCTTTCTTGCATTGCCTGTTCACTGGCAATGACGAGCTCAGCGGAGACAGCTGGGTCCACTTCCATGGCGGAAGGGCCAGATGCATCCTTGGCTAGAGAGCTTGTCGGAGCAGCGGCAGGCTGAACGCTGGAAGTGGTAGGGGCGATGGCGGGAGATGCTTGGTGTGACACATCTCGGTGCAACATATCTCTAATGTTTTTAAAAGCCCCCGATGTTTTGGAGGTCTTCTTCAAACTCATACTGGCCTTCTTCCTGAAACATGCAAAAGTATAAGTACAGGAATAAGTTGAGCAAGGGACAATGTCGGAGGATGAGAGGCTTACACAATAGTGGGTGCTTTGGTAAAAGGGATCCCGGTAATCTTTGTCTTCTCCGCCTCCAGGGCGGCGGTAGTCTTCTTGGAGGCTCCAACCTTCGTCTTCTTCTTCTTGCCTCCGTCGGCAGCATCAGGGGTGGAGCTATTCCGCTTACGCACCAACGGAACATCGTCGTCGGACACGATGGTGACTTCCTTCATCTTGGGGTCATAGATTTGGATAGCCATGTCGTCCTCCTCTAGACTTTTAAGTTGTTAAGTGAAATCCCAAAGTGTTAGATGAGATGATAATGGCTAGATGGAAGATCTAGAGTATATGCCATACACCGAAAATAAACAGGTACCTCCGGGCACTTGCCCTCCTCGAACATGTCGTAGGTGATGGTGAATCCATGCTTCCTGTCCTTCACCTTGACGATGTCCTTGAGGCGGAGCTTGATGGAGTCACTCGAGAAGTTGTACTCGGAGATGCGGAGGCTATCCTTTCTCTCCTCGGTGTACTGATGCATCAGCTTCGAGCGGTGCTGCAGAGGCTGGATCCTCCTAACAAACCAGCACAGCGCTAGGTCCAACCCGGTCAGACCCATCTCTATGAACCACTCTATCTGCCTTATGGCACGGGAAGCATCATTGTCGGAGGGAAGGGAGGCCTGGGATCTCCATGTCGGGGCTTCGGCGGCGGTCCCGTCGACGAAGTCCGGATACGTTCCTTCTTGGCCGGCCAGAGGGATATTTGGGCCATAGAAGTACGTTTGTTGCCAGTTCTTGCAGGACTCATGGCCGACGATGTCGGGGAACCGCCGGCCAGGCCAGATCTTCAAGCTAATCGTTCGGCAATTCCTGATCTTGTCCTTGCTCGCTCTGGATTCCCTCTTGACGGTAAAGAAGTAGATGAACAAGTCTAACCTAGGCCTAATCCCTAGGTAACCCTCGCAAAGCACCGCGTAGTTGCTAAGCGCTAGGATGCTGTTGGGGGATAGGTTCTGAGGTTGAACCTGGTAATGTTTGAGGACAGCAAGGAATAATTCGGAGATGGGGAGGGAGACGTCGTGTACCAATTGCGCTTTGAGGTACACCTTCTCTCCGGCTTGGGGAGAAGGGATGACCTTGCCGGCCAGCGCTGCCTGCCAGACAAGCCCCTCCGTCACGGGGAGGTAACCTTCGACGAGCAGCTCTTTGATGTCGATGTTGGTGATTTCAGAGCCGCGCCACTCCCCCTTATGGGAGTCACCCTCCTCCTCCAGCGGCTCCAACGCCTCTGGAATATGGTCATTGCCGGTGAACTCCACCACCGCGGACCGTGGCAGCACCAGACCCTTTGGGGGAACCTGGACGGAGCTCCCCGGCTTCACCGCAACATCGGCCGTTGCCACCATGGATGGGTTGGAGCTACTGCTCGCCATTGGGAGGGGAGAGAGGTGACCGTAAGATTGGTGAGAGATTAGGGTTTTTCGCGTGCGCGCGGAGGGCTCGAGGAGGTGCTCGCAGGAGGAAGACAATGGCGCATGGGGAGAATGAGGTGAAAAGTAAAAATCCACCGCAGTTGTAATTTATAACCCTCAGCGTCAAGATTCGTGCAAAGTGATCGAATGGTCGATGTGGCCATGATGTGGGGATATTCTGTGGGCCGTCTAAGACAATGACCGATGGGACTGTCATGTGGGGCTGGAGGTGGTATTTGCATATTTTCCATGTTTTACTTTGCATCTTGCATATTTGCCATTTTATGTGTCACTAACATGTGGTGGTAATGTGGAAAATATGAAAATTTTAAAGAAAAAGTTTGGAAGATATGAAAAATTGGCGAATATGCAAAAATCCCAGAGCAGATACTCCCCAAACATTGACAGGTTGGGTCATGTATGACACATGAGGTCGTATCTATCTCATCCGCTCCCAACCCCAGCCCCAAGAAGCTCCTATCCCACTGACGGACAGAGCAACCATCATCGGCGTGTCGGCGCATCGCCAGCTCCGTCCTACGACGGCATTGGACGGACTATCGTGTTGCACCTCAACAATGGCTCCAGCACCTGTTTTGTCCACATGCATTGTGCGTTGGGGAAGTATTGACCGCAGGCAGGTCCGCCGCCCATGACGACTGGGATTTTGTTCCACCACCATAGCTCGATGAACGGACGCGGCAATTTCTAGTAGTGCTTGGTAATACATTTGATCCTACTCCGCCCACCCTAATAGATTCGGTGTCGGGGGGATGACCCCAGGTAGGGTCAAGATAAGGTAAAAGGGGAAAACCCTCAAGGATCTGGACCGGGTTAAAGAATGACCGGACGGAGTTAAAAGGAGGTAGGCCGAATAAGGCCCGGCTTCACCTGAGTCAGGTGACTAAAACCCGACTCGGCCGACATATGGGTTATGTCGACATACAAGCACCACTCTTTGTATCTGCAGGTTAGGGCTTGGCCGAGTCACACAAGGCAAGGCCGAGTCATGGGAAAGCTTGCTCGAGAAGGAGAAGGCCAACCCCGAAGTAAACACTACATGTTGTCTCTCCTCATGAATCTGTATAGTGACAAGCACTACAGATAAGAGCCAGGGGCAGAGGAGCAGAAGAAGGTCACGGAGGTGATAGTCCCCAAGCCCGAGGCTCACATGTCGTGGGCTCTAGGTCATTTCCACTGATAGAAGGGGGACACGGAAAGGAGCTCGCTGAGTTACTATTTTGGGACAAGAATATTCCATGAATATGCTTGTCCACGTCAGCCCTAGATGGAACCAGGACACTCCTTTATAAGGAGGGGCAGGGCCTCGTGAGAGGGGGATCAATTCACTTCTTACTTTGCACTAGCAGTAGCTCTTTCTTCTTCCTCTCGCTCAAACAGCTCGAGGATCAAGTGTAGCTTCACTGGTGTTGAATAAAGAATGTGTTCTACATCTTCCCTCCCTGGATCCCACTAGCACACATTGGCCCCCATCTTAAGCCTACACATGGTATCTGCCGTGCTACCACCACGACAGTTGTCACCCACCGTGGGGCCAGTAGCGGTGCTAGCTAGAGTCAAGATCTGAAACTAAATGTAGCTATTGCAACCTGAAATGGGTGTCCACCCTGCATTGGTGATGCATGCAATCTCCATTTACACACCTTACTTTCCCTATAATGCACCCTAAATCTCTTTTGGTCACTCTTTTCAACGATAAATTCGAACCCAACCCTTATTGCATAAGTAGCAATGGCATATTTGCATTCCTCCATAGTATCAAAGACAGTCCCCTCATCAATTGTAGGGTTGTCCCTGTCAAAGTGCATCACTGGCCTTTCCTCGTCTTAATCATCATATCTGCATCCCATTTCCCCATCCTCACATTCCACTTCCTCATCAGTACCATAGTCAGGCTCATAGTTCGAATCAACCAAATATTCCCTACTCTCCATCCTATGAGGGTCAGAAGCCACATCTGGATATGATTTCTCATCATCATCATTATCTTCGAGCACAAAATCATCCTGACTGCCACACATTTCGATGTCTTCATCCTCACTTGGGAAGGCATCATGCTCAACGACAGGCTGGGCGGTCGCGCTCAGTATCAAAAATAGAGACTGCTCTGTTCGCATTCCACACGGGCCGGTATCATTTAGGACAGTCTCTTCCCCATTATCTTTGTTAATGATGTGCACAAACATCAGCACAGTCCTCGTGCCAAGGTGTTTACCCCACATCATGTCCAGAGCCTCCTCATTTATAACATTGCAGAAAGTCTGCGAATTTGTGTCGTAGTACCTTCTTATGAATTTATCATGCTGGCCAATCGGAAACTTGCCAAATTGCATGTGCAAGTCACTTAGAGTTATGTCCTCCACGGCTACTATCAGCCGATAATCAAATCCACTAGTAACTATGATTCTACCATTGGACAAGGTCTCGGTCCAACACCCATGCCGAATCTTCAAAAGAAATCTAGATGCAGCAGACGTCCTACGGTCACCAACACAGATCCTCTCCATCACCACGGGACTAGAAATGCTAATTAGGAGATGCAGAGATGGAATTGCAGTCTTACCCTTCAGGGAGGATGTACGGCACGTTCAATGGGCTCTAGAGAACCAAAGCTTTGCAACCCGCGTCCTCTTCCTCTGTCTCGTGCTACTCCATGTTCTCCAGCCTTGAAGGATCCATCTCCTTGCTCTCCGACCGGGCAGGACCCATCTCCGTCTTCTCTTGCCACACAGGATCCATTTCCATGCGGGATACAGATCAAAGCCACCATCATTGCGAGAGAACCTAGCACCCACCTCACGATTTCTGTTCCCAGATGTTCCTGGGCAGAGACAGAGGCAAGGAGACAGGGCAAGGGGTCAAGGCAGGGTGGGTATGGCGGGTAGGGGATGACGGGAGGATGATAGTCCAGGGGGAGGATGAGAGTGTTGCACGACAGGATAGAGTGGTAGCGTGTAAGACCAGAGCAATGGAGGAGAGCGGAGCTATGAGCGACAGAATATGGAAAATCACACAATAATGGGGAGCACCAATCCTTGAACCTAGGATGAGTGTCGTCAATGATCGAGGTGGTAGGGCTCGCCAGTCAGTAAAACGCCATGTCCCCTTCCCCTGTTTCTGATGGTGTTGCTACAATTCTATGATCGTAGTGGCACAGGCATAATTTGTGGACACAGCTAAGGACACAATCGTAAATATACTTAAAATGGATCCCTGACCTGGTACATTGCCCGATTCAGTTGCTAGACACGACCTGTATATCTTAGCACTCTTATGCTGTGAAGGGGAATAAATATTCAACAGCTAGTCGAACTAGTTTCGAATAAATAAGATACACTCTTAGGAAGCTTAGTTATGGCCCCGCCTAAGAAGAAGCCACCGCCCCAGCGGTCACGGCCGCTGCCGAAGCTTGGCTATTTGGCCCCTCTGAGGCAGGCCATGCGGCTGTACTACAAGGCTGGTCTCCCATCGCTATCTGAGATGGTTGATTTCACAGAATGTGTTGCATCAGCGGTGCGGCGGAAACAGCGACGGTGAAAGCCGCGGCAGCGTCGAGCAGGGCCAAGCGAGAACCATGGAGAAAGCGTGTGGCGGCATTTTCATGTGCTTTGTGCACGAGAAAGAAGGTACATTCCAAAGTGTTCCTGCAAGCTTGTCGCTGAGGAAACAAACCCCTGAACAGGGCAGCGCCAAGGTCAACAAACTCTCGCCTCCATGCCTCGGCGTGGGCGACCTTACCGTAGTGGGCCAATCTGGGCGCATGCCGTCAGCGGCAAAGACGATCCATCCTGCGCACCATCGGCGGCCACACCGTCAGCGGCCACACCGTGGAGACATGCATCCATCTACACTCGGCTTGTTGGAGTGTTCGACAGCTAGAGACGAAGACGGGCAAAAGCTCAGCGCTCGAATTCAAGTTCATATTCATAGGGACCTATGATCCCTACCGCGAGAAGCCAGAGTTTAGGTTCGAAGAAATCGTTGCAGCGGCGTGGCTGTTCGTACTGAACTGGGACTGGTTCAAGCGTATCAACTAGTGCATGCACATTGCAGATCTCTTGAAGTTTGGCGGGAAGGAAAAACATCAGTTGCGATTGAACGATCCCTAAACTTATGTCCTCTCTAGGCAATTGGCTAGCCAACTTTTATGGGAGAACTGCAGTTTCTTCAATGTAGAACATTTAAGTTCAGACTAACTCTATAGAATGCATTTTGTAGAGGCAATAGCCCCCTTTTGTGTTGCTATCTCATACTATAGTATGGAATTAGTTTGGAAGTAACCAAATACTATCAAGATGTATCTATTTATTCAATTAATACTGGCGTTTGAATTCGGTTTACCGTCATACTTATCCGATGCAGACAAGATTCAGACAACATTTTATGAACTGATCTTGGGTGTTTTATTCATGAAAGTTCCATATAGAATCATGCACCAGCTCGAACAAAACTAGGTAAAAAAAATTCGAGGCATACAAACCAGCAACATTTCTTGTCTTTTGCATCGCTCACCAGCAGCATTTTCCCGGCAATGCTGACATTGATCATTGCTATCCCACCCTATTTTCAGGAGGCTAACCTTGGTTATTCACACAAATTCATTAGCCACACATACTACAAATTCATTAGCCACACAAACTAAAAATCATTAGCCACACATACTACAAATTCAATAGCCACACGTTACAAATTCAGTAGCCACACATACTACGGCAGTTCAAACTATTACATTAGGCATACTACGTGATCGACTCTCAAGTCAGCAATCTTCAGGTTCACTAAACCTCTGTCTTCACTCGAGGGAAATCAGAACCACCAGCTTTTCCACGCCCGGTCCCCCCACCGAAACTGTGTGCTCCGTCGCGGAACGGTGGTGGTCCTGTGCCAACGATCCTTCTAGGCCAACACTGAAGGCAACGAGGATGCTTTCTAGCCGCCTCATCGGGGTCCTGAATGCCATGTACCGATTCCAGAACCTCTTGCAGGTGGATGATCACTGGGTGCTTCCCTCAAAGTTGTTGTTCTGTCCTGCTTGTAATCTCCACCTCGTACATCTTAGATACGTTGTCTAGATCTTTTAGCCACGCCTTTACCTTGATGATCCATCTGTTGCTCGGGGGAACAATCTCGCCCAGCTTGCCACCAAGGCTACTAACGACGTTCTTGAGGGCCTCCGGTTCCCAAGCATCCAAAGGGAGGTCGTCAAAGCAATCGTCCCACCCATAGGAGCGATGTCAATGCATGAAGCTCATTTTCTCCCCACAACACTCGAAAGAACGGTAAGAATGACGAACATGCTCACTGTTTGAGATGTGGGAGAACCGGACGAAGATATTGAATGGCAGCACGCATTCCTCAATATTGACCACTTTTTGTCTGATCCCAAAACGAGACCTGAAAGCCAACAGAAGTCTGTCGGCGACACGGCAGGACGCGTGCCCAGCACGATGGCCATGAGAGCGTTGTCATCGAACTCCTCGTCCAAGGGTACCATGCCTAGGGTGTGCGACAGCATGCAACCGCCCGAGGCTAGTTGATGTCTGTATTTCCCGACCGGACGTGCTCTACCGTGCGAGAAGGTCTAGGCAGCGGTGACAGGCTAGGATAGGGACGCGAAGCTCCGACATGCTGACTAGGAAAAATGAGGAAAGGGTGACGGCACCGAGATTCGATCAGCGGCATGGGAGGTTGACTGGCCATGGCGGGGACGCAAGAGAGCAACGACAATCTCTGATCTGGAGACCAGTAGCCGAAGCTATTAAAGGTAATGGAGAGGGGCATAATAGGGGAGAATAGCAGAGCAGAGAAGAATACCAAGTCCTCGCAAGGGTAAACCAGTCCATGACCAAAAAGGAAAATGGAGAATACTGACAAGGCAGGGCAAGAAGAGTTGACCTAATGGTGGGATTTGAGTTCAACCGTTTTTTGACTAGTTCAAACAATCATTCGGCCATTAGATTTGCATTTAACCCCATTTGGCCCCTCTCGACAATTGGCGAAGCAACTACAGCCCCTCCGCGAAATTACACGCAACTCGGACCCGGCGATGCCTTGGCGTCTGAACTTTTGGGCCGCATATTAAAAGCCTCCCTTGGAACCCTAACCTTGGGAACCCTAGGAACCATACAACAACAAGAAGAAGCAAGCAAGCCCTAGGAACCCTAGCAACAGAGGGGAGAGGGGAAGGGAGGGAGAGGATCAAACCTGAGGTTTACAATAGCGCAATATAGGTGGTGGATGGAGGCAGGTGGTTGATGGGCGGCGGATACGGTGTCTTCTCCCATGGTCGAGCTTCTTATTTCTCCCTAAGGTAGACGGCGACAGGTGGCGGACGAGCGGTGGGGACAAAGGCTTCTCCCGTGGCCTAGCTTCCTCCTTCTCCCATGACAGGGGTGTCGTCTTCTCTCTAAGGGCATGGTGGGGAGAAGAGGGGCGCCGGGGCGGTAGGTATTAGAGGGGGGCATGGTGGCGGTGGGGAGCATAGGGGGTTGCGGTGGAGGTGGGAAGAAGAGGGGGCACGTTGAAGGTGGCGAGCAGAGGGGGCGTGGTGGCAGTGGGGAGCAGAGGGAGGCGTCTAGTGGCGGTGGTGGTGAGGAGCAGAGGTGGAGGAAGGCAGGGAACAAAATCGACTAAGTGTCTAGAGCAAGAGGAAGCATGCCGTTTTGAGTTAGGCGTTGAAACTCAGTGGAGCTACCTGTTGGGGATATGCTATATGGGTATCCTCATAGCATGTCTCTTGTCTGGATAACCCGGGTGGCCCACAGTTGGTAGCATGGCCTATGGCCTGCTGGGCGGCCCAGTTATATGGATCCAGAAAGGAGGCCCATGCCGAATAAAGGAAGGCTACGGAGGAGTCACTGACGTACCCGAAGCCTTGGAGTGCAAGACACGCTAGACTAGTTGTATGCAGTGTGGGACTTTGTAACCTGTCCAGCTAGGACTTTGCCTGTAACCCTAGGACCTGGCGACTATATAAGCCGGACCTATGGGAGCATTTAGGGCACCAATCAACTCATACCTCGCACAGCGAACTGATACCTGTAACTCGGTGTATTGCCATTATAGTGATTTATAGCAGGAGTAGGATTCAGCCAGCGTCGTGGGATCTGAACCTGGGTAAGCTGTGTTACCTCGTACCCGTCAACCGTCCGCCTTACCCAACGTCTCTAAACACACACTGTGAGGACCCCTCCACGGCGTACTCGTCGGCAATACCACGACATTTGGAGCCCACCGTGGGGCAAGAGGCGCTTCAGGCTCTACAGCGGGCGAGGTCCAAGATCTTCGCGGGAATTAGCAAAACCGTAGCCATTGGTCGTGTTCTCTTCTCCGGCAACGTTCTGGTTGTCCCTTCCGACGAGTTCTGGATCCTGGCAAAGACGAACCCTACCAGATGCTCGATCGTCCCCATTAGAGACATACACCTCTTCATCGGCGAAACCGATTTGGGCACTAGTTCCCTAGAAGTCGGAGGAGCATCAAGACCCGCACAGACCGCCTACGGGCAGGACACGTCCGTGGAAGGATCGATGTCGGATCTCTCTTTGGAGTTTGCCGACAAAGATCGGAAAAATTCAAGGCCCACCCAAACCGCCCCTGTGTAGGATATAATGGTGGAAGATCGCTGCAAGTCCGCCGGCTTCGCCCGTGCATCTGGACAGCAGAGATCCAAGTTCGTCGGAGTGGTAAACCATCTTCGATCTGGCGCATCGCATGCAGAGAGAGGGTGAAAACCCCTGCGATTACCTTGTCAGGTGGCTCCGTATACGGGCCGATATGGCGCATTACCCCAATGATGATGCCATGTATCACTTTATGGAAGGACTGGACCAAGGTACGCTTCTCTGACATACGCTAAGGCGACAGCAGGCTTCAGGACGCCTCATGTTTGAAAGCATGGTGAACATCGTCAACAACTACGCGGAGGCCGAGGAGGCAGCTTAGACAGCGCTCGCGCTCCTTAACGGCGCCCCTCCGCCTCAGCCACCGCCGCCACCGCCTCTGGTCGTCGTTGTAGCTGCACCACCACCTCTAGTCATTGTCGTTGCTGTCACACCACCACCGCCCATCATCGAGGAAGCCCTGGCACCCTCCGACTCTGTGCTCGACGCGCTCTATGCCGACATCAGCGCTAACTCGGAGGAGATAGATTTCAGCCCGGAGGATCTAGACTTTGCTATGCAGGAGATGGAGGAGGATTACAAGCGTGACGACCAGGCCAACAACGTCGTCACGTCCCGAGAGGTGTTCGTCTCCATTGGGACCGCGATGGATGAAGATCAACCCGGACGAGCTCTGCCTACAGCGCTAGACAAGGGGAAGGGACCACCTGTTGCTGCCGACAATGATCGCGCAAAGGCCATTCCCCCTCCTCCTAACCCAGTGCAGCAGTTGCAGGAACTTGGCACCAGTCTGAGTAAATATAGCACTGCAAACCCGCCGCCTCTGGCATCTACATCTGCTGCTGCCCAAGTCACTCCAGGTGATAGATTGATGTACGGCAACCTACTTGTCGAGCCCATGACCATGGCTCATATTAGGAACGTAGTCCTGACGAGAAGTGCCAACAACCGCTGGAGGAAGCGTAGGCCATCGCGAAGCAAGGCGCTAAGCTGGATCGAGATATGGCCAACACGTAGAAATCAATAGAGAAAGCTAGAGCCATGGAGGCCGAGTACAAGACTCTGCTACAGCAGCACAAGGCTAAGAAAGCTCCGGCTCGTGTCATCAACGATCCTGGTGTACGACAAAACGTAGGATGGGCACCCTCGAAGCTGCCACAAGCAAAGCCATACATTGACAGCGAAGGCAGGCAGGTGATGCCCACCCCCCCCCCCCCCCCTTCTCAACCTCACTGTCTCCAAGACCCTTCTGGAGCAGGATAGATCACCCACAGCTGTGGACCAGGTCTATGACCTTGTGGCCAAAGCGGTGAAACAGCAGGAAAAGGCCACCTCTCGGAGGCTCGAATCTGACCCAGCGTTTTGCCAGTCTAGCCAACCTAAGCCTCCAAGGGACCAATCTCCTCATGATGTCGGGTCCTAGCCAGGTTCGTCAGAACAAAGACAAAGGGATGCGTGCAACAGGAAGGACGCTATCCACATATCCTCCGACCATGGAGGTAAGGCTCATCCTCGTCGCCCATCTCCATCGCCCCGCTCTCCCCGACATCGCGAACCCCAAGGCTCACCGTCGTATGGACATGCCTCCGCCAAGACAGAGCGGCATCGTCATCCTCGACAACACGGAGCAGACCGATCATGATGGAGAGCGCAACCAAGGACATGAGAGCAGGTCACGCCATGACCCTCCGCGTCTGACAAGCAACCACGACAAGCGTGAGGCATCGCAGGAGGGTAACAGCAAGAAGGCTAACCCACCGCCACCTCCGCCTCCGTCACCCCCTAGCAGCCACCATGGAGGAGGAGGCCCGCGTCGTTCACGTAGCCCTTCCCCTGGCGGAAATAAGAAAAGAGCAAGCCCGTAGCCATACGACGCATGTTCACGCCTGGACAAGATTCACGAGGCCCGGGAAGGACAATACTTGGGACCATGTTGCTTTGGACCTGTAATACGGACCGCAACTTACCCCAAGGGTTTCCGGATTGACAAGACCATCAAGCCCTATGACGGCACCGCCAAACCAGCTACGTGGTTGCAGGATTACGGCAACGCGGTGAGATAGCCGGGGGTAAACCCAACGTCGCCGTCAAGTACCTCCCGCTGATGCTGGCGGGCACGGCCCGACAATGGATTGATGACTTGCCGGAGAAGTCTATCTGCAACTGGTTGGACAAGCAAGAAGCATTCACCAAGAACTTTGAGGGTACGTATAAGCGTCCATGCACTGTTGGCGATCTACAGCAGTGCGTGCAGGAGAAAGACGATTCATCTCACGCCTACCTCTCTCGCTGGCTGGACATGAAGAATTCCTGCGCAGGAGTGCACGCCCAGACCGCCATGGCCGCCTCCATCGACGGGTTGGAGAAAGGTACATTGCTCCGACATAAGTTGAAGCGCTTGCAGGACAATCACCGGCTAGATCTCAACCATATGATCTAGCTGGATAGTGAGTTCGCAGCTGCCAACGACGATGCTCGTGGCTCCCTGCCGGCAACGGCCATTCCAAATCAAGCGAGGAGGAATAGCAGCACCAAGCAGAAAAGCCCGCCAGAATAAAAGCAAACCTCCGACATGGTCACGATAACATTTGCAGGACAAGGTTATGGCGGATAGCGTGGACGAGGACGGGGGGCTGGTCGTGGGCAGCAGCGAGGTAGTGAAACTACCTCGGCAGCGCTCCGTGTTCCCCAAACGTACGAAGAGTACCGTGACATGCCGTGCCTTGTACACCTCGACGCCAACGGAAAAGCCACTCACACCAATCGCTATTGCAAGTTCGTCAACGATCTCAAGGAGGACCCGGAGTCCGGCTACAAGCAAAGTCGGAAGAACAGACCGCGAGGCAAGGGTAAGGGGAAGAAGAAGGAAGAGGAGTTCAAGGATTCAAGTGACATGGATGAGGATGTTGACCCCAAGCACGCCGCCAAGAGCGATGGCAAGGGCAAGAACCCCTTCGAGAAGAAGGCACCCGTTTTCCACACGTTTCTTGGTACCCCCACCTTCCGACAACAGAAAACCTCTATGAGGATACTGATGGCCACTCTACCCCCAGTTCCCCAGTACCTACATTGGTCGGAGATTCCAATTACTTGGTACAGGAAGGATCACCCAGACCTCATCCCTACGAAGAACTAGTACGCCATGGTCACCAACCCCCTGATTGACGGCAACAAGTTCACCAAATGTATGGTGGATAGTGGAAGCAGCATCAACATCATTTACCTATATACACTGCACAAGATGAACTTGATGGAGGCCAACCTAAGGCGGACCAGCACCATCTTCCATGGCGTAGTTCCTGGTCGGGAGGCTCGGTCCCTTGGGTGCATCACACTTCAGGTCGCTTTTAGCGATGTTAATAATTACCACAAGAACGCATGACCATCGAGGTGGTCCCCTTCAAGAGCGTGTACCACTTCATACTCGGACGCAACATCTTCCATGCCTTCATGGCCAAACCATGCTTCGTCTACAACAAGCTCAAGATACCCGGACCAGACGGTGTCATCACCATATCCGGAAGCTTTACCAAGGCAAGGCAGTGCGAGATTGGAGAAGAAGCCTTTGCAGAAGCTGTCCTCTACAGCAAATAATTCAAGGAGATCCAGAGCAAGGTCGATGCCTCAGAGAGAAGCAGAGTTCTGACTCTGCCCTAGCATTCAAGGCCGCCATCGAAACCAAGCCGGTGTAACTTGTGGTAGGCGATGCCTCCAAGAACACCGCCATTGGGACGAACCTGGATCGCAAATAGGAAAGCGTGCTCGTCGAGTTCCTCCGTGAGAATAGGGACATCTTTGCCTGGCAACCTGCCGACATGAAAGGTGTACCTAGGGAACTTGCCAAGCAAAGCTTGAATATTGATCCAAAATGAAAACCAGTGAAACAACCTCTACGACGCTTCGGAGATGAGAAGAGGCGCGCCATAGGCAAGGATATACATAGGTTACTTAAGGCTAGTTTTAGCCGAGAAGTTCTTCACACCCGATGGGTGGCCAATCATGTACTTGTCCCCAAAAAGGGAACCAAAGAATTAAGAATGTGCGTTGATTACACCGGCTTGAACAAAGTGTGTCCCAAAGATCCGTTTGCTTTGCCTCACATTGACCAAGTCATTGACTCGATGGCTGGCTCGGAGCTTTTGTGTTTTCTCGATGCATACTCAGGATACCACCAAATTAAGATGAGGAAGTCGGACCAATTGGCCACTTAGTTCACCACACCTTATGGCACGTTTTGCTATGTCACGATGCCCTTTGGGATGAAAAACGCAGGTTCTACGTACCATCAAACAATGCAGCGTTGCCTACACAATCAAATTGGTCGGAACGTTCACGCCTATGTGGACGATATAGCGGTGATGTCTAAAAAGTCAAACGACTTAAGCTTCGACTTAAAGGAAACCTTTGATAATCTCAGGAAATACAACATGATGCTTAACCCTAAGAAGTGCGTCTTCGGGGTTCCAGCCGGCAAATTGTTGGCTTCATCGTTTCCCACCGTGGAATCGAGGTCAACCCAGAGAAGATCAAGGCCATCTTAAACATAAACCGTCCTACATTCCTGAAGTACATACAACGACTGACAGGTTGCGTTGCAGCAGTTAGTCGGTTCATCAGCCGACTTGGAGAGAAGGCTCTGCCGCTGTAAAAGTTGCTGAAGAAGGTGGACAAATTTACATGGACGGATGAGGCAGATGCAGCATTGAAGTAGCTAAAGGAGATACTATCCTCGGCGCCTATCCTTGCAGCACCCGAGCCTACGGAGCCTATGTTAATTTACATGGCGGCCACCAACCGGGTAATCAACATCGTCGTCATGGTAGAGCGGAAAGAACCAGGGCATGAGTACGGAGTTCGATGACCAGTTCACTATGTAAGCAAGGTCTTGATGGAGTCCAAGCAGCGTTACCCGCACTACCAGAAGATAGCTTATGGAGTGTTCCTTGCTTCTCGGAAGATAAGGCACTACTTCCAGGAGCACCGTATCATAGTTGTGAGCAAAGCTCCACTGTCCGACATCATCAACAACAGCAACGCTACAGGAAGGGTCGTGAAGTGGGGAATTGAACTTGTCGCCTTCGAGATCACCTACAAGAGACGCGACGCTATCAAGTCACAGGCCTTGGCGGATTTCATTGCAGATTGGACGGAGATGCCAGATGCTACCCCTATGCCGGAGCCAGAATACTGGGTGATGCACTTTGATGGATCAAAGCTACTCAATGGCTCGGGGGCTGGTATACTATTACAGTCACCAACCGGGGAAAAGCTACACTACGTTCTACAGATCCACTTCGAGGCTATGAATAACATGGCGGAGTATGAAGCACTCATTCACGGACTACGCATAGCCAAGGATATTGGCATCAAGCGCATAGTTTGCTGTGAAGATTCCGACTTGGTTGCCCAACATGTGGCTGGCACCTGGAACGCGCAGAACCCTATGATGGCGGCATATCGAGATGAAGTGGATGAGATAGCCAAGAGCTTATTGGGATACAAAGTCAAGTATGTCCCTAGGGAGCAAAATGACGCGGCTGATCTGCTGTCAAAGCTTGGATCATGGCACAAACAAATTCTGCCTGGTGTTTTTCTGGAACATCTACGGACACAATCCGTGAAGGGAGCGGACACCAAGAACCCGGATAGAGTTGACTCTTTCATTCACACAGTGGCAAAGGTCCCTCCGGCTTGGACAAAACAGTTCATGGAATCCGACTTGACCTAGCATCTGTGGCACACCCACGGTCCAATGGCCAAGTTGAGCGAGCCAATGGATTAATTCTGTGGGGAATCAAGCCACGTCTTGAGGCGCCGCTACATAGAGCAGCTGGAGCCTGGGCGGAGGAACTACCATTTGTGTTGTGGAGTTTACGAACTACACCCAACAGATCCAGTGGCTACACCCCTTACTTCATGGTATATGGAGCAAAAGCCATCCTGCCTTCCGACATCCTTCATGATTCACCAAGAGTTGCCGCCTATGATGAAGATGATGTTGAAGAATCCAGACACCTAGATGTGGACCTTCTCGAGGAAGAGCGCATTTTGGCATGCCAAAGATCTGCCATCTACTAGCAGAAGCTACGCAGCTACCATAGTCGCTGCGTTCGGCATCGCTCGTTTAAAAGAGGGGGGTCTGGTGCTCCGACTTAAGCAGAATAAGTCACACAAAATATCCCCGCCATTGGAAGTACCGTTCATCATAAGCAAGGCGCTGCTCAATGGGTCTTACTACCTCGTTGACAATCATGAACTTGAGGATAGACCCAGCGATGATCATAAGTGTAAGCACGTGACCCGGATGATGATTACCCGGAGCTTGATCGGCCATGGAACATAGCATAGCTACGTCCTTTTTACACTTAGCATATTTTTTACCTATTGTGTACTTCTTATATGATCAATGACATAAAGATCTCTGGTTCACTCATATTTCTGAGTAGTTTACCTCCTTTAGTGTTCATTTTTGGATTGTATAAAACCTTTATGCACAAGCTTTGCGTTTGCACTTTTGAAAATTCCGCCTACGGGCGTTAGCTTAAGTTTTCTGGTCTACACGTTCTTTGTTGTTTTTATGTGGATTCTGGAGTAATGACTTTCGGCACTTGAAGTCGGCGATTTTGTACTTAGGTTTTTTACGATGCCATTGGGCATCATCACCTTAGCGCATAGTTTCGACTACGAGTCTTCCGACTCATGAAAGGTCAAGCATAAGAGCCAAAGTAATGGATAAGCAAGCACTTGCTTAAAAAATATTTACATGCTGGAACCAGTACTTGAGTAGCAGGAAATTACAACTATTATTTTTTCGCCTTAAGTTAATAGAGTAGTTTTTCCGCATACAACAATCCAGAGGAAACAAATACTACAAAGTGTTTTTTATTCCTATGGCGCAGGAGACTTGGATGCATCATCGTCGCCAGCAGGAGAGCCATCTTCCTCGAAGTTGGTCGTCTTGAGGGATTCGGAGGAGCTTTGGTTGTCGCTGTCAATGATCTCCAGACGCACGAAGTTGTTGTGGTCGACCAACTCGGTAACCCTTGTGTCATAACCCGTGAGCGATGCCCAGATAGCCTTATGGTCAATCTTCTGGCCTTCATCGTCTATGTCGGGGAGACCTGAGGTTACCGTGTCGATGTCGGCATTCTCATAGTGCGCCTTGACCATTGCCAACGACATCCTTGCACCAGCCCGGGTACATGAAGCTTTCCATCTTACGATACACCCGGGGGCTTGGCGCAAGATCTCCGAGTACTTCATCACGGAGTCCACCGCCTTGATATTGATATTGAGGGGCTTGGCAATCTCCTTGGCTTTCTTGATGGCGGTGCTGATGAAGTATCCGACAAGGAACATGCATTCCTTTGGCGGAGGAGGCGACTTGGTCAAACCGATAGGAGCTGCATTTTCCGACAAAGGAGCACATGAGTTCAGTAACACAAAAGTTCAGAGTATCTGGCTTCTAGAAGTACAAGACAGAGAATCGCTTACCAAAGATGCTCGCCTCGGCTTGCTGGAGTGTCTCCGCCATGGAGTCCCGCTCTTGTCGGAGAACCTTGTATGCTTCAAGGTTGTGCTGATTCTGCTCATCGGCAGCTATCTTCTGATCCTTGAGCATCGCAATCTCCTCCTTCAAGCGGTTTATCTCCGTGTTGGCAGACTCCTACAAGGCCGCCATGTACTCTTCATGCATCGTCAAGGTATCGGTCTTCTCCTGCTTAAGGATCTTGTTTTCGCTATACAGCAACTCAATGTGCTTGGATTGCTCAACAATGTCCTTGGCCTTGGCGATGGTTTCTGCAAGTCAGAGAAAGAACAACACACAATGAGTAGTCGGAGAGTGATGGCACAAGACCAAGATGATTGCGAAAAATAGACTCTTGCTCTTGGTGATTTGTTCCTTCAAGAAGGCAGTTCTACCCTTTTCAGCTTCCAACTCCGCGCGCATCTTGTGGAACTTCTCATTGGCGATTCCTCTCTGAGCATTCTCATTCTATGGAAATAAGATCATAATCACTTAGTTTCTTAGAGCATCTAGTTGGATAAATATCCACCTAGAGGCTTGGGGGCTACAGTACGAGTTTTTAGCTCAGCAATATGCTTAGTCTTTCTTTAAGCATCTAGTCGGAACTAGTTCAGCTTCAACTATAGGCTTGGGGGCTATAGTATTGAATTTTACAAACACTGCGTATGCTACTCTAAAAGTATCTAGTCGGAATAATTCATTCAAACTAAATGCTTGGGGGCTACAATGTGAAGTTTTCTAGCTAAGTCACTCTTAGAGCATTCAGACGCAAAGACCTATGGTTTTCCGTCTAAATCCTTAGGGGCTACAGTGGGATACTACTTATGAAATGCAAAAGGAAAATAAAACTTACAAGTGCGATGATCTTGAGACTGGTGGCGCTCTCGGCAAATATCTTGCTAAAGGAAAGGCTATTTCCTCACAGGATATCAGCTTGCCTGAGGAGCTCCTCAAGACCGCGAGTCGGAGATGTTGGAGCCGCACCAGGAGCCAGAGTTGAGCTACTCGGCATAAGCACCGGGTAGACTATCTTCGGAAGCTCTGTGGATGTCCTGGGTGCAGAGGCGCCACCTTCGACAGTCGTTCTGCCTACCACCATCACCTTACCGCTACCGATGGCATCCTTAGCCGGAGCTTCAGCCATTTTGGTTGCGGTGCTTTCTTGCGTCGCCTGTTCACTGGCAATGATGAGCTCAGCGGAGACAGCTGGGTCCACTTCCATGGCGGAAGGGCCAGATGCATCCTTGGCTGGAGAGCTTGTCGGAGCAGCGGCAGGCTGGACGCTGGCAGTGGTAGGGGCGATGGCGGGAGATTCTTGGTGTGACACATCTCGGTGCAACATATCTCTAATGTTTTTAGAAGCCCCCGATGTTTTGGAGGTCTTCTTCAAACTCATACTGGCCTTCTTCCTGAAACATGCAAAAGTATAAGTACAGGAATAAGATGAGCAAGGGACAATGTCGGACGATGAGAGGCTTACACAACAGTGGGTGCTTTGGTAAAAGGGATCCCGGTAATCTTTCTCTTCTCCGCCTCCAGGGCGGCGGTAGTCTTCTTGGAGGCTCCAACCTTCGTCTTCTTCTTCTTGCCTCCGTCGGCAGCGTCAGAGGTGGAGCTCTTCCGCTTACGCACCAACGGAACATCGTCGTCGGACACGATGGTGACTTCCTTCATCTTGGGTTCATAGATTTGGACAGTCATGTCGTCCTCCTCTAGACTTTTAAGTTGTTAAGTGAAATCCAAAAGTGTTAGATGATATGATAATGGCTAGACGGAAGATCTGGAGTATATGTCATACACCAAAAATAAACAGGTACCTCTGGGCACTTGCCCTCCTCGAACATGTCGTAGGTGATGGTGAATCCATGCTTCCTGTCCTTCACCTTGACGATGTCCTTGAGGCGGAGCTTGATGGAGTCACTCGAGAAGTTGTCCTCGGAGATGCGGAGGCTATCCTTTCTCTCCTTGGTGTACTGATGCATCAGCTTCGAGCAGTGCTGCAGAGGCTGGATCCGCCTGACAAACCAGCACATCGCTAGGTCCAACCCGGTCAGACCCGTCTCTATGAACCACTCTATCTGCCTTATGGCACGGGAAGCATCATTGTCGGAGGGAAGGGAGGCCTGGGATCTCCATGTCGGGGCTTCGGCGGCGGTCCCGTCGACGAAGTCCGGATACGTTCCTTCTTGGCCAGCCAGAGGGATATCTGGGCCATAGAAGTACGTGTGTTGCCAGTTCTTGCAGGACTCATGGCCGACAATGTCGGAGAACCACCGGCCAGGCCGGATCTTAAAGCTAATCGTTCGGCAATTCCTGATCTTGTCCTTGCTCGCTCCGGCTTCCCTCTTGACGGTAAAGAATTAGATGAACAAGTCTAACCTAGGCCTAATCCCTAGGTAACCCTCGCAAAGCACCGCGTAGTTTCTAAGCGCTAGGATGCTGTTGGGGGATAGGTTCTAAGGTTGAACCTGGTAATGTTTGAGGACAGCAAGGAATAAGTCGGAGATGGGGAGGGAGACGTCGTGTACCAATTGCGCTTTGAGGTACACCTTCTCTCCGGCTTGGGGAGAAGGGATGACCTCGCCGGCGAGCGCTGCCTGCCAGACAAGCCCCTCCGTCGCAGGGAGGTAACCTTCGACGAGCAGCTCTTTGATGTCGCTGTTGGTGATGTCAGAGCCGCGCCAGTCCCCCTTATGGGAGTCACCCTCCTCCATCGGCTCCAACGCCGCTAGAATATGGTCATTGCCGGTGAACTCCACCACCGCGGACCGTGGCAGCACCAGACCCTCTGGGGGAACCTGGACGGAGCTCGCCGGCTTCAGCGCAACATCGGCCGTTGCCGCCATGGATGGGTTGGAGCTACTGCTCGCCATTGGGAGGGGAGAGAGGTGACTGTAAGATTGGGGAGAGATTAGGGTTTTTCGCGTGCGCGCGGAGGGCTCGAGGAGGTGCTCACAGGAGGAAGACAATGGCGCATGGGGAGAATGAGGTGAAAAGTAAAAATCCACCGCAGTTGTAATTTATAACCCTCAGCGTCAAGATTCGTGCAAAGTGATCGAATGGTCGACGCGTGGACGACGTGTGTGGGCGTGTGTGCGGAAATTTCTCCATGTTCCCAACCTCCACCGCCAACAGTTCGTATCCTTCACGCGGGAAAAACGGACATGATTGCATTCTCTGCACGTGTGAGTTACGAGGCGTCGATGACCTATGTCTATGTTGCCCTAGCTGACATGGGTAGGTGAACCATCCCATCGGAATATTTCGGCATTGACAGATCCAGTCCGGCTAAGAGAAGAGTACGATGGAAGATTCAGCATTTCTCCGACTTACAAGTTGAAGATGGAGAATATAGTAGGGTTCTTGGGAGGACTACAAGATATTGCTTGACGATCTGCTGACATCCATCTAGACGGAGCATTCAACCTGAAGAGGCAAGACGGCGCAAGATCTCGAAGTTCTCCGAAGGCTACTATTGGGGATATGCTATATGGGTATCCTCATAGCATGTCTCTTATCTAGATAACCCGGGTGGCCCACAGTTGGTAGCATGGACTATGGCCTGCTGGGTGGCCCAGTTAGATGGATCCAGAAGGGAGGCCCATGTCGGATAAAGGAAGGCTACCGGGGAGTCACCGACGTACCTGGAGCCTTGGAGTGCAAGACACGCTAGACTATTTGTATGCAGTGTAGGACTATGTAACCTGTCCGGCTAGGACTTTTCCTGTAACCCTAGGACCTGGTGACTATATAAGCCGGACCTATGGGAGCCTTTAGAGCACCAGTCAACTCATACCTCACACAGCGAACTGATCCCTGTAACTCGGCGTATTGTCATTATAGTGATTTGTAGTAGGAGTAGGATTCCGCCACCGTCGTGGGATATGAATCTGGGTAAGCTGTGTTACCTTGTAACCGTCTGCCTTACCCCATGTCTCTAAACACGCACTGTGAGGACCCCTCCATGATGTACTCGTCGGCAATACCACGACACTACCCAAATCGGTGCGCCATGGATAGTATCTGTGCGCACATATTCAGGATGCGCCACTGAGTTTCTATACCTAACTCAAAATGGCACGCGGTGCAGTGTTGACAATAACACTAGAATGTCCTACTGGTTACTAGCAAGTTTGGGTTAGTTCAAACACCTTAGGTGCCAAGTTCGAATCTTGGCACCCCTAATTTTTTTCCTTTAATTTAAAAATATATTTAATAAAGTTTGGAATTACTGTTTGGCCTAGTAATATTTACTCATTCAGAAAATAATTGTCTAGTATTTTTAAAATATGAACAATTCAACATTTAAAAATATAAAAAAACACATGTATACAATTGCAAGTAGACAAAAAATTTATTCCAAAAAACCTCGAATCATGTACTCCCTCCATCCCAAAATAGATGTCTTAGATTTGTCAAAATTTGGATGAATCTAGACACTATTTAGTATATAGATTCATTCAAATTTTGAAAAATCTAAGACATCTATTTTGGTACGGAGGGAGTATATGATTATTGTTCCAAAAAAACCATGAATCATGTATATGATTATTGTTCGGAAAACCATATGTATCATGTATAGTTTCATCAACTTGATGCACGCGCACACACATCACACACACAAAATTCACTTCTTGTGATGTCTCATCACGACGATCTTGACCTTCTTCGTCGTGGTTGAATAATTTATCTCGGAAACATGGGGATTTATTCTCATGTATGGACATCCTTTAGCAGGTAGGGTGGTCTTCCTTCTTCCTACAGCAGCACTAGGCCTGTCGAAGTACTTGTTGAATTCCTCTTCTATCTTCGGATCACCATACTTGTCGAAGTCCTGCTCGGTGGCCGCTCCCTCCATTCTGTTGATGCTCCTTTTTTCCCTCCTGACAACAACGCGGCTAGGCTTTACATGGTCGGTAATGTAGAAGCATTGATCCACCTAGCAAGCCAGTACCTGTGGCTCATTTTTTCCCTGGATGTTTGCGTAGGACGCCTTCGATGTTTTGGCTTCGGGTATAACTATCATGGTGAAATACCGGCCTTATTTTTCAACGCTCTTGGCCCATCTCACCTCGAACATAGGCATCTTATCTCCACAGTAGTCGAGTTCCTAGATCTCCTCGATCCTACCAAAGAATCTCTCCTTGATAGTGGATTCCTCGTCCGCATAGGATAGCATCATGACTCCCGAGTTCTGATATTCGTTGTTCTTGTCCTTTTCCTCGGTATAGAATGTGTAACCATTGATATCATACGCCTGAGGTCCTCACGTTCATCGCGGGGCCCTGTGACAAGACGAACATGAGTTTTTACTCATCTGTAGACGGCATCTGACCATGATGAAGCTGGAGTAGCTCTTTCTTGAACCAACACGTGAAGATGGAGTTATACTCTCTAGTCACGTCTCCCTTTGTTCGTCGTCGGCCCATGTCCCTGAACCTCTTCTCAATTAAGATTTTGTCTAGAACCCATGGTTCGACCAATTCAATGTGTTATAGCATGACTCGGTGTGCCCTATCAAAGTCTATCTATCGACCAGTGAATATGACATGCATTGGGGTGTGTCCCTCGCGGTGACCACATCCATTGAGCCTCCCGAGGTGCCTCCTGTTTGGCAGACCAATCGGGTCGTCGTCGTCCTCATTACGTAGATAATTCTGGCACAAGGATATGGACTCATACGTAAGGAAGCCCTTGGATATGCTTCCATCCGGACGGTTACTGTTGCGAATGAATCCTTTGAGAACATTGTTAAGTCTTTCAAATGGCATCTTGTTGTGTAGGAATAGCGGACCCAAGGTGGATTATATCATCCATGAGGTGGACCAGCAGATGCACCATCATGTCATAGAACACGGGGGAAAGTAAATCTCAAGCTCGTATAGTATCACGACAATCTCTTGTTGCATCCTATCGAGCTGCTTCGCACCGATTGACTTCCTAGAGATGACGTTGAAAAATTTGCAGAGGCCAAACAACGTCCCACGTACGTGCTTGCCAATTATCCCTCGGGTCACAACTGGAAGTATCTGCGTCATCAGCACGTGGCAGTCGTGAGATTTCATCTCGGAGAACCTCTTCTTCATTTCTTCCAGATATCGGTATACATTCCATCCGTAACCGGTAGGAAGTTTGGTTCCGACAAGGACGTTGAAAAACTGCTGGAGCTCCTCCCCACTCATAGTGAAGCAAGAAGGGGGCAGTAGTAGTCATTCCTCGTAGCCCTTTTTCACCGACGACCTTGACTGTATTGCGTTTGAGAATCATCTCACCATCATCATCATCAGGGCATCCTTCATGAAGTTCTTCCTTGATGCCAAGCTTGATCAGATCATTTCTTTCCTTCATCCCGTCTTTGGTCCTCTCCAGCATGTTGACAATAGTGCCAATTAGACTCTCGCACACGTTCTTCGCGATGTGCATGAGGTCAAGGCTATGTGGCGTGTGGAGGTATTTCCTGTATGGCAGGTCCTAGAAAACAGAGCTCGCTTTCCATACACCTAACAACGGCTTTTTCGTCGGACGCTTCTTTCCCGGCGCAGGGCACTCTTTCCAATTTTCTAGCAAGTCGTTGATATCCTCGCCGCTCCTCCTATGTGGGGATGTTTCGAGCTCATCCTCACCATTGAACAGATCTCCGTGTTTTATCCACGGGTGATCCGCGGCAAGCCACTTTAGAATCCCTGGGAACACGGTTTTCGAAGACCACGGATCCCTCGGTAGTTGCATATGCGGGGTTTTCTACCTGCACCTGACACATGCACCATGTTCGTGGTTCACTTGGAATGATACATATGTCAGACCAGAATAGTCCTGCACCGTCATGAGCAATGCTGCTCTAAGAGGGAAATATTATCCTATGTAGGCGTCCCACGTACGGGATGGCATCTCCCACAGCGTGGCTAACTCCACTTTCAACAACCTGAGATACAAATGCATGTCGATACCCGGTTGTTTCGGCCCCTAAATAAGAATACTTATGTGTACATACCTTTGCTTCGTGCATAGCCAGGGGGAGGTTGTATGGCCATACAAACACGAACTAGGTGCTATGCGTGCTATTCTGGTTGCCAAAGGGATTGAGTCCATTGGTCCTCATACCTAGCCTAACATTCTTGGCATCGTCCCCGAACTCCACTTCGAACTCCATGTCCAATGTGTGCCACTGGCTAGCGTCTGCAGGGTGTGTCAGGATCTTGCCCTTCTCCGGATCATCTTCGGGCTTCATTGTATGAGCTTCGCTTCCTTAGGGTCTATGAAATACCGATGCAGTTGGGGAGTGATAGGAAAGTACCATACCAGTTTTCGAGGAACTTTCTTGTTCCCTCTCTTGTATCGTGCATGGCCACACACCGGACATGTGGTTCTAGCCTTGTACTCGCCCCGATAAAGTGTGTAGTCATTGATGCAGGCATGGTATTTGACTATGGTAGATCGAGAGGGCACACGACTTTCTTGGCCTCGTCGATGCCTCTTGGCAATGTGTTCCCCTTAGGAAGTATATCGTGCCCGAATTCCATGATATGGTTGAAGCTCACGTTGGTCCATTTGTGTTGCACCTTCATCTCCAGAGCCTTGAGGGTTACATTCAGGTGTGTATGCTTAGGCCGACACTAAGGATACAACGGACTAATCCCATCTTTATCCATTTGCGTCAGCTTGGCTTTCTCTCTGGCAGCAGCTTTGGCGTTGTCCGTCTCCTTCAGGAGCAGTTCTTCAACATGAGGGTCCCGTAAGGCTGAAGTTAGAGGTGTCTGTGTGTCCGTGTCTTCTCCACCACCGTCGGATCCGGCATCTCCTTCATGATTATCATGTCCACCAGCATCTCCTTCATGATAATCATGCTCGGCATCTCCTTCATCATAATCATGTTTGGCGTCTTTGTGATGAGCACCATTTCCTGCCGGTGCCCCGTTGTTGACGTCCTCGTCAACATAGTCGGGTATGAAACCACCCATGACCAAGTTCTTCTCCAATGTCCCGGAATCAGGTTTGATTAGGGTCCCAAGTTTGCATATATTACAAGGACACCTTATCTCGGTCATGTTGTTCTGAATCATGACGGTCGTTGTGCGTGCCTTGTATCTAGCCACCATAGCTTCTCTTATGTGGCGCACCATGGTTGCCTGCGCGGTATGGAGCAAAAGAGAATTTTTAGAAGCACACCATGTAAAAATTTTGCATGACCTTCCCTATAAATAGGACATATGGGTAGTGCAAATATTTGCCAAAATAGAAATGAATCAACATTTCGGCAAACATTCATGCAGCACCACACCGACACCTGCACAACACAAAGCATACACAAGAACACAATCATATATCCATGCAAACATCTTCCGGATAACGACAAAAAACCCTCACATACATACCGCCAACATCGTCCACACACAAAACAAATCACATGCATCCATGTATCCATCCAACTATATATATACTCACTTAGTAGACAAGTTACACCGAGACGAGCGAGGCCGCACAAGAGAGTGTGTGGTGTGGTTAGCCAAACTTGATGAAGACAAGAGATGTGGTAGAGGAGAGAAAAGGTAGTGTGTGTGCTTTACTTTAGTGGATCTAATCGGTGGAGGGGAGTCCATTTATAGATCCATCCAACCCAAAGAGGTTTGGCAACCTAAAATGGAGGAATTATTAGAGAAAATAGGGTGGAGAGGAGGAGCAACCCGAGCTAGATCTATGGTAGAAATGGTAGGGGGAAAGTGGTGGAAGGAAGGGGAAGGGAAGGGGAGGGGAAAGTGCCACCTTTTAGGTGGCTGCTACGACATACATGTGGCACACGGGAATGGCATGCGCCACTGATGCGATGCTCAGTGGCACACAGATAAGCCTGCCACCTTTTTCCGCAAACTGGGCCCACCTATATGTGTGGCAAACGGGAAACACGTGCGCCACTGATGTAGTAGGCATTAGTGGCGCACACCTATCCCTGCGCCACAGATATGCCTCCAATGGATGGGGCGACCAACAGCCTTAGGGCCCACATATGCATGGCGCACCGACTCGGGTGTGTGCCACGGATATGTCAATGTTAGTGGCGCATGATATGGTCGTGCGTCATAGATAAATACCTGGGGGTAACCCTTTCTACGTGCGCCACAGGTATGAGCCTTGTGGATAAGCCTTTTCCTACTAGTGAGGAGGTGGGGATGGGCCCCACCCCATGCGCGCCAAGTCCCCTTGGCCATCCGGCGATGGTAGGTCCCCCACCCCCACGCGCCTTACCCCATAGGCCCTTTCCTCCCGGAAGGGCCATTAGGTGGGCTTGCTCTTTTTTGTTAATTAAAATTCATATTTAATTATTAGTTCATATAATTAATAATAAATACATATTAATTAATTCCTTTCACTTTGAACCCCTCTAAACAACTTTGGTTTCTCCTTGGAACGATTCCGGTTCTCTCTCTTCTAATTCTCTTACGATCTTGGATCAACCCTAAGCGCCTCTACCCTTAATGTTCCATCCTATGGTTCGAGAATGCGCAGACATGATCCAGAACTCTCTCCGATCAATGAACAACAGCGGGAACTGGAAACCCATGATGGCCCCCATGCATTCCATGAATTACTAGATCGCTTGAATCTTAAATGTCGAGTCTCATTCCCTTTTGCTCTTGATACTTGGTTTTTCCAATATCTAATCTTTGGTATCACTATTCATAGTTCGATCTTTTTACCAAGAAACACATTTACTCATTTCCGTGATATTACAACCTCGTGACCTAGTCACATGCTTGCAAGCTTCATAGATGTAATCTCACCGAGTGGGCCCAGAGTATCTATCTGTAACCAGAT
Source organism: Avena sativa (assembly GCA_916181665.1). NCBI lineage: Eukaryota > Viridiplantae > Streptophyta > Magnoliopsida > Poales > Poaceae > Avena > Avena sativa. The sequence goes on from OV702295.1 coordinate 42,515,335, forward strand.
GGGAAAATACCTATCTCGATGCATACGCCTCAACCTATCCCTTTGGAATACACAATATACACCTTTATGGTCACCCTGTTACGGTGTGACGATTGATGCAATCAAAGCAGCCATAGGTCATAGTGATTAAATATGATCTCACGGTCAAAGGAGTGAGTTACTACGCTTTACTAGTTATCATAGTTTTGAACCTTGTGGCTGGATCTCATTGCAATACTATGGTTGGGTGTGTGTCAATCATATCATTCATCCAATGACATGACCCTGTTGTCAATTGACATAAATGTCCATGATCGGGAAACCTCGATCATCTTTTGACCAACGAGCTAGTCCACTAGAGATTACTAGGGACCTGGTTGTTTCCATACCACATGTATATTAATGTTTCCTCTTAACACGATTATAGCATGGTATAGAATTATTATGAACATATGAGATATCATAATAAAACATCTTTATTATTGGCCTCTAGGGCATATCTCCAACACGGACGTCGATGGTGGGAGGCAGGTGGTCTCCGGCGATGGGTACGACACATACGAGGATCTGCATGGCACGGGGATTCTTATGGTGGTCACATCGTGGTCCTTCTCCTCTTGGATCGATGGCTATGGGTGGCTGGAGGAGCTTGAGGATTCGCGGATCTGGCGAGCAATAGGGCATGTTGTAGTGAACTGGGGATGGGGAAAATTCATGAGGGGATGCGGTGAAGGACGAGGGACAAGATCAGAGGAAAATAGGGTCTAGGGGAGACGGTATCGAGCTCAACCTTGAGCTTCCAAGATCGGTTAATGGCGGCGGAGGTGATCAAGATCGGATTACCCTCGGGAATTAGGGTTTCGCAAAAACTCAAGAGGGGAGAAAGGAGGTTGGGTCGGGGATTATATGGGGGCATAGTCTAGCTTGGCGGAGGGCAAGAGGAAGGTCGGGGTCGATGCGGTGTTGGCGTCTGGTGCGAGGCCGTGCTTGAGTCGGTCTCTAGCTCGAGGTTGGAGATGGTGGGCGTAGGCCCCACGCGTCAGCAACAGAGGGGCAGCGGGCTGGGGTGTTGGTTGCTTGTTGGATTTAGGTCGGCCCATTGTTGTGCGTTGCGCGGGTAGTAGCAGGCGTTGGTGGGATGCGCTGTTGTGCTTGCATGCTGGCTGCGCATGATAGATAGATAGGTAGGTAGGTAGGTAGGTCGTGCGGGTTGGGTAGCTTAGGTTAGTTCAGGTATGTTAGTTTACTTTTTCAATCTTTTCTCTTTTCTGTTTTAGTAATTCTTTTATAACTTTTTATTTACAACTCCAAATGAATCCGACTAAAAATTTTCATAAAATTTCTAAATTCAAAATACATTCTTAAACTTTATAGAAAATATTTTTCATTAAAAAATACCCATTTTGCCATTATCATATAAAGCACTACAGGGATGGATTGGGAAAGGCAAAAAATAGGGGTTTAGGATTTTAATTTAATTGGAAAATTCCATTTAATTTTTAGGACTCTATGGAACATTATTCTTGTCCAAATTTGATTAAAAATACTTTTAAAATAATTCCTTAGAATATTATCTTTGGGAATTTCAAATGGATTATTTTGACAAAAAGGGGTAACCCATAAAGGATTTTTTAACCAAGGTTGTTCATAATGGCATGATGCAATGAAAATATGCAGAAAAAAATTTCAGTCCCAGTTTCTAAAATCTTGGGATGTTACATGTTCCGAAATGAATGCGGTATTGACACCAAGACATGCATTTAGGTTATTCACCTGCTTTGGTATGAGTGAAGCCGTCTATGTAGCTCAACTTATATGAATATGTCTTATAACTTTTGGTGGTTAAGCCTATACTAGTTTTAAATCTTGTGTGTTTTCCAAATTTGGCATATGGAACCTATTGTCCCCTAGTGTAGATTCAATATATCTACACATGCCTAATTGGGCATGTCAGTTTAACTCTGTGTCATGTCCTGGCCTTGGACAATGAGAAGTGGCTTTACACTTATTATTATTTGTTAGGTTAATTAATTTTTGATTTCTTACAATTCATATTGGTTGAATATTACTAGCAGTTGTTGCTCTACACTTTGATTGGATAGGTTCTTGGATAAGCATCAATTTTACCTTCTCAATATTGCTTGCCTTCTAAGAATCTAGATGAAGTTAACATGGCTGGGAAATGTTCTGGTTCATTACTGTTACTATTGAAGTTTTACCGAATCTAGATGATCTACCTATGAACTATCTATTCTATGTGTTGTGATACTCTAAACCTAATATGGTATCATTTTGTTGGTTTGCATCAAGCACCAATTGTCACTTTGGCTATGAACTGGTTCTATATTCTACTACTAATGTTGCCCTTGCTACTACTATGTTCATGCAGTTTGTTCTTGGTTTGATGTCAACTTGTTTTGTTTGTCATTTTTCTACCTTCCTAGGTTTGGGATGTCAAGACAAGTTCATGATGTCCATCTATTATGGATTTCAAAATGAATGGATTCACCTCAGGTGAATCCAACATTTTAACCAAATGTTAGTTACTTTTGTTTTTATTTTGTTTTGGTTTACATGTTTGAGCAAGCTCACGATGAGGATAGCAAATAGAGTGGATATAAGAAGAATGTGAATAAGATAAAGTGTAGATAGGTTTAGTTCTAGGATTCTTTCTATTTTCTGTTTGTGTACTTAGGTCAATTTTTTAACTACTGTGTTGTAACTTTAAAACCATGTATCCATTACAATATGAATAAAGATCAATTCTTTGGTTATTATGAATTCCAATTCTTTGTTGTGTATGATATGATGAACTCAAGTTTGAATAAATCAAACTACAATTTCGAATTCATAGATTTAAATTTGTACTAAATATTGTCTTATGAATTATGACTTGTGTTTTTTGGATGTTCAAGTTTTTAAGTATTCAAGTTATATTCACTATGAAATCACATAAGTGGAAATTTGAATTTCAAATCCTAGTGTTGACTTAGATCAATTTGACACTAGATTCAAATTCCACTCACAAAAAACTCCACAAAACAAAAGTTTAAATCCCCCTCCCCATTTTAAGATGCATGAGATGCAATGTACAAATTATATATCGACCCTTCTCCACGTCCTAATTCTTTAGGATGTTACAGTTTCCCCCTCCAATCTTTATTGGTTCTGGCTCTATTTTGTGGTTTCTATCTCTTCTCTGCCTCTCCTCTAAGATCGTGATGGGGGACCTTTTAATATGTATTTTTAGGTCAATACATCAATCTAGGGATGAATATGGATGGTTGTGGATGCTCGAGGAGGAAAAAGGGGTAGGTGGCATGGGCCCCTCCCCACAATGCACCACCTATGCTCTTTCGGCCCTCGGGCCTCTTTCCGTGAGGTTCCAATGCTCTAGAAGGTTATCATGATGAAAAAATGATCCTCGAAAAATCACAGGTCTGTTTAACTTTGTTTAGGTCCTTTAAGTTAAAATTATACAAAACATGATTTTCCTGCTTGTGGAGTTAAAACCCAAATAAAGGGGACCATTGGTAAATCCTCATAAATCAATGTAAAACATGGATATAACAACATATATGATGCAAAAAAATATAATGGAATATGTCACAATAAAATACAAAGTTCATGTATGCATTTTACATGCATCAACATCCCCAAGTTTAACCTATGCTTGAGAGAAGGTGATAAAACTAAATGAACTTTAGAGTTTGTGATTTAAGTTGAACATATCAAGTCATGATCATTGTTGGACCAAGTTATAAAGTTCATCCTTTTAAAGAATGATAACAAGGAAATAACTTATAAAGTGATATTTCTCATCTACCATCTATGCATAACAGTATATCAATCTTGTATAAAAACAAATGTTTAAAGTACTATGGACCATTAAGCATGCAAAGTGCAAATGAAAGTGCATTGTGTATTATCCTACTTTGTTCTTAGTATCATGTATCTTTTGTATATATGTGGACACTTGAAGTAGTAGAAAGTAAGCAAGGAAATATATGTTCTAGAACTTTAAATTATAATAACATATAAGAAGAGCAAAAATAATATAGTTTTGATAATTTATCCTTGTGTCAAGCCTAAATTAAAAAGAAATAAATTTTTATTAGCTCCTATTCACCCTCTCTAGTTGCTCATACCAGTCCTTTCACATGTGATCTTCAAATCATTGGCCAACGGCATGGTGGTTCCCTTTAAAGGGCCTACTACGGCCGTATTCGCCTTTATTGGCGGAAGGCCATAGAATATTGGCCTCGCGGCTCATTTGTGGGGTCTCGCATCTCGATGGTGGTGACCAAAGGTTCTGTGCAGCTAGCCCTTCGGCTTTGCATCAGGATATATCGGCGTGAAGTCAAGGAGTTGCATCGTAAATGTCGATTAGTGTTGGAAACATGGTACCTAGGGTTCCCACGAACCTGAAAAGCATGGGCCACCCTAGTGACATCGATAGGGGCACAGAAGCCCGCGAGGCACCTTCACATGCAACACCTCCACAAGACCCCTGGGACTCTATAGAAGCACCCATGCCCGGAGAGAGATGATGTGGTCTCGGTGGCACCTAGCATGCACCCATTGACCCGCTAGCGCTTTCTCCATGGATGGGCATGCGGGACAAGACATTGATAGCCGTCCCATCCATGCGGGCGGGCGAACGGCCGTCCGGTGACACATCCTTGGCCACGCATCGATCCAAGGGACTAGAGAGATGTGTGGTTGGGCACGTGTCTGAAATTCTCTCTGTAGCATTGTGGCATCCCCTTACTATATAAAAGGAGGACCAAGGCTACGGGAGATAGGGTTGGCGCATAGTAGAAATAGAACATTAAGATAAAAGTTCATCCATAAGCTAGAGTAGTGAGGAGGGGGAATAAAGCCTCCCTATGGAGCAGAACTCAACTTGTATGTCCATGCAAGTTCACCAATAATGGACAAGAAATTCGTAGGGTATTACACCTCGCGGCGGCCTGAACCTAGGTAAAAAATGTCATGTATTTCTTGTGTGTGCAGTTGGTCAGGAAAGTGTTTACGCCCCTTACCTAACCTAAACAAGGGTAGTCTCACCCCTGGTGTTTGTGGGCGCACCCGCGACAATTAGATTGGCTAATTTTTGCATGTTGGCTTGTCGGGATAAAGGAGGTTATGCCTGAAGAAAATCGGTTAGGCTCTGAAGGTACCATCTTGCATGTTCATGTCAAGTTGAGAGTCAGTGACTATTCCAGTAAGCATTGGCAACAGACGGGGAGAAGACATTGCATTGTTCCTTGTGTCCATGTGGTTTAGTTGTGTGGCGATTCCCACATCATGAGAACCGTGCGTGTGACGTCTATGAGTCATAACATTGGCATCTTGCAGCAGTGTTAGAGGAGGGTAGGTGACATATGCTACCTTCATTCTGGGCTGTTTGAGCTCCGCGTTTTAGTTTACGGGGTGAAAATCCTAGGTCTTACCTTCAGTGGTTGTACTTGACAATGGTGGCTCCCTGGTGTTTTCCTTGTTGAAGACAGTGTTTGGATACTCGACCTTCCTCGATGTGAAAATCCAGAATCTGATCATCATGGTTGACCCGGCGACGACGGAGGCATTGTTTTGGAGAACCTTTTCCGGAATCTAGGTGTCGCCATTGTCGTGTTTTGCTATTATGAGGCTTCGATCCTTGGGCACGGGCTTTTATTTTATTTTTGGTTGAGTTCATCCTTGATGTCTTGACTTGATCTTGATATTACAATGTTGTAGATGTTGTGTGTGCATGCTATTATCTTGGCGTCACCTTATTTAGTTTTTCCAATTTATTTTATTTTGCATATAGTTAGGTTGGTAATGTTTTATTTTATGTCGATAATGCAAAACATGTTAGGGTTTTCTAGGTTTTAGGGTATAGTGTTAAGGTGGGGAAAATAATTTTATAGGACCTGGTCCATAGATTCATCTTTGTGGACCAACTTCTACAATTGACACGTGTTTAAAAGAGAAAAATCAATATTTTGTTGTATATTTTTAGATCTGAACTGCCATGCATGTCACATATCAATTGCAGAAGTTGGTCCACTACGGTAAATTTGTTGACAGGTCCCATAAAATTATTTTCATGTATGTTCCGTCAGACCAGGTTGTCCATGCAACTATTTTTTACACATAAAAGATTCGTATGTCGTTTCTACTGAGATTTAGAAAAGTGTATTTATTACACACGAAAAAAATTAGGCAGAGTTGGAAGCAGGTAAATTTTGACTTGGCCCGTCCCTCGCGTTGCCCCTCGTTGGCGACCCGGGGGAACCCGAGGCCACCACCACCAGGGACCTCCCTCTGCAGCTTCCCCCCTCATCACCGCTGGCTCTGTCCTCACCACGGTGGCGGCAGCCCCCAGCTCCAAAGTTGGCGCGGGAGTTTTCGCGGTGGATGCGGCGCCCCTCGGGCGTGGATCTGCGTGGCACGGTGGCGCTTCCGCCTGCGTTACCGGCAAGCACCGTTGGCTTTTCTTTGTCTGATGGTCTTCAGAGCAACAAGGCGTTGGTCCGGTGCGTGGTGGCCTATGATAGGGGCGGCGGTGGCGGTCAAGCGGACCTAATCTGGGCCTCGAGGGCCGCAACCTCTTCGCGCTTGTTCCTGTCATAAGGGGGTGTTGGAGCTGGCAGTGTGAGCAACGGTGGCGTTGGTGCGACAGCAAGTGTGTCGAGGCCCAGCGGTTCCCGGCTATTGGCGTGGACGGATGATGATGTTCTGGCCATATTGGGCATGAGGTAGGGGATGCAAGCTAGGTGAAAATCTCCTCTAGTCGATGGCCGGAGCTATTGCCGGCAACGCCCATGGGCATTGTTTAGCTTCCTGAAGGCGACAGCGGCATGGTGCTCTTCCTCCTCTGTCCATGGTAGCTCCATGGGGAAACCCTAGATCCTTGGATATCGGACGATGGTGGCGCCGATTCACTGCTCCCTGTTGAGGGCCTTGTATTTAGGAGTTGCCTTAGGCCAGATGGTTCAGTGGGTTGTTTTTGCCAGTGGTTAGGTCTCGGTGAACATTGTTCGATGGTGTTTGAAGCTCTTGTTGCCTCGCGTAGTGCTTAGGATTGCTCATTTGGTGATGTTTTTCAAGTCCAAGAGGAGGTGCAGTGGTCTTCTCGGTAGAACTATGCCCTTTGGTGGCATCGGCGGCTTTTGGAGTCGTGATGTGACCTCGGGAGCGGGATGCCCTTCGACGACGGTTGTGTGTCTCCTAGCTTCGTGTTCAAGGCCCAGAGGAGGAGCAGTAGTCTTCTCGGTGGAACTCTAGCCTTCAGTGGCGTAGGCGGCTTTCTGAGTCGTGACGTGGCCTCGGCAGAGGGATGCCCTTCGACGGCGGTTGCAAGTCACGCTTGCCTTCTCGGTGGAGCTCTGCCCTTCGGTGGCGTCGATGGCTATCGGAGTCCCAACGTGACCACGACAGGGGGATGCCCTTTGAAGGCGGATGCAAGTCACGCCTGGCTTCTCGGTGGAACTCTGCCCTTCGGTGGTGTCACGGCTCTCCGAGTCATGATGCAACCTCGGCTGAGAGATGCCCTTCGACAGCGGCTTAACTCTCCTAGTTCTGCAATGTGTTGAGTGATCGCTTGGCAAGCGGGTTCCATTTGTCTTCGTCGCCTCGACTACAGGATCCTTTCGACCGAACACCCTTTCATGCTCTTCTTAGTCTTTTCTTTTAGTTGTGTGCTATGTTTTAGCTTGTACTGTTTTATTTCTCCTTCTCTTTCGTAATTCGACTCTATACTTCAGTCTCTTTGACTTATAAAGTTCGGGCTGGCTTAGGCCCGCCGTAGTTATAGTAAAAAAAATTACACAGGAAAAAGAAATAAATCAGGAAAAAACTGCCGAGCCGGTGCTTGACCATAGACCAACCATTCAAGCACAGAGGATGCAAGATATTGGAGCATGAGCATTCAGTCAGCAGATCTTCTGTGCGTGCCACAGCCAACACCAACGAGGGCCAAGACCCAAGAGCTGTGTTCATTAGCTTCAGGTTACGAAGTCCAAACCGCTGTATATCCTATCCTAGGTTTGCAAACTTTGTCCCACGGACGCCACCAGAGAGTGTCCACTTTTGGCATCACAATAATGCTGCCACAAGAAACTGCGGCAAATCTTTCCAAGAACTTGGAAAACCCATGGAGGGAGGTCCAACCAGAGCATATGAAAAGCTGCAGTGGACTCAAGGTACCCATCAAGTTAAAGAAAAATGAGACGTCCCCCTCGGAAGGGAAGGCCTGAACAGAGCATGAGAGCAGTTGCACAGACTATTCTAAAGGCTCAGAAATAATCATTAGTATTCATGATGGCAATGGAGCCCTCGCACGAAATTGGATGGGATGGATATGTTGCTTAAGCAAACTTACTTAAGCAACAATAAATAATCAACAGCAATGCCTGCATAGCATAGCTTAGATATGTTGTGATCTGATTAATTTATTAATTAATTGGTTCCTTTCCTTGTGAATTACTACACGATAGTGGCCGCGTACCGTAATGTCACGAGGAAGAGCTCGATCGGCAAAGCTAAGTTAAATTGTGAGCATGCATTCCATGCCGTGTCTGTCTGTCTGTCGCCATGCTCAGGACGAGGAGGCGTGCAAGCAGAAGAAGCAGGTGGGGAGGGGTCATCTGCAGTAGCTTATCCGCAACGGCCATCTCCTCTGCTCTCCTCGCCATCTTGCTCGCTTCCACCACATACATTCCTGCTTCTCCATCCAATCCTCCGGTGGTGGACGGCCGGCGGCGTCGGAGGCAGTGCGACGAGGAGGCCAAATGGGCAGCCGGCATCGCCGCCCAGCACAACGCCACCCTCCTCCTGACCGTCGGCCACCTCGGCTGCGGCAACTTCAGCAGCGTGCAGAAGGCGGTGGACGCGGTGCCTGACCACGGTGCGGCTGGCGGCGGCAGGACGCTCGTGGCTGTGGGCGCCGGCATCTTCAGGGAGAAGGTGGTGGTGTGGGCCAACAAGACGAACGTGACGGTCCACGGGCGCGGCAACCTCAACAGCACCGTGGCGTGGAACGACACCGCGGCCGGCTCCAGCAACTGCACCCCCTGCAGCGCCACCTTCACCGTCCTCGCCGCCGGCTTCGTCGCCTACAACATCAGCTTCCAGAACACTGCCCCTCCGGCGGACCCGGGCGCCAGCGGCGGGCAGGCCGTGGCGCTTCGTGTGGCCGGCGACCAGGCGGCGTTCCACTGGTGCGGCTTCTACGGCGCGCAGGACACGCTGCTGGACGAGCAGGGGCGGCACCTCTTCCAAGGATGCTACGTCGAGGGCTCCATCGACTTCATCTTCGGCAACGCACGCTCGCTCTACCTCGGCTGCACCATCAGCTCCGTCGCCACCAGCACCAGCAACGGTGTGACCGGGAGCATCACGGCGCAGGGGCGCGGCTCGGCAGCGGAGAGGACGGGGTTCGCCTTCGTGGGGTGCAGCGTGGTGGGGACGGGGATGGTCTGGCTGGGGCGGGCGTGGGGGCCCTATGCCACGGTGGTGTTCGCGAGGACGTACCTCGCCGCCGGCGTCGTAACGCCGGAGGGGTGGAACGACTGGAACGATCCGGCCAGGCGCCGGACGGTGTTCTTCGGGGAGTACGACAGCACGGGGCCCGGGGCGAGTATGGACGGGAGGGTGGCGTACGCGCGGCAGCTGGACCAGAGGCAGGCGGCGCCGTTCATGGACGTCTCCTACATCGACGGCGACCAGTGGGCGGTGCCGCCACTTCCGGTAGCGCTAGAGCTGCCGCGGCAGCTCGACGGAGACGATTCAGATGACGCACCGCGCCAGCAAGCGATGTAGTTACTCATCAAAGATTTAATTTTGTGCGGTACAATTCCCCTCTTTCCTTAGCGATCCATAGGTTCAGTTCTAACGAAATCTGTTTCAGCATTGTTGGTGCAGTACAAGAATGTTGTTTTTGTTTCAGTAGTATTACGGGCCGGTCTCATAGGAGGACTGAAAATTACTCTACAAACAAGTTATGGCTACAGAGATCTGTTAGCGCGCTACGTGGTATATACAGACATCTCCGTACTAAAAGATATCTAGATACATTAGCTTCACAAATCTAAAACATCTTATATTTTCAAACGGATGAAGTAGTTATATATGACAACAACTTAGATCTAATTAATGGATGTTTTAACATCACATAACACAAGAATAATCCAAATTACAATAATTATTCAAATTAAATTACAACAAATGTTCAAACGAAATAATTAAACAAATAACCAATGGTTTTGAGGGCAAATAAATAGTTTAACTCAATAAAGAGGGGGAGATCAACGTCCATGCCGCATCCAATGGTGCTCAATGAAGTTTTTTAAAGCTATAAATGCCTAGAGGAATTTCTGATCTCCCTACAGGTCTCAAGAAAAGATGGAATGTGATTGGCATTGTGCTGTGGCCTCAGTCGGCTACCAACATTGTCATAGAAGAACTCCAAATTCATGTCCTTCTCATCTTCGATGAAACATGTTGTGGAGAATGAAACAACGTGTCATGATAATGTTGAGAGATTTCTTATCCCCAAAACATGCGGGGCCTCAGACAATAGCAAACCTAGATTATAACACCCCAAAAGCCCTCTCGATATCCTTGCGGCATGCCTCTTGAGCCGCTGCAAAAACAACATCGGCCTTAGTTTTTGCTCTGAAATGGTCTTCACAAATGTTGACCAAGTTGGATATATGTTGCCAACAAGATAGTAACCCAATGTGTACTCATGGTTCATGACTTTGTAGTTGCAAGAAGTAGCGTCTCCTTTAGCCAGCCTAGCAAAAATATGGGACCTATGCAAGATATTGATATCATTGAGTAATTCCGATAACCCAAAGAAACAATGCTAAATTCACAAGTTCTTTGACGCCATGCCCTCAAGCAAAATGGTTGGATAACGACATTTCATGCAATATTTCCCATGACATGTCTTTGGCAATTCTTTCACCTCCAATGCATACAACCAATACTCACTAGCATGCACATCAACCCCTCTTTTCATTCATAGCCATTATCCTCTTTGTGTATTATTTGTTGGGAGCTCGAAGATACACATCACCGAAGATCTGGATCACGAGCTTTGCAAACATCCGCACACACTCAAGTGTTGTGTCCTTGCTAATATAAAGATATTCATCAGTATAATATGCGGGGATTCCATATGCGATCACTCGCTGCCAAGATTTTCTGCTAGGCGCCAAATCCAATTAGCCTAGCAGCATTTCTCCAGCAAGTGAAAAAACAAGAATTCAACTCGCACGCTTATACTATTTTCACAAACAATTCTGCGCATATGTGGGTACGTCGACTAACTAATATTGCATGGGCATGTTGTGGTCGAGTGCGGGGTTCCACGGAATGCAAAGTCGGCCAACCATCAAGCCTCGTCGTCGTGACTTCTTCTTATCATAGAGCTCTTTCACAGCAAGGATGATGATCATTTTCTCAATATCATCATCGAAGAGCATGTCTTCAATATCTGAATCATTGGACGACAACGACGAATCCTGAAAGGTAAACTTCTCGCTTGGGGTCATCTACAATTTTCGAAGATTAAAGTCTTAGCGAGGAGACAAGATGAACCGAATGAGTTGGAAGAATCAAAGTCAAACCTCATCCATGGTCACGGCGGCTGAGGCAACCTCGACGACCCGCACCGCTCGATTCAGAGCAGCCCCTTGAAGATTCTCAGAGGATAGGTGGTTGCGGTTGTAGGCGGTCAAATCAAGCCGTCCAAGTCGACAGTGCAACCCAATCGGCCGGCATCAACGCATCCATGGGGGCGACCTTGGCAACCCGCGTCGACAAAGTTACGAAGTGGTGTTTGATGTCGACTTTCCGAATACTCAATGTCACCTTTATAACCACCCAGTTACGAAGTGGTATTTGATGTCATCAAAGCATCCATCCGGTGATGGTGATTAACATGATCTCATGGTCGAATGATTTAGGTTACTATGTATCTGAAAGCTTATAGCAAACGAACTATTAAAACGACCTGATCTTATGCTACGCTTAATTATAGGAGTATGTCCATCACACCATTCTCCTAATGATATGATCTTGTTATTAATAAAATTTAATGTTCATGATTAGAAAACCATAATCATCTATTAATCAACAAGCTAGTATTACAAGAGGCTTTACTAGGGACTCTTACATGTTTACAAATCACACAAATATTAATATTTCCGGTTAATACAATTATAGCATGATATGTAAACATTTATCTTAAACACAAAGATATAATAATAACTACTTTTATTATTTCCTCTTGGGCATATCTCCAACTTTTTTTTGAGAATTTTCGAAAATTGAAGGGGAAATCACAAATCAAACACGAATATGTGGCAACCTAAAGCTGTTGATACCATATGATGTGGCTTGACCACCGCGGGTGGCCCGATCTTGCGGATTCGTGGGTGAGGGCGTGGATTCGGAGGGAAAAGCGGAAGAACACGATGAACGCGATGAACTCGATGAACGAACGCACTCTGCGAATAGGTAACAAGTCGATAGCTCCCATCGGTGACCAACCGATCCGATACACACCTTCAAGAAGGCAAGCTCGGGCACGACGCTCCCTCAACCCAACCGGAGAGGGAAGAACGACGTGAGGAGATCTTGAACACCGGGATCGATTAAGAACCCGGACCTTGTACAATATAGGAGGATCACCAACTAGAAGGCCTTGGATGATTGAGGCTCCCGTGGTAGGGAGGTTCCTCTTGAAGGAGGAGGAGACACAACACAAGATCCAATTAGGGTTTCTTATCTCTAAATATTATGTCTAAAGGATACAAGAGGTCCAAAGGGGCCTATTTATAGTGCTAACCACGAAGGGGTACAAAGGGTAATAAGATATTATGTCTGGAGGGGTAAAGTAGGGAGATTACATAGCTCAAGGGTTGTTTCTGCGTGCAGGCCGGTAGTACCGGTCCTCGGGGCGGTAGCACCGGTGGGCGCTTTTGGCGCAGGCACTTGGGGGCCGGCGGTAGTACTGGTCAGGTACCGGCCCACTTCCGACGGGGGTGACAACCTTGTAGTAACGTCGATGTCGATTTGATTTCGGGGCGCGGAGCGTCAGCGGTAGTGCGTCGGCTGGGCTCCGGAAGTCCTGGCCGATAATACCGGTCCTGGGGCCGGTAGTACCGGTGGCCACTTTGACGGCGTGCTTGTGCTGGACGGTAGTACCGGTCCAGGTACCGGCCAGCTTTCGACGGAGGTGACAAAGTCTCTGTTTTTGGAGTCGATGTTGCGCGACATTGCGGAGGAGTCTGGTGGAAGGGCGCCGGTAGGGCGCCGGAAGATCCAGCGGTAGTACCGCCTCTTGGGCCAGTAGTACCGGTGGCAGCGGTTTGGCTCAGGCGGCTGCTGCCGAGGCTGTTGCTGATACAGAGGGTGCGGACCGGTAGTACCGGCTCCTGGAGTGGTTAGTATCGGTGGAGACGCTGGGACCTTGTTCTTTTCGTCTCGTCGTTGTCCATCTTTTCCATTGGCTTGTGTCTTGCGGTAGTTCTTAAGGCTCATAGCTGAGGATACAAAGTACACTAGGATGAAGTAGCAAGCCGTTCAAGGGAGTGTTAAAGTCACATGTGCTTAGGAGTGAGTTCACCTTATCGTGAAGAGCTTTGATGCGTGAACGAGTCATTGGTTCACTTGGCGTAGTTGGTGGTGTCGGATTTAATGTGAGAATAGGACGCATCACGTTACATTTTGCATAGTACTCTCTTCGTTTCAAAATATAAGATGTTTTAGATTTATGAAGAAAATGAATCTAGACTTCTTTTAGTGTGTAGATTTATTCCAAAGTTGAGTGAACCTAAATACTAAAACAAGTCTAGATTCATCTTATTCACAAACCTAAAACATCTTATATTTTGGAACGGAGGAAGTACAAAAGAGAACATACGATAAAGAAAATTGATAATAAGAGAAAAGAAGCGTCACCGTAGCAGAAATTTTCTAAAAACATATGAAGACACACGGTGATACTAGGTAGGAGTACACTTGAAATGTTCTTTTTACAACGGAAAAAAGTGTTGGATTCCGTTGCTCATTTCAAGAAAAGCTGCCAGAAACCAAAAAAAAAGAAGAGATTGACGGTACTAGTTTGGAAACGAAACAAATGACATGATAATGTTTTCCATCCAAAAACAGTAGGGTGAATGGATGGAAAACAAAAACACACTGCTGGTACTCCTGCTACGACTACTGCTACTTCTTAATGCCATAGTGAGCATATCTAGAAGATGGCTGGCCTCCTAAACATCAAATAACTATGGCATTTCTCATACTAGCGAACTATAGTTATTTAGATAGGTGAATAAAGCATCAGACCTACTCCCCCACGTCGCAACCGACCGATCTCCTACGGCTTCATGTTTCGGCCCCTGTGTTGCTGAAGAGCAGGGTCGCCAATAACACACTTGTCCAGCTGCAGGTCCCCGTCATCCAGCAGCCCTTCAAAACCGAGCTCCCAGAATCCGTCCACCAGATAGGGATCACTAGCAAGGCTACCATAGGCTTGCTGACGACTGCCACTGCAAGAACTTTGTAAGTAAGCATCCACGCCCCAGATTTGCCCATCATCTGCATCGACCAGCTTGCCATCCATGGCCCCTGAAATCATCCCCATGTCCGGCAACGAAACGAGGCAGCCGGCTTCAGAAGATGTACCATCCAGTCCTGGACACATCACATTCTTCCCCTTGAACTCGGCGCCAATTGAGGAATCTTGGCAATGACCAGTAGCAGAACCAGAAGCTGGATGCATCTCAGCCCCCGTACCGAGATCAAGTTCACCCAAAGCCCCGATGTCCTCCGGTGCTTCGAGCCCAAAGTTGCCTGGCAGCATGCCATCGCTGAGGTCAGTGGTGTCTTCTAGCAGAAAATTATGTATGTCTGCAATGGCGTCATGTGCAATCGGATGTGCAGGGAGCTCCAAACAACCAGTACTCTCTCCGGTACGTGGCGGCGAGCTGGAGTCACCCGATTCTATGCTGCCATGTGCTGCGTGCTTCAGGAACTTCCTCTTCACTCTGGCGGAGTCGATCTCCTCCCTCCTCTCCCTGTGCGTCTTGAGCTGCCTCAGGAAATCTGGGTTCTGGAGGAGCTTGGCCAAGAAGGAGACCACCTGCTTCTGCCGGTCCTCCGCTGTTTCCAGCCTCTGGTTCAGTGTGTTCATATGCTCAATCGTCTGGCTGTGCTCCTTCTTCAGCCTGGCAACCTCCCGCAGCAGCGCGTTCTTCTCTCTTCTCAGGGAGTGGAGCTCAGGGTCCAGAGTGGATGATTCACTCGAAGAACCGGGCTGCGTCTTCCTGAAAATAGATGAACCAGGCTGAAGGCTGCTTTGCTGCGTCGGGGAGGACCGGCGCCTGACAATCGTCTTCAGCAAATGTTTGCTGCCCCGCAGAAATCCCTCATGGGCGAACTCCCATCTGTCTGCATGAACCTTGCGAAAACCCTGATAATATATATGAAAAACAAGATGTTACCAACTTACAATTACCAGGGGAAAGGGCAAATGGAACTAACAGAAACTCCCATCATAACTCCTCAGAACAGTATAATCATAAACTCGAGCAAAACACCAAGACTTCAGTGTTGACATAGTGTAAGTCAGGCATGAAACCTGTTGAGTTAGTAGTTTCCACCTATAAGCAAGCAAAGCCTGAACTTCTAAAGAACCAACAGTCGAGATGTGCTCCTAACATGACTGTATAGTGTATTGGGGCTCAACCGCTGATAATGGAAGTAACAGGAAGTCCAATCACAACGTTTCAGAACAGTATTACTCCCTCCGATCCAAATTAGTCGACTCGGATTTGTGTAGAGTATCTAGACAAATCTATGTCAATTAATTTGGATTGGAGGGAGTACTATAAACTCAAGCAAAACGCCATGACTTCAATGATGCTGTTGTTATTGTAATTCAGACATGAAAACCTGTTAAGTTAGTAGTTTCCACCTATAAGCGAGCAAAGACTGAACTTCTAAAGAACTTGATGTGCTCCTAACATGACGATGACTGTATGGTGTATTGGTGTTGAACCGCTGATAAACCAACTACCTGCAATATTTCATATCCTAGCAGTTAACCCCCTTTTCACATTTTGAGATGATCAACCCCCTACCGGTCCTAGCCAAGATTTTATGCTTACCAAGCAACAAGACATCCGAAAGGATCTGAACCTGCATACTGACAACATTTTCCCCTTCCCAATCCTAGTACAACACATAAATGAACTGAGCAATGTCTTGATTAACTGAATCATCAAAAAGTAAGCTACAAATTGCACCAGTAGTATTTTAGTTGTGAAAAACGAAATATGGCAATATGGAGAAAATGATAAACTATTGAGGAGTAAAGGTGCACCACCAGACCAAACCTGTGAAAACAGGGGCAGAGGAGTTGGAAAGAAGGCATGGTCACACAAAGCAGAAAGACCAACAAAACACTCTGCAGCTTTTGGTAGCGTAGGAGAAAACGAATTTGCAACAACTTAAAACACATGTGGATCGCGAAGCTTACCTTCCAGCGCGAGATCGTCGCACTCCAGGCAGGAAATGATTAAGCTTCTTGCCATCACAGGATCAATTCCTCAGGATTATTTTCAATGATCATGTTAATCCAATTCTTTGGTGTAAGGACAAATTCGTATCACGTACCACAATTCCGGTCACAGAAACAAGATCCAATTGAAATAGTACATATATACAGAGCAGATTTTACAAGTTTTGGACAGTAGAACACCAGACCAAAGAAGAAAAACGTGGGAAGCAACATCTCCAACAGAGCACCAACAGAAAGTACAGAACAGAACAGAGCACCAGACAGAAGCAGAGGACGGCGTCATGTATATTGTATAGAATAGAATACTCCAAGGAAAAAAAAAACGAGATGATCGGGGATACGCACATAGGTGTTGAGCTGCCTGACGAAGCTGGAGAAGTTGTTGTGCTTGAAGTTGTGCGGGAGGACGTCGCGCGCGAAGGTGGAGGGTTCCCAGACGACGAAGCTGTTGCCGGCGCTGCCCCAGGAGATGACCCTGTCCAGCTGCGGCTCGCTGACCAGGTCGTACGTCTTGGAGAGGAACGGCGGCAGCTGCGGGCCCTGCAGCAGCGCCTCCAGCGGCCGCGGCGGCACCGCCAGCGAGAGCGGCGGGATCAGGTGGTCGTCCAGCGCGGCGTAGCGGTAGTGGGAACCTGGCAGTGGCACTGGAGGTGACGGCAGGTGCTGCTGCTGCAGCAGCGGCTCCATCTCGAACTTGGGCTCGAGCATCAGCAGGGCGTCCATGGAGGTGGAGGTGGTGGCGGTGGCTGGGACGTCGTTGGTGGTTCCGGCGTGCGCGTGGTCCATGAAATGCGGCGCGCGGGGTGGCCGCGAGGCGGGGAGCGGGGATGGGCGGGCGGGCGGCGTGGGGCGAGGGCGGCGAGGATGTTTATAGGCTTCGGTCGGAGTGAAACCGACATACTGCTGACTGACGGCGACGTACGGGCGCTCCGCGTTGTGGCGTTGCAGAACCGGATAGGCCGCGCGCGCCTGACGTTTGACTGACCGCCGTTCAGGATTGGGCCCGTGGGTTCGCAGTCGGCAAGCCCGGCTGGACACTTGGCGGCGCGGCGTCGCTGGCCCACGCAGGTCAAGGCGGTGCCGGAAATATCTCGGTGGTGGAAAGTGAAAGCGCCCGCGGCCGAGGCCAGGCGGGGATAGTTTTCCTTGGTGGCGAAGAAAGCACGGGATATTTTCCATTTCGCTTCTTCATCCGTCACGTGGATGCGATGGTGGTGGGTCGTGCCGTGTCAGTGACTCAGTGGGAGTGGGGAGGAGATCAGAGGGAAACGGCGGAGGCGGGCGTCACCGGTTTGTCCTAAGCACGACGGCGCGCGCGCGTGTGGTATCTATCATGAGCTATTGCTCTCTCCTTAGAGCAGCAGATGCTCGAAAATAGAGCGCACAGACATATTGATACAGCGCGCGTTACAGCGTTGCGCGCGCTATTTTAGCGCGACCTAAACCAAAGGCTCTATTTTACAGCACCGTCGAAAGTTTTAGGCAGCGCGAGTGCTCCAGACATACAGTTTAGGGTTTAGGTTTAGGGTTTAGGGTTTAGGGCACGCGCTAAATGGAGCTGTAAATATACCGCTTTGGATAGCGCAAAATAGCGCGTGCGCTAAAATTTATCGCGCGCGCCCTATTTTACGGCCTCTGCTGGAGACGTTTGCAGCGCCCGCGCGCTGCAAATTATAGCGCTGCGCTATTTTGCAGCGCCTGCTGGAGATGCTCTTGGACCATCCCCACCGGTGGAATGTTGAAACTCGGACAAAAATATGCTCGGACGAACCTCGTTTTCAGTCCGAGAACGTCGTCGAGTTTCCCACTCGTATTTTTAGGTCAAATTTTTAAGACGTTCTTTTTCGCTCAAAATTGGCTTAAATAGTCCGGATTTTGGCATAGTTCGACATAATATGAATACAGAACATTGTTCGGCCTAGTTCGGCATATAGTCTGGCGTAAATTTAAACATAGTTCGGCGTAAATTTAAACATAGTTCGGCCTAAAGTGAAAATACAATATATTTCGGCCTAGTTCGATCAGTTCATGCTCGGTATCTATCGTGTTGCATCTGCGTATCCATATGTGCTCAACCAGATCATCCTACAGTTGTTGATGCACTGCTGGCTCTCGAATCTCCTGGCGCATGGCGATGACCGCAGCCCAGATTGAAGGCACCTGATGATCAGGCTCGGCAAGAGGTCCCTGTCTGTAGTATGACTCGTTCTGCTCGACCAAACTCACTGGATCCTTCATCTCATCCTCAATGATCACGTTGTGAAAGACCACACAACAGTTCATCATTTTCCACATCTGATTTTTTTGACCAGGTCATAACAGGGAACCGGACAACTGCAAACCTCTGTTGGAGCACACCAAATGTCCGATCCACGTCCTTCCTGCAAGCTTCATGTTCTTTGGCAAACTAAGAATGCTTGGAAAGCATTGGGTTTGAGATAGTCTTCACAAATGTTGGCCATCTTGGATAGATGTCATATGCTAGGTAATATCTCTTGTTGTAGTGGTGCCCGTTGATCTCAAAGTCCACGGGGGAGCACATGACCCTCAACAAGCTTTGCAAAGACATTTGAGGAGTTGAGGATGTTGATGTCGTTGTTCGATCCCGCAAGGAGTGCCAGATCCAAAGATCATGTGTAGCAACTGCCTCGAGTATCACAGTACAACCTCCTTCGTGGCCTTTGTACATTCCCTGCCATGCAAATCGACAGTTCTTCCACTGCCAATGCATGCAGTCTATGCTTCCAAGCATCCTAGGAAATCCTCTACTTTCATTGACTGCAAGGATCCGAGCAGTGTCTTCAGCAGTGGGTGTTCTCAAGTACTATTTTCCAAACACTGCAATCACTGCCCCTACAGAACCTATACAAGCAATCGATGGTGGTGGACTCGTCCATGCAGAGATAGTCATCGGCATTGTCACCCGGTGCTCCATATGCAAGAAACCTCATCACCACTGTGCACTTCTGTAGTGAGAAAAACCCAACCATGCCGGTGCAGTCCTTCTTGCAAACAAAATAGGGGTCGAACTCCCGGATGACATGCACGATCTTGAGAAAGAGCTTCCGGCTCATTATGAAACGGCTCCGAAAAACGGCCTCTTCGGGGAGCGGCTCGTCGGCGGAGTAGTCAGCGTACAATAAGCAGTAGCCCTCTATCCTTTGTCTCGCCTTGCACTTCCGACGACCCTTCATCGAACCTCCACGCTTTGGCTTTGCCGTCTTTAGGTATAGCTAGGCGAGGGAGGCGAGGATCTGCATGTGCTCTGCATCTTCGGCAACAGCGGCGTTCTCCTCCTCCAGCAACACGACTAGCATATCCTCGTCGTCTGAGTCCATGGCTGAACCGGAAAAATGCCGAACACTTGGCGGGTGAGGCGGTGAGAGCTCGCAGCGAAGCCGAGCTACGACAAAGATTGGGCGGCAAAAGCGGCGGCGAGCCTATCTAGAGGCGTGGGCATGTCTCGGCGTGGAGGAGCTCTGCCAGCGAAGCCATGGAGGCAGAGGAAGCTGGGGAGCTCTTCGCCACAGACTGGGTGAGTGGGTGTGGGGAATTGGGCCTTGTGTCGCCGACAGAGCTGGCCCACGCCTGTTTTTGCTTCGTCGGATCCTAGCGCGTTACCGGGATGCTGGGAATGGCCTAGGAATTCCGGACCAAAGTTCGCCCGAATCCGAACGAAACCGGGGTCCTAGGAACACGACTGGGCCAATTTTCGGCGTCTAGACCTAAATTTCACCCTGGGATCGGCTTCCTGGGAAGCAGAGTGGAGATGATCTTAGAGCATTTCCACTTGTCGGGCTTTCCCCGACCGAAATCCGAACTAAAATATGGCCAGACGAAACTTGTTTTTGGCCTGGGAACACCGAGTTTCCCACTCATGTTCCCAGACCAAGTTCCTGCGTATGGCTAAAATTCAGTCGAATTTGGCAAATTTAGGCGGATTTCATTAATTATGGGAGAATGTAGATGGATTACATCGAATTCGGGCGAACACCCGAATTTAGGCTAGATAGTAAACTAAAAAACATAAAAAAGGAGACCGCTGATGCCATCGCCGCTTCTACATGCCAAGGTTGCCGTAGAAGGAGGTGTAGCCGGGATCGTCCTTGTCGTCGTCACCACCATTGTCGTTGCTTGGCGGTTGTAGCGGGCGAGAGCTCCCCTGGCTGGCATCGCCGCACCTCCAGGGCTGGTGGGAGGGGCCGGCCTCTTCGTCATCATTGAGGATGATGAGCGGGGCGCCCTACTTGGCGAGAACACGACAGGACCACGCCTGGTGCTCGGCCTGCTCCTGTTGGCACTGGACGCGGAGGCGCTCCTCCTCCCAGTCTGCCCTGGACTAGGCGAGTATATCCGGCGACGACGGCTCCACCGGCGTCTGCGGCGCTGACTCCCGGAGAGACTGCTCCATCGCCATCTTCATGGCGAAGGCTTCCTCGTCGATAGGCACCGCCCAATCGGTCGGCTCCGGCTTTGGCTGGCAAAGGCGGCCAGTGGGCGGCGACTGCACCGGCGCGCGGGGCTCGTTGATTACGATGCCCCGCGAGCGTGTCCGCGGCGACGAGTGGACCGGCGAGTCCGCCTCGCGCTTGACTGGGCACATCGGCGGTGAAGGCGTTGGACTGTGTCAAGCTTCATGCACTAGCCAACGCAACCAAAAGTCCGAACTGATGGAAAGGGCTAGTGCAATCCACTTATACACTTCAACAGACTGGACCCCGACGAGCGGGAGGCCGAGGCGGAGGATGAGGAGCTCAGGCTGGCCATCCTCCTCGGTAGCCAGTTGGCCGGAGGGTGCCTCCTCGCCCTACGTTGGCACTGGCGTACGCGGGAAGCCAAGACGCGGGTTGTTGCCGGTATGGATGTGCTACAACACCGCCACGATAGTCAGGCCTGACGCGCTCCACCAAAGCCGACGACCCGCCGTGTTGTTGCGCTTCGGTGGCGAGTCGGGCGGTCCCTCGTGGCGGGCGAGCTCCTGGAGGCGGTGCTCGGCAAATAAATTCTCCCAGTAGAGGAGGTGGTCGGGATCCTCGGCGGCGGCGGGACCATCCATGGCCGCGATGAAGGCCTGGATCTCGTCGACGAGCTTGTCGTCGGTCTGCACCGGCGGGATGGGGATGCCGCTGGCGCTAAGCTTCCAGCCCGGCGGTTCCGCGCGTCCGACGGCGCCATGTAGCCGACGTCGTATAGCATGCACGCCTCCCACGGATGGAGCGTGCGCCGTCTGAAACCGTTCGCAGACGAGGGGTCGCGGGGTACCTCTCGGCCATTTCTCTCTTCTCGCTGGAGTTGATGGTGGAGGGGGAAGTGGAGGAGCGTTGGAATGAGCCGGCGAGGTCGCCGGATTATATAGGCCGAAGGGACCGGTGAGGACGGGAGGGGTGTAGCAGCGTGGGTGGGAAAAGGGGAAACGGCAGGAATTTAGTGACCGGCAGTCCGTCGTGGGAGCTGAGGAGGCGGTGGCGCGCCATTACGGCGACGCATGGACCGACGTACGGGCAGTTATTGCCCGGCGGTCCTTCACGGGGTTCGACGCCGGAATATAACGACGACTCGACTTTAGTCTCTCATCGGGCGGGTCCACGCGCCGTCTGTTTTTTCGCCGAATTCGCTTCGTCCGGTGTTCCCGGGACCCTGGGAATCGCCTGGGAACTCCAGACCAAACTTGACCCAAATCCAGACGACAACGGGTTTTTGAAAACGCGACTAGGCCAAATTTCGGCGTCCGGACTAAAATTCATCCTGAGATCGGTGTTCTAGGAACGTGAGTGAGATGCTCTTAAATAGACCTTACTTACTCTGACGCCGAGTTTGAGCTCATGGGTAAAGCACACATAAACCATGGCTCCCAGAAAAAGGTATCCCTCTGACCTATATAATTTGACTTTGATTTGTTTAAATATGAATAACTAGACAACTAAAATATGCCGAGATACAGTCGTATCTAAACAAATCGAAGTCCACTAATATGAGTGGGTGGGAGTACTAAAAAATAAAAAATAAATTACGGTATAAATGATGGTTGGAGATAGTATGTCTAGGTACGAGCATGCCAAATTTGAACCTAGAATATAAAACTATGTGACCTACACAAAAATGACAAATCGTACTGTTCCTACAATGAGAAGTGGACGTACACTGTTCACAGTGTAACAAAGTTCCAGCTTCTCTTTTTTTGTGTAGACCACATATCAGATCACTTGTTCTTGGAAATTTGCCCGAGTAAGTGTTAAGGTGACCTGGGTTCGCGTAAATAATTTTAGATTTTTTTTAGATACTTGAATAGTATTTTTTTAAAATTCTTTAAACTAGCGTGGTGGCCCTCGCATTACGAGGGCATCATCTTTCATGAGTTGAGAGCACCAAAAAATAGAATTATAGTTTCATGGATATCAAATTTTAGGATAAGAAATAATATGGATCTAGGACTAAACAATTGTTATGGTAAATAAAGTATCTCATATGCGATAATTCATTGTTTATGTACGAGCTCTACTTGTATTTGTGGTTCAATGCAACACAGATACTCGATAACAAAGTTCTAGCATGCTGATCAATGTTCAATTTTATTGAGTGATTCAATGATTTATGCTCTTATGTTGACTTTACTACATCCTAAAAAAGACATAAAAATATTCTAAGGATGTCACAACATACAAAACGAAAAATCCAGTAATATCTAACAAATCAAATATACACATGTTAGGTCCTCTAAATAAAGAATTAGTGCATCGATTTGCGATGTGGAGAACAAAGATGAAGCATATCTATTAATTCACCCGACAAAAAACATCAACCCATAAAGATACCTCGTCTAACCCTCTTGGTAATGTATGGTGTATATGTTTGCTCTCATAAGTATAAAATGTCGTGCATTTGTAATAACAGGCAAATAAGGATGTACTATGTAGTCACTTTTGGGTTGTAGGACTTTCTCGAAAGTCTGTCTCATCGACTCACGATAATGCTTTTAGTTCTTATATGTTGGAATTTTTAGTCATTAGAATTGAGAACTAAAGGAACTTAATTTTTTTGTTCTCCCATGCACATCTATAGATGTGTGAATCTAATAAATTTACAACCTACTGAAGTGTCTATAATTCGAAAGTGTACATCAAAGACCGAGAAGTTATCAAGTTTGCCATCCAGTCCGAGGATATCAGAAGACGTATTATCGTGGTCGGGCAATAGAGACATATCATCCAAGTCACAAGCAAGTTTAGAATATATATTTATCGAATATCGCTTAGTTATAATATAAATAGATACGTAATGATAATCCGTCAATATAATTTTCTCGGTGGAGTTAAAAAATATGTTAGTTGATACCTATCTTATGACAATTAAGAAGGAAAAATAATTTTATTATCCTTTCAATGATGAGTTGTTCACAAATAATATGTAACAAATAAAAGAGGCTACAAGATTACCTACCAGATGCTTGCCTATCGGTGAGAATTTCTACATGTTCGTAGTGTTAGTGATGGCATATTGCCTATGATACTTAGGGGTATATATAATTATGATAAAAAGACGATCTACCGGATTGGCGACCCGGTCTTTTGTTGTTTCATAGAAATTTTCTAATATATGTCTTGTTTCCGGTCTAATGTTAATTCTAATGTATAAAATCGAGTTTAAAAAAAATCAATGTGCCGACATATAACCATATGGGCCAAATGCTTAAAATAAAATAAAACTAATTAGGTGTTTGTATTTCCCTATTGACATTCAAAGAATGTGATATTGCCGGCATCCGTTGAGTTTTTATATTAAACTGAGTTTTTGAATATTTGTATCTCTTTTATTAATTTCCACTCAAATTTAAAATGAGATGCCTTTTGGCTATTTATGTATACTCAAACTTGCACTCGTAATGTGTACACTCGACTACATATTGATCCTTGATACTTTATTTCATTATAATTTAAAATCATGAGAAAAAATTCACACTAAAGCGTGTTTTCAGCATCTAGCTAGCTAGACTTTTGTGTACATAATTTTTTATTGGAAGGAACCCGGCCGGCTAGCTATTTTGCGCTTTTTTTCACGGACGGACCGTGCTAGCTAGCTGGTGTATTTTTTTTATCAAACGGACTTGGCTAGTTATCTCGGATACGTTTTTATTTTGGAACATACCTCTGTTATTCTTACAGTACGTATTCTCTACACAACAATTGATTTACATGTCTAGTTAATGACCGGAGTCCATGCCTCAAACTAAGGACGACATGTACCAAAACATATATAAGGCGTGTCAACCGGAACTACAAACTTACATAAAATAATAATCTCTTATTAAATCATAGCCATAGATTTTAAATCTAATAGTTAAAACAATTTAGATGATGTGGATCAACCTAATGCCTCAAAACAACCCCTTATATTGCTTTTAGTATATAATAGATAGATATGGGGGTGCTTTGCACCCGGGAGCTCCAATGCAATTCTCTTACTCCCCGTTTTAAAATATACTGTAAGATGTTTTAGTTTATGAAATAAATGTATCTAACTGTGTTCTAGTGTGTAGATTCATTCAAACCTATTCGCAAAAAGATGTCTAGATACACTAGCTTCACAAAGCTAAAACATCTTATATTTTAGAACAGTGGGAGTAGATTTTTATTTACTGTTGATATGGATATACCCTACGGGTGTCTTACATTGGTATATCCGGTCCAGCCTAGAAAAGACTGTCGTGGTGATGTGCAGATGCCATGAGTAGGCTTAAGTTGGAGGGGCGAATGAACGCTTGAGGTAACCAGGAAGGGAGTGCACGGTCTTACCACGCACGATAAACTCTCAGACTTATGATTTTTATTCTATGTTCCTACAATGAGAAGTGGACGTACACTGTTCACGGTGTAACAAAGTTCCAGGTTTCTTTTTTGTGTAGACCACATATCAGGTCACTTGTTTTTGGAAATTTGCCCGAGTAAGTGTTAACGTGACCTGGGTTCGCGTGAATAATTTTAGATTTTTTTGAGATACTTGAATAGTATTTTTTTTGAATTCTTTAAATATGGTGGTGCTTTGCACCCGCCAGCTACAATGCAATTCTCTTACTTACTCCTCGTTTTAAAATATAAGATGTTTTAGCTTTATAAAATAAACGTATCTAATTGAGTTCTATTGTGTAGGTTCATTCGAACATATATGCTAAAAGATGTCTAGATACATTAATTCCACAAAGTTAAAACATCTTATATTTTAAAACAGAGAGAGTAGATTTTAATTTACTATATCTTAAGGGATTCGGTGCCCAAGAGGCAATAATAAGGAAGACAATTTATTATTATCACCGATCCATGTTCTTGATATTGTCTATATAAACCATGCTTGATTATATCATCGGGAAACATAATACTTGCATGGAATATAGGCACAATGGTCGTCCCTAGTATGCCTCCGTACTAGTTCACTAAGTAAGTGATGGTTATCGTTTCCATAACGATGGATATTGGTATCGCTTATTAATGGAGTTCGTGTTATTCTGGAGGAATAACATGATGGACGTACTCAATATTATTGTGTTACAGAGTTCTGATTGCGAAGCTTTATCCGTTTGTCGTCTTTTTAGTTCCTTTGACCGTGAGATCACGTACCTCTCGGGTACAGGAGGAGGGCGTTGTTTGTTGCAAACGTCACTCGTAAATGAGTGATTAAAAAGCTATCTCATGCGAACTCCAAAGGTACCATGTAGGCTTATATGTGTTCAAGAGTGAGACTTGTTCATCTAAGTGACAAAAAGATACTCTCTGGACACTCAGTAATACTCACTCAACCGCTTGCAAGCACATGACTCGGTCACAAGAGAGAGTGTTATTACGACGAGTAAAAAGTACTTACCGGTAATGAGATTGAACAAGGTACGACGGTACCGACGATCAATATCTCGGGTAAGTAAGATATCGCAGGACATGGGAATTATATATCGACGGTCAAAGTGGTTCACTCGATGATTCATCTTCCATGTAATTTACGGGGGTAAATATGGCTTCCAGATCCCGCTATTTACCAATGGCTATGAGCATTTCATATGATCGTAGTCATACCCGCATATTACCGAACCCGTAGGGTAGTCACACTTAAGGTCGTACGACGCTTTGGGTATGAGAGTTGTTAAGTGCAGCAAGTTCGAAGTCCTGAATGGTCTCGGGAATATCACGGATGGATTCGGAATGGTGGAAATCCCCTAGGTTCATATATGGGAAGGTTTGAAGAAAGTTTCGGAAAGTTCCGGTGTTTCGGAACACCGGAAAATTCAGGAAGGAGGGAACCGACTGGCACTGGGCCGAGTCGGCCCCACCTGTGCGTCGCGCCCTGGTCGGCTGTCAACCTAGCCAAATTGGAGGGGAGGGAGGACTCCCTCCACTCGGTTTGGAGAGAGAGAGGAGGAGTCCTCTCTCCTTCCATACGGATTGGGCCTAGAACCTTCCTTGTATCATGCAATTGGAGTTTGTTTTGGCTTGACCATGAGACCTATTAGGATTACGGATCCTACGGCCTCACGGGTCCGAGCATATAAATACGGGAGTCCCGGAGGCAGCCAAGGACACAATCACATGCGTGCCCGCAGCCCTGCACCCGCGCTCGTTGTGGTGACCCAGCATACCACTGCATGTGTAGTACACTATATTCGTTGACATGACGTTCACAGAACACCGTTCCATAAATATCACATCCCTCAGAGTGGTACAACAGAAACATTGCGGGTCCATATTACAAACATACACACATTATTATTATTACAATACCAGAAGTTCAAGACTTCAAAAAGATTCAACTTACAAACCAAAATATAAAGTGTTTCAGTGGAATTTGAAAGTAACAACTCTTGTTGAGCTCAGCAGCTTATTCTATAGGGTTCATGCTGCCCGGCTTCGTCGGTTACTACTAACTAGAGCACTAGTTCGGCTCATTGCCATCTACTCCATAGCGGATTTCGTAATCCACTCTTTCAACACCTCCTGACAGGTCAGGCTCCTCGTAGAACACATCTTCTTGGCATTCAGCTGCATACATAGGTGTGTCTTCGAGATCTTCAGAGTCTAAGCAAGGGATCAAAGGAAAGGGTGAGTAACAGCGTTACCCAGCAAGTTCATTATATGCAAAGTGGAAAGTTTGATGCTCTATCTACCACCTCGGACTATAAGTCCTTGGCACTATGCAATTTTTGTAAATCTTTCTTTAAATATTGATTTTATTATGAAGATCTATGACCATCAGCCTTCACAGGTTGACCAGAACTTTCATGGAGTTCCTTTCCTTCCGCGTTCGTAGCTTCTTCCCGGAATTGGGAGTAACAAGTTACAGTTTTTACACTCTACAGAGGTGCGTTACTTTACCCATGAGAGATCAACTCCTTGTTGCACAAACGGGCGTACTTTCCCGTCCACAATTCCATGATGTGGGGCCTAGTAGGTGATCCAAGCCAATCACTGTCCCCTTCGCGACCTCGCATGCCTCCTTGGTGTACACCATGCCCACACATTGAATTACGGCAATGGTTTGTACAGATCGTTAGATGCCAGAACTATCGTGGGACGTTGAGGGTTCCCACCCATATGTTGCATATCCCCTATGAATTACCAATTAATATACACGCTATGAGTGATAACAGCCACGACCTGCACATCCGGCTACATGCGAGAGGAAGAAGATGCAGCTGACTTCTTTGTCCCATTCCAAATCTCATGGTTAACGCTTGATATACGGCGCTAGAATCACTGATGTCAGGAGTTATTATGTATCTAATTGATCATCATTGTTGCAAATAGAACCCTAAGTTCTATTGCTCCATTATATCATCACTTAGGATGATACCTAAGATTTTATTTATTTGAGAAAATAATATTTTCTTTCTTTGGAGTATAGATGATAACACACAACTTGCAAACACTTTGATAAAGACTCTTCAAAGGACATGAGCAAGTGATAAACTTGCCTTGTGATTGCAAGGTAGTGAAGTCGGATGCTTGCACTGGACCTTGAGCTTCTATGTCTACAAAACATCATTATTGCCCGGTAAGGACAATATTTAAAGAGGCAAAATGATTATGCAAAGTAATGTAATGCATTATTTATTTTTGTGTGTTCTACCCATTATTTTAGTTTCAAAAATTCCTTTAAGTAGTAAAGGATTTATAAATATTAATTTTTTAATATTTATTGAATATTATATTCTTTTATTTTATTTCATCTTATTTGAATTTTATTTCTTTAATAATTCCTTTTAAGAATTATCATTTAAATACAAGAATGATATTAAATATTTATTTAGTATTTTTCTAAAATACTACAATATTAATATATAATAAAAATGATTTTTATTTATTTTTATCATCTTTCTTTAATTTTATAAAATTCCATAAGGAATATATATATTATAAAATTCTTGATAAAAATTACATGCACAACAATTTATTTCTTAATTTATTTAGATAGATTGGATTATTGTGAATCTAAAAATATTTTATTTATAATTTCTCGATTTTTATTTGATTTTCTAGAATTTATTTAAGTTTAGGGGTATTTTGGTCTTTTCTTAATTATTACAACTTTCTTTAGGTTGTTGGGCTGGCTTTATTGGCTTATTGGGCCATTTTGACCCGAGTGTCTATGACCAAAAGGCTCCCCGAAGGGTTCCTGGCCCGCTTAGCCCACTCCCTCTGTCTCTCTTTCGTTCTCATCTCCTCTCTCCCTCGACCCCGTGGGGTGCTGGCACCGCCGCCGGGCGATGCTCGCCGCCGTGGCCCGTTCTGGTCGCTGCCGTGGTGCAGGGCGAGGTTGTCGACTACTCTGGTTCATCTCCTCCGCTTCGATTTGATTTCGGAGCCCTCCTGTGGCCAGGTTCGCCCGTTCCCGAACCCTAGGGTTTGGGGTTGGGTGCTGCCACCGCCGCTACGGACCCTCATGTGGTGGTGTGCGGTGTTCGTGTGCTACTGTGGCCGCCGCCGTGGCTGGTGCGGGTTGCAGTGCCCTCTGGGTGCTCCCCGTGCCGCCGCGAGCACGTCGTCCCTTCTGCTTCCTCTTCAATTCGTCAGCGAGGACCCCGGGTGAGTTGTGCCTATGTGGATCCTAGTTCATCTTGTCACCTCGAATCCCTCTGTGTGTATCTAGTGGCCAGTCTTAGTTTGTGCTTGTATTACTACTAGGGTTCATCTTTGGTGCTTGTAAGATGCTCCTATGGTCTGGTCATGATGTTTAGTGAGTATTTGGGTGCTCCGCACCTCAGTGCTTGTGGTCACCCCTTTGATTATGTGGTGCTGTTGTTGGTTTAAGGCTAATGCTAGATCAAATGCCAGGGTTTCATAGTATTGCCTCTGGTTGGTACTATGGTGACTTGATGTGTTTATCTGTTGTCAGTATCTTGATACTGACAGTGATCCTGTCAGTGATGATTCACTGCCCTAGTTATTGTTGGCTTGCCTGATTATGCTTGTTCTGAATTTTATTCAATTGAATCAAATGATTCTTAGAAAATGAATAGATAAATAGGATATGATCCCTGCATCTGGTCTCAGGGAAAAGATTTGATAGTTGATTTGTGTAGATTGGACTATTTTATTGTCTTAGTGATAATATCATTGCTTATGAAACCTTCTTAGAATGGTACATAAGTATATCTTGCTGCTGACTTTACTTATGGTCATTTCTGGAATTTGATGGATGCTGATAGATAAGTTGGGAAGCTTATTGTTTGATCAAGCCTATGATGCTGGTCTGAGACTCTAGGATCTAGGCCCTAGTTGGTTAAGTAAATGGTTTGTTTGCAATTTATAAGATCAGAGGTGCTACTCCCTCTGGGAGATGTGCCCTGATCTGGTAGGAACAAATGAGGGATTATTTAAGTTGCATGTGTTAACACCAAACTCTGTGAGGCTGGTCTGAGAAATTTGTGCTTTCGGCTAAGTTTGATTTCTGATCTTTATACTCAAAATCTCCAGGATAGATTCACCTCACCAGGGTGATTATTGAGATATTGTTTCATAAAACAACACATGCTTCTGTCTAGATAATATGAATAGATCATGTGATGGTTTTATGATACTCACCACAAAAACTAATGATGGTTGTGTTTGGTGGTGATGTTGATCTTGCTGATTGGATCATGTCCTTCACCTCTGATGTGGAGATGCTTCTAATATTATCTCTCATCCTAGTAAGGATAGAAAATCTAGTGTTCTTGTGCTTTCTGTTAAAATTAGTGATCATTGCTACTATGGTTTATGTGATATTGGTGCTAGTTCTAGTGCTATTCCTTATGAGCTTCACAGGAAAATTATGCATGAAATTGGTCCTTGTGAGCTTGAGGACATTGATGTGGTTATTCACATTGCTAATAAGGCAACCATATTCCCTATTGGTATTGTAAGAGATGTGGGAGTTCTCTATGGTAAGATTAAATATCCTGCTGATTTTCTAGTACTTAATTCAGCAGCTAGTAAAACTTGTCCTATCATTTTTGGTAGACCTTTCTTGAACACTTGTTGAGCTATTATAGATTGTAAGAAGGAGAAAGTTTTAACTAAGTTTGATGGAGATTCTTATGAGTTTAACTTTCCCAAATTTGCTAAAGCTCCTTGTGAAAATAGCTTGCCTAATGAAGATTTCAGGATGGAACAACTTGCTTCTACTGATCCAGTTTATGACCTTGGACCTCTTTTTGGTGACTGTAAGTATGCTCATTCTTGTGATAAAATTGATTCCAGTGACAGTTATATTCAACTTTATTCAAAGTGCTACTGAAAGTTATTATGAGAGAGGGAAACATGGTTTTATGCATCTCAATAATGTTAAGTTTCCCCATTTTATGTTGAAAGCTTTGAAGTTGCATTTGTTTTGTCTTCCCATGTTGGTGGCTTTTTGTTTCAACAATTCATTTTCTCATGATAACCCCATGCATATAAAGTGGGTTAGACTCAAGTGTGTTGGTTATTTGCTTCTTGATGCTCTTTTTCACTCCAGATTTATATCTCCTTTGTGAGCATCTTTGAAACTTCAAAGCCTAACTTAAAGGCATTAAAGAAAAGTACTTGTTGGGAGATAAACCAAGAGTTTGGTTGAGTCTTGGAAGTTATTACCTTTGTAATAACCGCTCCTTATCCTTTTTGTTTTGTTTTTTGTGTCAAGTTCAACTACTTTTGAGAAGTGGAGGAGTTGTGAAAAGTGGCTGTCCTGGGATAGATTTTTGTGTTGCATTGTAAAAATTCGTGAGGGAGCTAAGTACGTAGAATGGAGCTGAATTTTTCTGAGCTTGTTCCCCAAGCTGTTACCAAACTTTCATTAGTTCTGTACTTTTTTATTTGAGCAACATAAGGTTTTCAAAAAAATCAATCTTTACATGCTGGTTTGTTTTGACAGATTTCTGCTATCATTTGCATTTGCCTCTTATAGAAGCCTTTGTTTTGATGGATTTCAGTTGAAGTGTGAACCTAAAGGTTAATTGTTTTTGCTTACACTAATGTTGCCATTGAAGTTTGTGTGAGACCTTGTGAGGAAAGGAAATTCCAGGAGAAGGAGAAAAGGAGTCTGCAGAGTTCGTCTTTGAATAGGTAAAAGAGGTGAAAACAGAAGGTTCGTGAAATCCTAATCTTTTTATATTTTTGATATTTTTTATACATAAGGGAAGTTACGAGATGGGACAGAGGAGGAACCGGAGTCCGGGGTGGCCAAACCCACCCCAGGCGCGGGCCCACCTTGCCCCGTGCCTGAAGGGGGCGTGCCTCCCCCGAGCTCCGTCTCCGCCTCGTTTTCGTATCAAATCCTTCCTTATGCTTTGAAACTTCATAATATATAACCCCCCGGATCCCCCGAGGTTCGTGCATCATATTCTCGTCGTGTTTTCGTTTCAATATGTTTCTGTCAGGAAAATCTCCTCAAGTTTAGAGCACCATGGTCTCCGCCAACGACAAAGGCAAGAAGCCCGAGGAAGATGATTTTCACAAACCCAAGGAGGAGGAGATTTTGGTAGGTGATGAATAAGACATGGAGGAGGACAAGCAACCGGACACCCGCACTACTGTCGCAAGCATTGGAGTGGTGGCAAAACCTACCAAGCTTAAGAGGACAACACGGATGTCTAGAGGAGGGAAACCTCCACGTCATACCCTCTCTCCACGGTCACCTCCTCCAAGTACCAACAAACCCTTCCACGCTCTTATACATGAGCGTCAATATCAACATGTGCCCAAAGGGAACTTGCCCTCAATGTGGGATATGCCTCGTTCTAACCATGCAGGGGAGGAGTATACTAAGGAAGAAGAGTGAGAAAGAATACCAAGGACTGGAATTCTCGGTCTAACATGATCATGAACCGCATAGAGCAAAATTCGGAATTGATTCGTGCCTTGACCTTCGAGTTTGAGGATTTGAAGAAACTTATTGAAGAGCTTATCAAGAGAACACCACCACCACCGAAGGAGTAATTGATGACCCACAAGTATAGGGGATCGCAACAGTCTTCGTGGGTAGTATTACTCAACTTATTGATTCGACACAAGGGGAGCCAAAGAATACTTGCAAGCCTTAACAACTGAGTTGTGAGTTCAGCTGCACCTGGAAATAGTCCTTGCTCACAGAAGATTATCAGTAGCAACAGTTTATAGTAGCAACAACAAAGCAACATCAACATCAACAGTGAAATAGGAGCAATAGTAATAGTAACGGTAAAAGTGGTATTCGAATGCGGTAGGCATAGGGATGGATGGACGGGCATTGCATGGACGAGTCTAAACATGTAACTTCAAGATCTAGGGCATTGCAAATAAATAATAACAAGAATCCAAGTACTAAACAATCCTAGGCATGTGCTCCAAATATAGTCATACGTGCTCGCAATGAGAACTTGCACAACATCTTCTATCCAGCCAGCCCGTGGCAGCAGGACCTCTAGGGAACTACTGGCAATTAAGTTCCTCCTTTTAATAGAGCACCAGAGCAAAGCATTAACACTCCGTGAACACATGTGATCCTCGCACCACAGCCATCCCCTCCGGTTGTCCCAATTATTGTCACTTTGGGGACTTTGGATCCAGACAATGATGTGTGTACACAACTTGCAGATAAGATCACAAACAATACTATCATAATGATTCAATAATAAGTTCAGATCTACGATCATGGCACTCGGGCCCTAATGACAAGCATTAAGCACACCAAGTTGCAACAAAGTCAAATAGCACAAGAGAAATTAGGCACTATGCCCTAACAGATCTTATTCGATTAGATGATAGAACTCATCCAATCCCTACCATCCCCAAGCCTACAGGGGGGATTACTCACTCATGGATGAGGGAAACATCGGTGGTTGATGGATATGCGTTGGTTATGACGATGGCGATGATCCTCTCCAAATTCCTCGTCTCGGCAGGGTGCCAAAACGGAGTTTCTAGATCCGAATCTTGGTTTCTGGTGGCGGCAATGTAGCGGAACTCTTTCTGAAAAACTATCGAACCCCCTCGGTTTTTAGGTAGAAAGGAAACTTATAGGCATAGAGGGAGGCCGAGGAGGTGCTTGGGGTGGCCGCACCCCCTCCAGGCGCGGGGTCAGGTGAGCCCGCGCCTGGGGTGGGTCTAGGCCTGAAGGGTTTCGCAGCATAGTAAATCAAAAAAATTCTACGGATGCGAACGGGAAAGCCAAGATCTAATCTAGGGGATGCAAACAACGAGGGGGATTATATGAGATCTTCATACCCTTGAAGATTCGCACAGCGGAACGTTCGATGGAACATGGGTGATGTAGTCGTACTCGCTTCTCCTCCTCGCGATCCGATCCGATCTAACACCGCAAGCGGCGATGCCTCCGAGAGATGCACACGTGAGGCACCTCGACGTCTCCTCCTTCCTCGGTCCAGCAAGTGGGGTGGAGAGATGGATTGGATCTACAACGCGACGGCGCGGTGCAAGCGGTGGAGAGTTTCTGCAGCAGGGCTTTGCCTACACGCAGTCGGGAGGGAGAGAGAGAGGAGGGCAGCAGGGCGGCTAGGGCTTGAGGAGGAGGTGTGGGAGGGGTGCGCCCCCATCCCTCTTTATATAGAGGGGTGGGCGGCCAGCCCTTTCCCCTCCCCCAAGCCCTAGGGCCGGCGGCCAAGGAGGGAGGAGTGGGGGGCAAGTTCCCCCCCCCTTCTAGAAGCTCCCCTAGGGTTTCCCAAGGGTTTGGCCGGCTGGGCCCTATGGGGCCTTGTGCCCCTGGCCCAATGCGGCCAGGGCACTCCCTCATAGGCCCATGCCCCCTCCCGACAGGTGGGGCCACGTTGGTCCCCCTCCGGAAGGTTCTAGAAGCTTCCAGTACAATACCGATTAACCCGAAACAATTCCGAACTCCAAAAACTGCATTGCCTTACATGAATCTTATTCTCCGGACCATTCCGGAACCTCTCGTGATGTCCCGGATCCCATCCGAGACTCCGAACAAAAACTCATAAACCAATTATCCAATCTATCCTAGAGTCAAGACACATTAAGTGTGTGACCCTTCGGGTTTGAGAATATGCAGACATGATCTTATATCAATAATCAACAACGGGGTCTAGAAACCCATATTGACTCCCACACATTCATCGATGATCATATCGGATGAACCACGATGCCAGGATTCAATCAATCCCATATATATATTCCCTTCGTCTCGCGATATTTTACTTGCCCGAGATTTGATCGTCGGTACCATCATACCTAATTCAATCTCGTTCACAGCAAGTACTTTACTCGTTCCGTAATCCGATATCACTTTGTGATTAACTCCTTAACCACGTGCTTGCAAGCGGTGTTGATATCGATTACCGAGTGGGCCCAAAGTATATCTCTCCGACTTGGGAGGGACAAATCCCATCTCGATACATACAACCCAACAGGTACTTTCCGATCACCTGAGAGACACCTTTATGATCACCCTCTCATAGGATGGCGTTTAATGACCTCAAAGCTTTCTTCCGATACTAGGGAGTTGTGTTATCTCATGGTCTAAGGAATACAATATTTGACATAAGAAAAGCTTCGCAAAGATGAACACGATGACACGATCTAATTGCTCCGCTTAGTTTGGGTCTATCCATCATACCATTCTCCCAATGATATGATCTCATTATTAATCGACAAATCATGTCTATGGTTAGGAAACCTTAACCATCATTAATCAATGAGCTAGTCCATAGAGGCATACTAGGGACACGGTGTTGTTCACAAACCACACAAGTATCAAAAGTTTCCGCTTAATACAATTCTAGCATGGAATATAAACTTTATCATGAACAAGAATTATAATAATAACATCTTTATTATTGCCTCTAGGGCATAATTCCAACAGTCTCCCACTTGCACTAGAGTCAATAATCTAGTTTACACCTGGCAACAATCTAACACCCATGGCACTAAGGTGCTGATCATGTTTTGCACGTGGAAGAGGTTTAGTCAATGGATCTGCGACATTCAGATCTGTATGTACTTTGCTAATCTTTAGATCTCCATCTGCTATATAATCTCGGATTATATGAAACTTGCGGTTGATATGCTTGGTCTTTGGATGATATCTTGGTTCCTTAGCGAGTACTATGGCGCCAGTGTTGTCACACAATATCTCCAGTGGGTCCAAGGCACTTGGAACCACGCCAAGATAAGTGATGAAGTTCCTGATCCAAACTCCTTCACTTGACGCTTCTGCAGCAGCCATGTATTCCGCTTCTACTGTAGATCCCGCGATCACGCTTTGCTTGCAACTTCTCCAGCTCACAGCTCCTCCATTCAAAATATAAACGTATCCTGTCTGAGATTTAGAATCATCCTTGTCGGTGTCGAAACTAGCGTCGACGTAACCTTTTATGATGAGCTGTTCATCACCTCCATAGACTAAGAACATTTCTTTAGTCCTATTCAAGTACTTTAGTATGTTCTTCACGGCTGTCCAGTGTTCCACTCCTGGATCACTTTGGTACCTGCTCGTCAAACTAAGAGCATTGGACACATACGGTCTAGTACACAGCATGGCATACATGATAGAACCTATGGCCGAGGCATAAGGCACTTTGCTCGTAGCTTCTATATCATTTACCGTAGTTGGACACTGAGTCTTACTCAATATCTTACATGACAACATAGGCACTGAACCTTTCTTTGCCTTATCCATTCTGAACCTTTTCAGAACTTTGTCTAGGTATGTACTCTGGCTTAAAGCTATCAGGCGTCTTTGTCTATCTCTATAGATTTTGATGCCCAATATATAAGCAGCTTCACCTAGGTCTTCCATTGAAAAACATTTGTTCTAATAACTCTACACATCGTTAAGCATGTCAATGTCATTTCCAATAATCAATATGTCATCCACATATAGTACCAGAAATGTCACTGAGCTCCCACTCACTTTCTTATAGATACAAGCTTCGTAGCAATTTGGAACAAATCCAAAGCTCTTGATCACTTGATCAAAATGAAGGTTCCAACTCCGAGATGCTTGCTTCAGTCCATAAATGGAACGCTGAAGTTTGCACACTTTATCAGCATCCTTAGGATCGACAAAACCTTCGGGTTGCATCATATACAACTCTTCATCAATGTTGCCATTGAGGAACGCAGTCTTGACATCCATCTTCCATATTTCATAATCATGAAACGCAACCATTGCTAATAAAATCCGAATGGACTTAAACATCGCTACAGGAGAGAAAGTCTCATCGTAGTCAACACCTTGAACTTGTCGAAAACCTTTTGCGACAAGTCGTGCTTTATAGATGGTAACATTACCATCCGCGTCCGTTTTCTTCTTGAAGATCCATTTGCACTCAACGGCCTTTCGGTCGCTAGGAGGGTCCACCAAAGTACATACTTGGTTTTCGCTCATGGATCCCAATTCGGATTTCATGGCTTCTAGCCATTTCTCAGAGTCTGGGCTCATCATCGCTTCCTCATAGTTCGCAAGTTCACTGTCATCTACTAACAAGACAGTTAAGACAGGGTTGCTGTACCACTCAGGAGGGGCACACGACTTTGTCGACCTGCGACGTTCAGTAGTAGCATCGTCGAAGCTTCATGATCCTTATCATTAGCTTCCTCTATTGTTGGTGCAGGCGGCACTGGAACAATTTCAGGTGCTGCGCTACTCTCCAATTCAAGAGAAGGTTCAACAACCTCGTCTAGCTCTACTTTCCTCCCACTCACTTCTTTCGAGAGAAACTCCTTCTCAAGAAAGGATCCGTTCTTTGCGACAAACACTTTTCCTTCGGTTCTGTGATAGAAGGTATACCCTATAGTTTCCTTAGGGTATCCTATGAAGACGCATTTCTCCGCTTTGGGTTCGATCTTGTCCGGTATCAACTTCTTGACGTAAGCTTCGCATCCCCAAACTTTAAGAAACGACAACTTAGGTTTAGAACCAAACCATAGTTCATACGGTGTCGTCTCAACGGATTTAGATGGTGCCCTATTTAAAGTGAATGCAGCAGTTTCTAATGCATAACCCCAAAATGATAACGGAAAATCAGTAAGAGACATCATTGATCGGACCATATCTAATAGAGTTTGATTCCGGCGTTCAGACACACCATTGCGCTGTGGTGTTCCGGGTGGCGTGAGTTGCGAAACGATTCCGCTTGCTTTAAGATGCGTGAGAAAATCATAACTCAAATATTCACCTCCACGATCGGATCGTAGAAACTAAATTTTTCTGTTACGATGGTTCTCCACTTCATTCTGAAATTCTTTGACTTTTCAAATGTTTCAGATTTATGTTTCATTAAATAGATATACCCATATCTACTTAAGTCATCGGTAAAAGTGAGAAAATAGCGATATCCACCGCGCGTCGAAACACTCATCGGTCCGCATACATCGGTATGTATGATTTCCAACAAGTCCGTTGCTCGCTCCATCATTCCGGAGAACGGGGTTTTGATCATCTTGCCCATGAGGCATGGTTCGCATGTGTCAAATGATTCAACATCAAGAGACTCCAAAAGTCCATCAGAATGGAGTTTCTTCATGCGTGTTACACCAATATGACCTAGACGACAGTGCCACAAATAAGTAGTATTATCACTATCTACTTTGCATCTCTTAGCCTCAATGTTATGGATGTGTGTTTCATCCCTTTCGAGATTCAGAAGAAATAAACCATTCATAGAAGGTGCATGACCATAAAAGATGTTACTCAGATAAATGGAACAACCATTATTCTCAGATTTAAATGAATAACCGTCTTGCAATAAACACGATCCAGATATGATGTTCATGCTTAACGCAGGCACATAATAACACTTATTGAGGTTTAAAACTAATCCCGAAGGTAAAACTAAGGAGAGCGTGCCGACGGCCATCACATCAACCCTTGATCCGTTGCCAACGCGCATCGTCACCTCATCCCTTGCAAGCCGCCGTCTATTCCGTAGCTCCTGTTTCGAGTTACAAATATTAGCAACTAAACCAGTATCAAATACCCAGGCACTACAACGAGGGATAGTAAGGAAAACATCAATAACATGTATATCAAATATACCTTTGATGGTGCCAACCTTCTTGTCCGCTAAGTACTTCGGACAGTTGCGCTTCCAGTGACCCTTGTCCTTGCAATAGAAGCACTCAGTGTCCGGATTAGGTCCAGACTTGAGCTTCTTCTCAGCAGGGGCAACGCGCTTGCCGCTGCCTTTCTTGAAGGGCTTCTTTGCACCCTTACCTTTCTTAAAGCCGGGGGGCTTGTTGACCATCGACACATGATTATCCTTTTTGATGTCCACCTCCGCAGCTTTCAGCTTAGCGAAGAGCTCGGTGATCGTATCAGTGGAACCAATCTAATTATGAGTCACTACAAAACTTTTGTAGCTGGGAGGGAGTGATTGCAGAACCCTGTCAATCTTGATCTCCTCTGGAATCTTGCAGTCCAGTTGCTCAAGGAGTTGAGTGTAGCCCGACATCTTTATGGCGTGCTCACTAACGGAACTCCCTTCCTCCATCTTGCAGTTAAATAATTTCTCAGAGATCTCATATCTCTCAGAACGGGCCTGAGTCTGAAACATAGTTTTCAGCTCCTCAAGAATCTCAAAGGGCCCGGGATAGTCTTCAAAACGATTTTGAAGGTCCGATTCCATAGCAAACAACATGGTGCTCTTAATCACACCATAATCATCTTTGCACGACTGATAAACAGCTTTCTCATCAGCCGGCGCATCTACAGCAGGGGCGTCACCTAGCGCATTCTTAAGGACATAGTCCTTTTGTCCGCCAGAGAGAATGATTCTCAGATTGCGGAACCAGTTGGTGAAATTAGACCCATTGTTCTTAAGCTTTTATTTCTCAGCAAAAACGTTCAAGTTGAAGTTGGACTTAACCATTTGATCTACAATATTTGCAAGTACAAATTAGACTATGTTCATGATAACTAGTTCAACTTAATCAAATTACTAGATGAACTCCCACTAAATTCAACATCCCTCAAGTTGTTTAGTGAACACGATCCAAATTCACCACACCTAATCCGATCTTCACGAGAAGAGATGTGGTTTCAATGGTGGACAACGAAGTGTCGATCATATCATTCATATGACTCAGGCTTAACCTTTCGGTTCATGTGTTTCGAGGCCATGTCTGTACATGCTAGGCTCGTCAAGTCAAACCCAAGTATTTCCACATGTGCAAAACTGGCTTGCACCCGTTGTATGTGAACGTAGAGTTTATAGCACCCGATCATCACGTGATGCTTGAACACGACGAACTTTCGCAACGGTGCATACATGGGGAGAACACGGTTTTATCTTGATCTTTAAGTGAGGAATCATCTTATAATGCTACCGTCGCGATCTAAGCATAATAAGATACATAAAAGGATAAACATCACATGCATATAACTTTATGTGACATGGTATAGCCAATCTTCGCGCAATGATCTCCATCTTGTGCGTGCCGGCATGATCTCCATCACTCCACCATGATTTCCTCCACCACGAATAGCAACTACAACTATTGCTAACTACTTAGCGATAAAGTAAAGCTATTACATGGCGTATAAGAAGTTGACACACAGGTCATACACAATTATAAAGACAACCATATGGCTCCTGCCGGTTGTATACTCATCGACATGCAAGTCGTGAAACATTACAAAACATGATCATTGCATAAAACATACACATCACATCTTGGGCCATACCATATCACAGAAAACACTCCCTGCAAAAACAAGTTAGACGCCTCTACTTTGTTGTTGCATGTTTTACGTGGCTTATGGGAGTAGCAAGCTAAGAACGATTCTTACCTACGGAAAGCCACAACGGTGATATTATGGTTGCCAAACTACGGTGTAAATCCCATGACAACTATAGTGAGAGAAACTGGCATCCACCAGCTGCATGTGTGGAACAAGCCACACGTCAAGTGCGGAGCCGGTCTCGCGAACGAGGTCGCGTAAGGTTGGCCTGGACCGCTTCAATCTCACTATCCCGCGTCATAAGAAGTACACAAAAAAGAGGCTTGCAACATAAAACATCAACGCCCGCAACAACCATGTTGCGTTCTACTCGTGAAACACATCTACGCATAAACCTGGCTCTGATACCATTGAAGGGTTTCGCAGCATAGTAAATCAAAAAATTTCTACGGATGCGAACGGGAAAGCCAAGATCTAATCTAGGGGATGCAAACAACAAGGGGGATTAGATGAGATCTTCATACCCTTGAAGATTCGCACAGCGGAACGTTCGACGGAACGTGGGTGATGTAGTCGTACTCGCTTCTCCTCCTCGCGATCCGATCTAACACCGCAAGTGGCGATGCCTCCGAGAGATGCACACGTGTGGCACCTCGACGTCTCCTCCTTCCTCGGTCCAGCAAGTGGGGTGGAGAGATGGATTTGATCTACAACGCGACGGTGCGGTGCAAGCGGTGGAGAGTTTCTGCAGCAGGGCTTCGCCTACACGCAGTCGGGAGGGAGAGAGAGAGGAGGGCAGCAGGGCGGCTAGGGCTTAAGGAGGAGGTGTGGGAGGGGTGAGCCCCCAGCCCTCTTTATATAGAGGGGTGGGAGGCCAGCCCTTGCCCCTCCCCCAAGCCCTAGGGCTGGCGGCCAAGGAGGGAGGAGTGGGGGGCGTTTCCCCCCTTCTAGAAGCTCCCCTAGGGTTTCCCTAGGGTTTGGCCGGCTGGGCCCTATGGGGCCTTGTGCCCCTGGCCCAATGCGGCCAGGGCACTCCCTCATAGGCCCATGCCCCCTCCCGGCAGGTGGGGCCACGTTGGTCCCCCTCTGGAAGGTTCTAGAAGCTTCCGGTACAATACCGATTAACCCGAAACAATTCCAAACTCCAAAAACTGCATTGCCTTATATAAATCTTATTATCTGTACCATTCCGGAACCTCTCGTGATGTCCCGGATCCCATCCGAGACTCCGAACAAAAACTCATAAACCAATTATCCAATCTATCCTAGCGTCGAGACACGTTAAGTGTGTGACCCTTCGGGTTCGAGAATATGCAGACATGATCTTATATCAATAATCAACAGCGGGGTCTGGAAACCCATATTGACTCCCACACATTCATCGATGATCATATCGGATGAACCACGATGCCAGGATTCAATCAATCCCATATATATATTCCCTTCGTCTCGCGATATTTTACTTGCCCGAGATTTGATCGTCGGTATCGTCATACCTAGTTCAATCTCGTTCACAGCAAGTACTTTAGTCGTTCCGTAATCCGATATCACTTTGTGATTAACTCCTTAACCACGTGCTTGCAAGCGGTGTTGATATCGATTACCGAGTGGGCCCGAAGTATATCTCTCCGACTTGGGAGGGAAAAATCTCATCTTGATACATACAACCCAACAGGTACTTTCCGATCACCTGAGAGACACCTTTATGATCACCCTCTCATAGGGTGACGTTTGATGACCTCAAAGCTTTCTTCTGATACCAGGGAGTTGTATTATCTTATGTTCTAAGTAATACAATATTTGACATAAGAAAAGCTTCGCAAAGATGAACACGATGACACGATCTAATTGCTCTGCTTAGTTTGGGTCTATCCATCATACCATTCTCCCAATGATATGATCTCATTATTAATCGACAACTCATGTCTATGGTTAGGAAACCTTAACCATCATTAATCAATGAGCTAGTCCATAGAGGCATACTAAGGACACGGTGTTGTTCACAAACCACACAAGTATTAAAGTTTCTGCTTAATACAATTCTAGCATGGAATATAAACTTTATCATGAACAAGAATTATAATAATAATATCTTTATTATTGCCTCTAGGGCATAATTCCAACAGGGCCCCCAGGCCTCCCCTCTGTCTCTTCTTCTGGCTCCGTGGATCTTCTGGTGAAATATAATTTTTGGCATATTTTCCGGGATTTTTCCTAATAGTTCATTTTCTGCACAAAAACAAGACACCAAGGTAATTCTTCTGAAAACAACGTCAGTCCATGTAAGTTGTATCCAAATCACACAAGTTTAGAGAAGAAATAATAGCAAAGTGTTTGAGAAAGTAGATATGTTTTGGACGTATCAGTAATTCCCAAGCTTAGCTTATTGCTTGTCCTCAAGCAATTCAGTTGAAAACTGATTTCGATAAAAGAACTTTCACAAACACTTTTCTTCATATGATGTAAATATTCTCAGCATAGGAGTAGATGCTTAGACAATTCATAATAAAGAATATGCAACTAAGTCTACTCATTAGTCATTGCAAGCTATGAAGAGAAACCAACTAAATAATAATAAGTAGCATGAAACATAAACAACATTACAATGCTCATAACAAGGTATGATAGAGTGGTATCTCGCTTGCCTTTGTTTGAAGAGCACAATATAAATGTCAATGCACCTCTGAAGTTCACATGAAGACTAGAGATAAAGATATCAGAGATACAAGCATCAAAGTCATGACATAATTAACCAAGTTTTGGAACAAACACAAGAATGAAAACTATGCTCTCAAGAAGGTGCTCATAGAATAAGTGGTGACTCAACAAAGTTGTGAAAACAGTTTTGTGAAGGTTTGAAATCCTTCCCAATGCTGAAAGGAAGGTACTCATTATCTTTGAGCTCTCATTGCCCCTATCATAGGCATCTTCATGTGGTTAAGGTGAAAGTGAGG
Organism: Avena sativa; assembly: GCA_916181665.1. NCBI lineage: Eukaryota > Viridiplantae > Streptophyta > Magnoliopsida > Poales > Poaceae > Avena > Avena sativa. The sequence continues at coordinate 42,558,988 of OV702295.1, forward strand.
TCCACTCTGAATTATATGCTTGACAGACCATAGACTGGAAATCTCAAGTCCCTTGAGTACGAGGGTCGCTCTGCATGCTACTCAACTTTGGTCACCTGAAAGTTCTTGTCATTGTAAATACATGCATATCATCGAGAACCACCAACGGGGTACCCCTTGCACATGGTACAGGAGCTTTCCCATAACCAAAATGACAAGGCAAGCAGACAATGAGCATCTCAGCAATCTTTTTATTTACCATATGCATAGCTTTTTATTGAGGACACTTTATACATGCTCATTATGGTGATGCTGCAAGTTTCTACCATGATTAAGCATGGCTTAGGCTAGCGGCCCAGGCGTTTCTCTAACACAATGTATAAGCTTCATGAACTCACAACCTCCCCTTTTATTTCACATCGTCGACATCCGTAAACAAAAGAGCAAGGAATCAACTGGATGAGATATCCAAAAAGTGTTGAAAGCGTTCCCCGTGACAGCACGGTTCTGCTGACTCCTAGTATATAATTAGCAAGCATATAACTTTCGTGGACTAGTCACAATGGTTTAGGATTATTAAGCGCAAGGAATAAAGTGCGCCATCAAGTTCGTGAGAGCTTTACTAACTAACTTTCTCAAAACAGACAAACATTTTATTTTGGAAGAAAACACGGCATATAGAATATTCACTGAAGTAGCAAATGATGCTAATAGGTAGGCATGGTGGACACAACTGGAAATATTGGTTTTGGGGAGTTGGAAGCACATGTAGAGCACATACTCAGTGCAAGTGAAGGCTAGCAATAGAGAGGGAGCGACAAACGAGAGAGCAATAACTATCATAATCATGCTTGCAACAAAACAGGACGAATTATGGCATGAAAGTGGTACAAGAACTCTAAGGCAAAATAAATCATCGAGGCTTACTGACTATTGATTACTCATATGCATGCGTGAGCATGTGCCAAGTCGATTCACATGAACTGTCAGAGGAGGATACCACAATATCATACCAAAATATGAATAAAACAATGCAAGCAAACATTCATATGACATGCTACAAACTATTAGCAAACTGGAGCTAATCATAGACAAGAAAGAACTACTAAGCATCCATAATGACATACACCTTACACAAACAGGCTAAGCATGCTCACAATGATGAGTATATGTACAAAAATGAAACAAATAGAGTTTGTTACCAGCCTCTTACCACACCTCGAGTTGTCTTAATCTTCATTATTGCCCTTCACTTGTTTGACTTGAATAATTAACATGAAACAAAAATCCGCTGAGGACGGCTGAACCCTACAAAGAACTCACAAAACTAAAGAAGAACAACAGATATTTTTGGTGTTTTCGATTTTTTAGAAACAAGCAAACAAAGAAAAACCAAACAAAAAAAAAGCAAACCAAACAAAGCAAAAATCTTTTTGGATATTTCCTTTAAGGCAAACCAAAGCAAAGAAACAACGAAAATATTTCTGGTATTTTTGGTATTTTTGGGTTTTTAGAAAGAAGCAACAAAAATCAAAAGAAAGCAAAAACAATGGATATAAAAAGAACCGACCGAACATGATATATAGATGAGTGTGTGATGTCGGTATACCTCCCCCCCAAGCTTAGGATTTTGGCCTAAGTGGGGCTTAATCCCATGGTGCCCAAGTAGATGCACCTCCGTAGTATGTCGAGGAATCTCCCTCGTCCTGGTATGATCTCGAGGACTCCCCTGTGTAATGTACCGCGGGGTCATATGAGGGTGCTTCCTCCTGATAGCGCCCATGGAAGTTTAGAGAGCGCAAATCGTCATCTATCTCCGCCTTCGAGCGTGACCAAGGTCCCTGAGAAATACTGAGCAAAGTGGTTTGGGGTAGAGGGATCTCTCACTCTTCTCCGTCAATAAACACCATTCTATAAACCAAGTTATCAATAGTAGAGCTAGTGGTAACAAAGTGGTGCGCCTTCATGGCAGCAAGATCAAGCCTCTGAGAAGCCAAAACTCTATCATGTGGATCAACAACAATGTCCAAGGTAGCAGCAATACGAGTAGCAATAATTCCCCCATAAATGGGTCCCTTAGCATCTAAACGACGAGCAATGAGGGAACCAAGATTATACTTATCCTCATTGTTGAGCGCAGCAGCTAAGAAGGCCAATTGATAGTTGGAAATATTACTAGTGTTCTCCCTACCAAGAACACTGGTGGCAAGATAGTAGGAAAAGTACCTGATGGCTGGAAGTTGAATATTCTTTATCTTCCCTCACTGAGCTCCTCGGTCATCATCATTGGTTATTCCTCAGTAAAGCTCCAATAAATCAGCTGGTAGAGCTTGAATCTTCTTTGATGACCCAGTTGTACCAAGTCCCAGGGCCTTGCAAAATTTCTTCAAAGTCATAGAATGAGCCCTGACATAAATTTTGAAAGACACAGAAGGCTTGAACATACTATTGGTAAAGGAGAAAATCTCCACAAATGTTTTAGTAAGCAAAGCATACTGTGCACTCTCATCCTGCATGTAACTTGTTAATCCAGCTCTCTGCACCAAAGTCATAAAATCATTAAAAATCCTAGCAGCTTGCAAGAAGGCCTGGCAAGGAAAGGTGGAGGGGTGCGCATCACCTTCATCTCCCTCGTCAACAAATCGTAGAGTGATGAGATCCTCATTGTATGAGGGTCTAGTACTGGTAGATGACCTTGGAAGCCTTGACCTTCTAGGTGCATCACTCTCAAATATGTCACCAAAGGTGTGGTGGTCCATGACTTCCCTATTCAAGGAGCAATCCCTCCAAAAATCAGCACTTGAGGTGGGCTAAACAAGGAGATCAAAAATCGCGAGCAAGAACAGCAAGAACTCGAGCTTGAGCAAGTTTTCCGGTGTTTTTCGGGAGAGAGAAAGAAGGTGGCTTTGAGGAGGAAACCTGGAGGGGCCTAGGTGGGCCAGACCCCCCAGGCGCCGCCACTTGGTAGGCCGCGCCTACCAGGCGTCCGGTGGCCTGGGGTGGCCCCCTGGGTCATCTCAGGTGCCACTCTGCCCCTTTTTTCCAGGAAAAAATTATTTTGAATTTTCTGGGATTTTTCGGGAAACTTTATTTTTGGCCAATTTTCAGGGTATGAAAATTGCTTTTCTCGCAGAAATAGTTTTTTCAGAAGAAGCAAAAGCAAACCAAAAGCCAAACTACAGGAGCTTTAAGAAACTCAAACAAGCAAACAACTAGCAAAACTAAAGCTAAAGCAAAGACTAGGAAGGAGAAAGGAAAAAAGAAAGCAAGTATAACCACAATGGAAACATTATTTTATTTATTAAAATCCTTTTATTAACAAGGTTGATCAAGTCTTGTTACCAAAACAATCTTATATGAAGCAAAACTTTGCATTCCACAAGGTGATTATGTTACCTCATACTTGATAGCAAATGTCCCAATCATAATAGTTTCAAAATTTTCTTATGGAATGGGACAATATATTTCTCCAACCTTAATGCCTTCAATATTTTCAATGGAATTCAGGCAATAGCTTTTAACAACCTTCTTGGGGAAATAGACAGTGTGCTCTTTGTCATTAATATTGAATGTTACTTTTCCTTGATTGCAATTGATGACAACACCTGTAGTATTAAGAAAAGGTCTCCCAAGAATAATAGACATATTATCATCTTCGGGCATTTTAAGCACAACAAAATCTGTTAACACCATGCAATTATGAGCAACTTGAACATGAACATCCTCACATATAGCAACAGGAATAGTAGTTGACTTATCAGCCATTTGCAAAGAAATATCAGTTGGTATCAACTTTTCTAGCTGGAGTCTCTTGTAGAGAGAAAAAGGCACGTCACTAACTCCAGCTCCCAAATCACATAAAGCAGTTCTAACATAATTATTCTTAATGGAGCAAGGAATAGTTGGTATACCTGGATCACCAAGTTTCTTTGGAACCTTACCATTGAAGAAATAATTAGCAAGTAGATTGAAATCTCATCATTAGGAATCTCCCTTTTATTAGAGACAATATCCTTCATATACTTTGAATAAGGAGGCAACTTAATAGCATAAGTCAAAGGAATTTGCAAGAATAAAGGTTTCATCCACTCACAAAACTTGTTGTAGTGTTCTTCCTCCTTTGACTTGTGTTTCTTACCTGGAAAAGGCATAGGTTTCTGCACCCAAGGTTTTCTCTCTTGACCATGTTCATTAGCAATAAAATCTTCCTTTCTGTACCTATTGTTCTTAGTGTGCTTCTCAGGTTCTTCCTTACCTTCCTCCTTATCAGGAGACTCATTTTTATCATTACCACTCTTAGTTTCAGCATCAGGGACAAATATACTATTAGGATCTACAGCAGGTTCAAGTGGTTCCTCAACTATCTTATGTTTCTTTTTCTTTCTCTTACGGGGACTACCACTATCTTCACCTTGTTGGGAATCCTGCTCAATTCTTTTAGGGTGTCCTTCAAGATATAAAGGATCTTGAGTAGCTGCACCACTCCTAGTTTCCATAAGCATGTTTATCTCCTAAAGCATTAACTAGCATATCCTTTTGTACCTTAGCAAGTTGATCAAGTTGGGTTTGAACCATTTGAAAGTGTTTACAAAGCATTTTAATATCATTAGAAGTTCTTTCCACAATATCTTTCAACTCATGGATAGCTCTAGAGTTTTCCAATAAACGATTCTAAACTTGTTTATTAAAATACCCTTGTTTAACAATAAATGTGTCAAGTTCCTCTAAACATTGATCAGGAGGCTTACCATAAGGAATATCACATTCATCAAAGTGTTGGAGAGAGTGTAGCTCAATAGTAGATGAGTGGGGAAGTAGCTTACATAATTCTTCTATAGGAGTTATATTCTTCACATCTTCAGCTCTAATACCTTTCTCTTTTAGACACTTCTTAGCTTCCTTCATCACTTCATCGTTTAATGCAATAACTCCCCTCTTCTTTGTTGTTGGTTCTAGACTTGGTCCAGGAACAATTGGTTCAGGAGTAATAGGCTCAGGTGTATTAGCTCAGTTGAAGTCCAATCATCATAATTCTTGCTTATCTTGGTCATTAATTCTTCAGCATCTGTAGGAGTCCTTTTCCTGAAAACACAATCAGCAAAGCTATCTAGGTAGGTCCTAGAATCATCAGTTAGTCCATTATAATAAATATCAAAAATCTCATTCTTAGGTAATGGACATCCAGAATGTGCATGAATCAAGGCATAGAATCTTTTCCATGTCTCAGGCAATTTCTCTTCTTATCCCTATTTAAAATCAAAAAGTCTCTGCAAAGCAGCATGTCTAGCACTAGGAGGAAAATATTTCTGGAAGAAAGAAGCAATCAGGACTATCAATGGAACGAGGAGGTAATCTATTAAACCAAGCCCTAGCCTCTCCTTTTAGTGAAAAGGGGGAGATCTTAGCAACAAAGTACTTGCGCATCTTAAAATCATCAGAGAACAAAGCACTCATAGTAGAAATCTCATTCATATGAGCCACGACACTCTCATTTTCAGTCCCACAAAAAGGTTCTTTCTCAATAATATCTAAATAAGATAAATCAAGAGAGAAATCATAGTCTTCATCTTTAATATCTATGGGAGAAGTGGCAAACTTAGGATAAGAGGACAACTTAGGCATAATAGTATGGCTAGCAAGGAGACTATTAATAGCACTAGTACCATGTGTGTTTCGGCACTCTTCAACAAAATCATCAGTGAACTCAATGTAACAATCATTAATATCATAACTCTCACTAGCCGCAGGTGAGCTAACAGGTGTAACAGTGTCTTCACTAGGAGTTTCAGTATTTCCTAGACTAGCCATAGTAGCATCTAGAAAAGGACCTAATGAACCACTCGCATCAAGCACAGTAGAAGTAACATCATAAGTATCAAAAGCAGCTTCAGACTCAGCGGTAGTAGCAGTGTGTGTAGCATGAGTATGTGGTGGTGGTGTGACAAGCTTACTTATAACATACGGTGAATCAAGAGCAACAGAGGTGTTTAGGACTGTACCTCTTCTTGTAGTGGATGGTAAAATAGGGAACTTTCCATCACGAGACTTCCCCAGGATGAAAGGAGTAGCAGTAAACAATAATAGATCCAAGTGAACTTACAAATAAAGCTATGCTCCCCGGCAACAGCGCCAGAAAATAGTCTTGATGACCCACAAGTATAGGGGATCGCAACAGTCTTCGCGGGTAGTATTACACAATTTATCGATTTGACACAAGGGAAGCCAAAGAATACTTGCAAGCCTTAACAACTGGGTTGTCAGTAGCAATATTTTATAGTAGCAACAGCAACAGTGAAACAGAAGCAATAGTAACAGTAACAGTGGGATTCGAGTGCGGTAGGCATAGGGATGGATGGACGGGCGTTGCATGGACAAGTCTAAACATGTAACTTCAAGATCTAGAGCATTGCAGATAAATAATAACAAGCATCCAAGTACTAAACAATCCTAGGCATGTGCTCCAAATATAGCCATACGTGCTCGCAATAAGAACTTGCACAACATCTTCTGTCCATCCAGCCCGTGGCAGCGGGGCCTCTTGGGAACTACTGGCAATTAAGGTGCTCCTTTTAATAGAGCACCGAAGCAAAGCATTAACACTCCGTGAACACATGTGATCCTCACACCACAGCCATCCCCTCCGGTTGTCCCAATTATTGTCACTTTGGGGCCTTTGGATCCGGATAATGATATGTGTACACAACTTGTAGATAAGATCACAAACAATACTATCATAATGATTCAATAATAAGTTCAGATCTGAGATCATGGCACTTGGGCCCTAGTGACAAGCATTTCGCACAACAAGTTGTAACAAAGTCAAATAGCATAAGAGAAACTAGGCACTATGCCCTAACAGATCTTATTCGATTACATGATAGAACTCATACAATCCCTACCATCCCCAAGCCTACAGCGGGGGATTACTCACTCATGGATTTGGGAAACATCTGTGGTTGATGGAGATGCGTTGGTGATGACGATGGCGATGATCCTATCCAAATTCCCCGTCCCGGCAGGGTGCCAGAACGGTGTTTCTGGATCCGAATCTTGGTTTCTGGTGGCGGCGGCGGGGCGGAACTATTTCTAAAAAACTATCAAATCCCCTCGGTTTTTAGGTCGAAAGGCAACTTATAGGCGCAGAGGGAGGCCGATGAGGTGCCTGGGGTGGCCGCACCCCCTCCAGGTGCGGGGTCAGGTGGGCCTGCGCCTGGGGTGGGTCTGGTCCCCCTAGGCCTCCCCTCCATCTCTTCTTCTGGCTCCGTGGATCTTCTGGTGAAATATAATTTTTGTCATATTTTCTGGGATTTTCCCTGATAGTTCATTTTCTGCACAAAAATAAGACACCAAGGTAATTCTGCTGAAAACATCGTCAGTCTGTGTTAGGTGTATCCAAATCACACAAATTTAGAGAAGAAACAATAGCAAAGTTTTCGAGAAAGTAGATATGTTTTGGACGTATCAGTAATTCGTCATCAGGTTTGGCATCCCCTTGGCTTGTTCCAAGCTTCAGGGGAGTGCCACGATATCACAACCATTATCTTTTATCTTTTACCTTTTTAGTGGATTCATATCTTTGGTAGAGAGGTTATCTTATAGTTTGGTTTGCATGTGGAAGTATCTCTCCTTTAGTTGATTATCTATGTATCCCTTGGTGTGAGTGCCTTTATGGAATATTAATGAGAAGTTTCATCTTTTACTTTTTGCACTTCTTATTTTTGTTTGCAATCTCTATTATATGATGGATCTTGTTGATCAGTATTGGCATCACTTTGGGAGCATCAAGTGGATCTAAATTGGTTTTGGCAAACCGAGTTCTGGTCAGTAGCAATACTTTTTAAGGTCTGAAAGAAAAAGAGAAAAAGCTTACAGGTATTTTGTATCATTTATTTTCTTTCTTGTTGTCTCATAAGCTTAGTATTCTTTATTTAAGATCTTTTGTGTCTTCAAGGAAGATTGCATGTTTGGCTTTATTACTTGTATGTTTGCTTGTTTCTTTCAACTCTTTTGCTTGGTACCCAGCCTTGCTAGCCAAAAACCTGTTTTGAGAAGGCTTACTTCTCATGTTTCCTTTCCCTTTAAACCAAAACCTTTGCCATTTGTGCCCGCCATATCTACCTACTAGCATTATTCCTATTCCAAGCAAATTCTCAAGCTTCATCTACCTTTCGAATTAAAAAGTATTTTGTTATGTGAAAACTAGTTAGTAAAGCTCTCACAAACTTGATGGCACACCTTATTTTCTTGCCGCTAATAGACTTGAACCATTGTGTCATAGAAGTTGTATATGCTTGCATTAATACGTTGGAATTAGCAGAATCATGCTGTCACAGGGAACGCTTTCAACATTGCACTTGTACCTTGTACATAGTTGATATCGTGCTCTTTTGTCTATGGATGTCAACAGTGTGAAATAAAGAGGGAATTTGTAAGTCCATGGAGTCTGTATTTTGTGTTAGAGAAATGCCTGGACCGCTAGCCCAAGCCATGCCTAATCATGGTGGAAACTTGCAGCATCACCATAATGAGCTATCTGTGAAGCATCCTCAATAAAAAGCTATGCACATAGTAAATAAAAAGATCGATGAGATGCTCATTGTCTGCTTGCCTTGTCATTTTGGTTATGGGATAGCTCCTGTACCATGTGCAGGGGGTACCCTGTTGGCGGTTCTCTATGATACGCATGTACTTACAATGACAAGAACTTACCGGTAACTGAAGTTGAGTAGCATGAGGAGTGGCCCTCATATTCAAGGGACATGAGATTGCCAACTTATATTTCGTCAAGCATATACTCCATCTTTGTGCACTTTAACCTTAATCATCTCAAGATGCCTATGATAGGGGCAATGAGGGCTCAAATCTAGTAAGTACCATAATCTTTTGGAAGCTCTTTATGACTTGTAATCCATGCAACCCTCTATGAAGGGAACTTTCTTCTATTTCCTAAGTTGAGTCAATAAACCTACTTCCTCTCTGTCTCCAGCAAGCTTTTGAGTTGTTGTGTTTCAAGCATTCATATGGTGATTTATTCAATCATGTTCTTTATCTTCCTTGTTTGCACAAAACTCTTATCTATTGAGTATTACTTTGAAAGCCTTCATCGAAAAACCTTTTTGAGCAAAGAGTGATCCTGTTGTAAAACTTCTACAAAAAGCTATTTGTGAAACTGTTTGCCAGCTATTTTCTGACCAAGAACAAGAGTTTGCCAATTCCAATTATGATTTATCTTTATGCATCTCTATTGTGACTCTTGTACTTGTTGCAAGCTAAGTTATATAATGGTGAGTTGATTTCTTCTATGAGTTGTGTAATAGTAAGTGTGATGCCTCTTGTCCGTATTATTTTATCGACACTTCACTCCATAAACCTATGGACATGTTTATTGAGCTCAGTTTTTGCTTGGGGACAAGCAAAGTTCTAAGCTTGGGGGAGTTGATACGTCCAATTTGCATCACCATTCTATATCATAATTTACCTCTATTCATTGATATATGTCTTATTATGAGGTATTACTTATGTCTTTTCCACTGTTTTGCATGTTGGATCATTCTTGGAGGATGGACTGCCGGAGTCTGGATTCTGATGGAAAAAGAGGTGTTTTGATGCAATTTTGTGAAGATCAAAAAAATACCATAAAAATATGGGAAAATTATATTTTCCCGAAAGACAAAGGAAGCCAGAAGGGGAGGCGAAGAAGGGCCACAGGGGACTCCCACCCCCACCCCCACCTTGCCCCACGCCTAGGGCAGGTGTGGCCCACCTGGCCGGCCTCCGACTCCGCCCTCTCACCTATATCTTCCTCACGGAACCCTAACGCCAAGGGGGCAACCACAGATAGATTTCTGCCGCCTCTACGGGACAGAAAACACCGAGAGAGAAAGATCTCTCCGGCAGATAGATTTCTGCTGGGGAAATTCCTTCCCGGAGAGGGGAGACCGTCGCCATCAACACCGTCATCAAGCTAGGCTTCATCAGGATCATCATCATCATCTCCACCAGCACCATCATCACCACTCCGTCCTGCTATAACAATTGTGTCGGATATTGCTTTAGTTCTTAGGGGAAACTTTCCCGGTGTTAATTACTCTTGTAGTTGATGCTTGTGAGTGGAATCATTGGATTATTGTTTATGTTCAGATTGTTATTCATCACCATATCATCTTTGATCTTGATCCATATGATGTCTTGTGAGTAGTTCGTTTAGTTCTTGAGGACATGGGAGAAGTCATGTTGTTAGTAGTGGATTTGTGTTGAGTTATTATTCAATGGTTTAGTATTTAAGTTCTGGTGCTATTCTTCGAGTGATGTCATGTGAATGTTGACTACATGATACTTCACCATTTATGGTCCTAGGGGAATGCATTGTGTATTTGGCTACTAATTGTGGGGTTGACGGAGTGACAGAAATATGAACCCCCGTTAGGACACCTTTGCATAAGAGAGCGTAGAATCTCAGAGTTTAAGACTATGGTTAGGTTTATATTTTAATTACTTTCCTATATTTGTGGATGCTTTGCAGGGGGTTTAATCACAAGTATGTATTAGTCCAAGTAAGGTAGGTCAATTAGCACAGGTTCACCCACACAACACTTACAACACCAAAGAAGAGTACTTAGTTATTTGAAGCGAAAGCACTTGACAGAATTCCCATGTGTCCTCGAGAACATTTGGTCCTTATAAGTATTTCCACCAGCTTGTCCTTTTCTAAGAAAGGATTGGGCCACTTGCTGCGTTTGTTATTTATTACTTGCACTTTGTTTTGTTGCTTTATCAGAAAACGCCTAAAAATCTGTTTGCTAAGTATTTGCATAGAGTTCCTGCTCCATACCACTAGTCAACACCTTCTGCTCCTCGTTGGGATCGACACTCCTATTTATCGAAAGTACTGCGATACACCTCCTATACTTGTGGGTCATCACATCGCGTAGGAACTTTTTTGTTTTTTATGCTGCGAACCCCAACACTATCTACATACGACCTAACTGTAACTGTACCTAAACCCTAATTGTACTGAGTGCCTATATAAACACAGGAACCCCATGGCCTTTACTGTGTGAGGCTTCCCCCAATACCGTTCTACATGGTATCATACTCAATACCCTAAACCCCCACCGATCCTAACCTAGCCGCCGCCGCAGGGTCTAACCCTAGCCGGCCTCACTTCCGCTCTGGAATTTTTAGTGGGGGCAATCATATGACTGGTGGCATCTTGTTAGCAAATTCAAATAACTTGAGTGATTTTCTTATATAAGTATGAAGATTATACTACATATCTGAAATTTGAGTAGGGGCCAAGGCCCCCACAAGGCCCTTCTTGGGTCCGCCCCTGCGCTGCCACCAATGGCCACCTGCCCCGCCGCCCTCTCCTCGGCCTCTGGTGCCCTCGTCCCCGCCACCAACAACGCCCTGCCTCCCGGCGGCGCCCCGCGCCATGTCGGCCCCGTTGTACTCTCCTTCGACGCGGGAACTACACCAAGTGGGAGATCTACATGCGCACCTCTCTCGGTCGCGTGGGTCTCATCGGGCACATTGATGAAACCATCGCTTCCGCCCCCACCAACGTCGACTGGGCCTTCTCGGACTACACCGTCCTCAACGTCATGCACGCCGCCATTGACGAGGACGTCGCCAACATGGTCCTCACCCGCGACCAGACCGCGCGCCAGCTGTGGCTCGCCGTCCTCGAGCTCTTCTCCGCCAACAAGGCTAGCAAGGCGATCTACCTTGACTTCGACTTCCGCTAGCTGGTCCAGGGCGCATCCTCCATCACCGAGTACAACCGCAGACAGAAGAAGATCGCCGACGCCCTCTCTGAGAGAGACTCCCCGGTGTCGGACTGCGCGCTCGTCCTCAACACTCTACGCGGTCTCGGGCCTTGCTTCTCCTCTGCGGCCACCGTGATCTCCATGATGAACCCGCTTCCCACCTTACTCCATGTCCGGAGCATGCTCCTCATAAGTGGACGTTGAGACAGACGGATGTGGTGACAGGTCGGACTCACTTGGCCAGCATAAGTGTAGTCGACAGGTTCACCCTTGAAAATCGCACTCTGCATCCATCGATGGCCAGATCTAGACCCGCAGGTTAGGATCTGGCCTCCGGCCGCGCGCCGTGGTCAATCGAAGGGGAACTTCCCTCCACTGCGAGAGGGAGGGAGGAAGGTAGGGGAGGAGAAGCTGGCGGCGACGAACCGTCCGCCGCGGGGGCGGGCTGAGAGTCGCGAGAGCTAGGGGTGTTTTTTCATGTGAACTTGTGTCCTGACCTACCTCACCACTCTTCGAGCTGTAAACCTTATTACTCCCTGGGAGCTTTCCCGCGCCTCCAAAATCACCTTTAATTGGGCCTTTAGCTCATGAAAAGCATATTGATAGAGCAATATCCAAACACTCCTTCTTTTGAGATAATATCCAAACACTCAAAAACACAAGTGTGCTGCCATGACGACGATACGATACACGCGGCACAGCATATGACACAACTATCATACATAGTTAGTAACTATATGTTGGACACGCACGGAGGGCTCTCATTTTTTTAAATAATATATTTTTTATTTAATTTTATAAATAATACATGAAATGAAAATTTTGCAAATCTAAATGACCGTCTTCTTTTTAAAAAACGACGAGAGTTGATCTTTATTTGAGAAGACGACAGGCGCCCGTCTTTAATTAAAAAGATGATCGGGAAGCTGTTCTTTATTTGAAAAAATGACCGGCCCCGTCGTCTTTCGAAATGACGATTCTGAATTGGATCCGTTGAGTTGGCACAGAAAGTTTCTGTCAGAAACACATGCGTATGAATCATTAGTGAGCGAGTGCGCAGTGCTAGCTGCAAGAGGACATCGCTAGCTTAGCTCCAACCAAACACCATCGTGCGCTGACCTACCTACCTATCTAGTTCGCTCTAGCGTCTGTCATTTCGAAAGATGACGACGCCAGTCGTCTTTTCTAATAAAGAATAGCTCCCGATCGTCTTTTCAATTAAAGACGGCGCTCGTCGTCTTCTCAAATAAAGACCAGCTCCTGTTGTCTTTTGAAAAGAAGACGGTCCATTAGATTTGTAAAATTTTCATTTCGTATATTATTTGTGAAATTAAATAAAAAAATATTATTAAAAAAAATTAGCCGTATGAAGTGTGGTCACTTATCCCCTCGTTTTTTATTATCGAACTTGCAGGATGCGCATAGGAGCCTGCTAGATGGCCGTTTTGGGTGCGGACATGTGTCGTGAGCGCTCTGGGATGCATGGTCCGTACGACGAAACAACAGTGTAGGAACCCTAAATTTTTTCTTTTGCGGGTAAGGAACCCTAATTCTTACTCTCTCTATTTTAAAATAGATGTTTTAGCTTTATGAAGCAAATGTATCTAGACTTGTTTTAATATGTAAATTCACTTAACTTTAGGATAAATTTACACACTAAAAAAAAGTCTAAATTTATTTTCTGCAAAAATCTAAAATATCTTATATTTTAAAATGGAGGGAATAGGAAGGTTGGCAATGCCTCTAGAATCAGCTCAATCGGAGCTCCTATGCAAAAGTTACAGCACATAGAAGAATACAGATGAAATTACACGTTATAGCTGTGTACCAAACGAGGTCGGTGGTGGCTTCGATAAATCAGAGAAGACGTCTACCAAAGGAGGTAAGAAGAAGCGGGAGCGGCAGCTATCTATTCGGTCAGTTCGTCATGACTGGATGGGGCGCGCGGGAAATATGTATCCACGCATAGAGACGTACACTTTGATTGAAATGCATAATAGTATAAAATAATAATAAAGGAAAAAGTGTTTTTTGTAGTTTTTATATTTTTTTGGACGACTTTACCCCTGCTTCAATATATAATTATTAAGGCTGCCACTGCCTAAATGCTATTGGTACCGTGTCATACCGATATTAGTATAGTGTCATCCATAAGTCAAAATATACTGCTTTGTTTCCTGGGTCGACCGATTCATCCGGATAGGAGACGTGGACCTGGAGGCGCGCCCCACAACAGTCGTTCCGACGACCGGATTCCGGTTCTGGCGACCAGCTCGGCGTCGGGGAGGCGGATTCCCAGTGGAATTTCGCGTCCATCAGTGGCGGTCTATTCAACGACAGAAGCACCCCGGGCGGGACCTCTCGATCTCTGGCAAGCAGCGCAACTACCTCCTTCGGTGGGAGGAATGGAACCAAAGGGTCGCCGATGTCCCATTTGCCAATCTCCTATCCCTCCCTCAGTCCAGTGGACCCGATTTGGCAGCGCCAGATCAAGGGAACGACGAAGACGGTGATGTTCCCAAGGGCGATGCAGGTTGCGCGGTGAGTCTTTCTCTGTGTGTCTCTATTTTTTACGCATGCGTGCATACGGCGGTGAGTTACCGGTGTCCGTCTGACCGATGTGCTCCGGTGGCCGGGAAAGAAGTACTACCTCCGTTCCAAGGCTTAAGGCGCACACGCTTTCCAAAATCGAGCAACAAAATCTTGATTATATTGTACATAATTAGTACTGTTGGATTCGTATTGAAAAATACTTTCCAGTGATACTAGTTTTATACAAAAACTCTTTAAGTATTTAGAGTAATTTTTGGTCAAAGAAAAAACACGCAAAATAAGGACGCGTTAAGACCTGAAATGGAAGGAGTAGATGGTTGTGGACGGCCTTTACGGAGTGCGAGCGAGGAGGCCCGCAACCTGGAGGAGACGGTGGAGCATCTCTCGATGAGCAGTGCGTGAGAGAAGTTGTGGATCAAGAATCGCGAGAGGGCCAAGTTCCTTTGAACTAACGGGGATTTTGTTCAGAGGTGTTCACAACCGAACAAGCAAAGTTGCTGCACTTCGATTGATGGTGTTGCAAAACCAAACATTAAGGAGCCTCGACTCTGACTACCTACATGCTGTCCCGCTCCCCGTCCATCAAAGATGCCAGTCATCTCATTAATTTCTTGCCTGTTGTAAGAAATACATGTCAAGAGAGAGGCCAACCCGGTTACCGAAGAAGTTGCTAAGTAGACAAGAGAGAGTTTTTTTTTTGCGAATGACAAGAGAGAGTTCAATGGTTTTCTTCTTGGGCGTTAGACGTACTGTTTCGTACTTGTAGAAGTGTTACTAAGTGATCTGTTAATTTATGTGTGTGTGTTATATTGATTGGGTAGTTGCAAGAAATTAATAAAATATAGATCTGTAGAATATATAATAAGAATTAGAGGGTTCATCAAGATACGGTGCAAACTGAAACATACATCTTTTTACAAAGCTAAGGAGGCGTACGAGAAATAAACTTGCCTCTTCAATAGACTCTCTCTAAGGAGAGAAACCACCGCATGTGTTATGCTAAAGGAGAAAATGGGAATGTGAAAATTAAAACTATGGTTATATGGGTCAGTTGATTTTGCAATTGAGCAATCTGCGCTACAACTGCTACATGTGTCAGTGTCATTTCAAAATAAAAATCTACTCGTAGCAACGCACAGACACGTTTCCTAGTAGTACAAAATACGAAACCAAGTAGGGTTGCAAAGCGGACATCTCGCGAGACCGCTTGTTGATATATATCAAAAATCAAACGTATGGTAATCGACGAAGTATTTCTTCCGGTCCAACATTTTTTTGGACCGTTTTATCCTTTTGTGAAACATTAAATTACCCATCATACCATCCGTGAGTATAAACCCGTTTAAACGCGTTTTGACACTGGTTTTTTTTATTCTTCCATCAATCACGTATTACCAAAAAACATCACCGTTAAGTGATAAAATAACCACCCATACATAGTCCACGCAACTCACGTTCTTTTAGCAGAGTTTGATGCAAACCAAAGCCATAGCAGCAATAGTTCCGCTAAAAGAAAAGCGCGCGGTGGTAGTGTGCTGGCTCCCAGGTAAACCATGAGCTGGCCTTGGTTGATCGGCAGGATGGGCCTATGGGCAACGAACTTAGAAAGTGGGAAATAACGGCCCAACGAAAATATAGAAAATAAACAAGAAGATAAAGAGGAACGATTTTTCAATAGTCCCACATTGCTCCTTTATGGACAACCTCACTAGTTTATATACGGCACAAATTGTCTGCATATCAGCAAGCTTATGTAATCAGTCACACGATTACCTGAAGTGAGGAACCGAATGTCGGCTTAATTAAAAGCAAGGGAAACGAATTCGTGAGCTTAATTAAAAGTGAGGGAAACGACTGAGACATGAAGTGAGGGAAGCGATTGTTGCATCACATGGTGGCTACATTAAATGAGTCTATCAAATCAGAAATGGTTGCCCTAAATTTGAGGGACATGATTGTAAGTTGCCTTGCATCCGACGGTGCTTGATTAAATGAGTCTATCAAATGAGAAATGATTGGCTATAAAGTGAGGGAATATCAGACGGTGCTAGATTAAATGAGTCTATCATATGAAGACGAAAAAATCTCTAAATATTCGAGTTAGAGCATCAAAATTTTATTTTTTAATTGGGACATGAAAAATAGTTTTTAACCAAAAAAATTACGTGCGGACATGATTAAAAAAAACTCAACACCGGCACAACAAAGACTAACTTCTTTTGCCGCAACGCGCGGGCATTTTGCTAGTCTCATATAAAAACAGAAGTAGATTGCCATTTAAAACACTGATATGTGGGTTTATGCCGGCTTCTTCTTGCAACCCTAGCTACAAGAAGGGAGAAAGGCACTAGTAGAGAAACCCTTGTATGCGCCGAATATTAGTAACAGGGAAGTAACAAGGCAACATCGGCGGTAACGTAGCCGCAGCGTGAAGTTTACTTGCAGCGTTGGCCCACCATAAAAGGTGGGTGAGACCCACTTGCCTGATCGGGCTCAGCCAACTGTTAGCGTAAGGCCCACTATAAAGCCACTATTATGCTGACGTGGCAGCAGCGTGTCCACACCCGGCACACTGTAAATGTTCATGGGTGGCGTGGCGTGTGTGAACATGCCACCGGCATGGGTCATGTCACAGCCGCGCACTGGTGGCCCGACAAGTGGACAGTCAACTTTTACGGTGGCTCGTGGTGTGAGGGCACCTTGATACGTCGGAAAGCTAGTAAGGAAATATTCTCGGAATTCGACGGGACAAAGGCCAAAGTCAATATTTCACCGAGGAGAACACGGAGTCCAGAGGAGAGACGGAGGGGCGCCACAGGGTGGCCACACCCCCCAGGCGCGGCCTAGGGTGGGTCCGCGCCTGGGCAGGGTGTGGCCTCCCTAGCCGCCTCCCAGCCTCGCATCTTCGCCTATAAGAAGCCCCCGATGCAGAAACCCTAAGCACCCGATCAAAACTCCACGAAACCGTCTGTAGCCGTCGCCACCATCGTCCCTAGATCGGGGGGATTTGAAGCTCTTCCCGGCACCCTGCCAGAGGGGAGATCATCCCGGAGGCCTTCTTCTTCATCATGCCAGCCTCCAGTATGAAGCGTGAATAGTTCCACCTTGGACTACGTGTCCATGTAGTAGATAGATGGTTCTATCTCCTCCTTGTGATTTAATCTATAGATCTTGTGAGCTCCATTCATCAAGATCTAATCTATTTGTAATCATGCATGTTGTGTTTGCGGGCATCCGATGGATATTGAGATTACTATGTCAGATTGATTAATGGTTTTGTCTTATTGATTCTATCATGTCTTTGTTGTTTGTGATCTTGCATGCTCTCCGCTGTTAGTAGCTATCTTGGCCAAGTAGTTGCTAGTGACTCCAAGAGGGGGTATTTATGCTCAATAGTGGGTTCATACCTCTAGTTTCCAAGGGAAGTGACAGAAATCTCTTCGGTTGTAGATGTGTTGTTGCCACTATGGAGAAAACAACATTCTCTTGTTCATGAAACAAGTAGATTGTTTACCTTACACACTTTGCTTAAAGCAGTTGTCTGTTCCTTGCAACTTAATACTGGAGGGGGTTCAGATGATAACCTGAAGGTGGACTTCTAGTAATAGATGCAGTTGGATGGTAGTCTATGTATATTGTTGTATTGCCCAATAATCTCATAAGATCTTTTTGTCTAGTATTGCATTGTTATGCCTTGCTCAGTCCTGTCAATTGCCTTGCTGTAATTTGTTTACCCTTTATGCCATGTTTGTTTATCTAAGGTGAGCACCTCTAGTGAACTATGGACCCCGGTACAATCTTTACCATTGATACATCTTCCACTGTTACTGTTTACTTGCTGCAAACCACCATCACCTTCCACACCGTGCATTTAATCCTTTGTTACAGCAAACCGGTGAGCTTGACAACCTCACCGTTCGTTGGGGCAAAGTCTTGAGTTTGTGTTGTGCAGGTTTTCACGTTTCTTGCAACACCTTTGAGACGTTTCCTTCATCCTACTGGTTTGATAACCTCGGTTTCATACTGAGGGAATACTTGCTGTTGTGCTCTTCACACCTTGCTCTTGGGGTTTCCAACGAAGCGTTCCACGTCAATAGTGTGGCTGTCATCAAGCTTTTCTGGCGACGCTACCGGGGAGGCTAAGGACGTCTTCATAAGGGGAGTCCTCCTCAACCTTTCTCTTTACTTTGTTTTTGGTTTGCTTAGTTTCTTCTGCTTGGTTTTGTTTGCCTCTTTTTATCAAAAACTAAAAAAATATAGTTTAGTTTGGTTCGATTTCTCTTATCAAAAACACAAAAAATATCAGTTCCGGCCCTAGTTGCTACCATGTCTGGTTTTGGTCCAATCTCTATGACACCCATGGAAGAGATCTTCACTTTTAAGCAAAAAAGTGAAGAGAGTTTCAAAGAAGCTTGGTCTAGAATCTCTGCTTTACAAAGGGAAACTAAGCCTAAGATGATTCTTAGCTTAGTTATTAATAGTTTCTACCGCGGTATTGGTATTTGTTATAGATATGCTTTGGATGCTGTGGCTGAGAAAGATATTTTGCTATGTACTGAGGATGAAGCTTTTGATGCCATAAAGAAATTGATTATAAGTTATAATACGCCTGGCATGTCCGATTCCTCTTTTATAGATATTTTTGCTAGGTTGAACACTCTTGAGTCTAGTACTGTTGCTTTGAACAGTTGCTATCACACACTTAGGGAGTATCATAATTATGTTCCAATTAATTCTGAGCCTTCAAAGTGGTTTCCAACAATCAAAGTCACTATAAATAGTGCAACTTTTGATGCTCGTTGTGATATCATGTCTGAATTTTGCCTTATGCCTAAAGATATTTATGAGTCTTTAAGTCTTTGGTGACTTTCTAAAGAAGGAGAGGAAATATCTCTTACTAATAGTGCCACTTTATTACCCATTGGAATAGCTGAAGGTGTGTTTACAAAAATCTCAGGGAAAATGGTGTCTATTGATTATCTTGTTATTGAATGTGTAGGCAAAGGAAGATTACACTTGGAAGATCCCTACTGAAACACCTTGGAGGAATAATAGATGTGGGAAAAGGCATTATGCATTTTGCTCCTCCAATAAGCAATCATATTTTCCCTAAAGAGAAGAAGAAAGGTAAGAAAGGTAGGAGCAAGAAAGGTAATGCTTCTTTATTTGAAAATACTTGATTTCTTGCTTCTTGTTCCTAACTTAAAGGCGTTAAAGAAAAGTACTTATTAGAAGATAACCTAAGAGTTCCCTTGAGTCTTGGAAGTTATTACTTCAGTAATGACCTCTCCTTATCCTTTTTGCTTGCTTTTTGTGTCAAGAATGACCTCTAATGAGAGGGAAGTAAGATTTGGGGAGTTGTTGTCCCGAAATAGATTTCTGTCCTCCACCATAAAAATTCGTGAGGAGTCTCTGTAAGTCGGATTGAGCTGAAAATTTACGAATAAATCCCCCAGTATGTTAGATAACTTTCGTTAGTTCAACACTTTTTGATGTGATCAATAGAATATTTTAGAAAAAATCGGTTTCTACCTGCTGGTCTGTTTTGACAGATTTCTGCCATTATTTGCATTTGCTTCTTATTGATTCCTTTTTAAGTTCTCTTTTTGGGGAATTGAGATTTTGTAAGGAGTTGCTACAGTAGCTTGTGTTTTTAATGAAAAGTTTTGCTGTTATAAAGCTAAGCCCAAGGGTCTATTATCTTTTGAATACACTAATGTTTCTAATGAAGATTGTGTGAAGTTTTGTATGAAGGAAAAATTTTAGGCATAGAGAGAGAATGATATAATGAGATGAAGAATGGACAAACTCTCAAGCTTGGGTATGCCACCCCGGTGTCACCCCAAGAAATATCCAAGAGTTATAAGCGTCAAAGCTTGGGGATGCCCAAGGCATCTCCTTCTTCATTAATAAAAAGCTCAGGTCTTTCTAGACACTTCTTTTCTATTGTTTCATGCACTATTGTGTTGTTCTTGGAGAGTATTTATTTTCGTTTGCTTTGCTTAGTTGTTTAGTTTGCTTGAATAAAGTATTTTTTACCCCCGTTCTCGCTGTGTTGTTTCAAATAAGTTGATTGGTGTTGGAAAGGAGTAGAAAGTTCTTGCTTGAAAGTGCAAGAGGAGCTTGCATTGACTGTGATTTATACTTTAGCATGACATGCTAAGTGTTATTTTGACCTTATGCTTAGTGATTATTGTTGTAGCATGTATTGCTACAAACAATTGGGATTGCTTAGTGTTCCTTGAAAGAATCATGCGTTGTTTTAGCATACAAAAGCATAGTATTGTGGTATTCTCCTTTGATGTTTTGTTTGGGTTGACTTAGCACATGCTCACACCATGTTATGACTATGAACAAGTCACCATAGCCTCTATGATTATTTAGTCCTTGACTTGTAGTACCACTCTATGCTTTGATTACTAGTGTTTCGTCACTCTGCATGATTATGGCCATTATTGCTCTCTTAGTTGGTTGCTCCCAGTATTTGCTAGCCTCCACTTGTATGAGTAAGTTCTACTCATGCTTCCAACTTCCAAGAAACCAAGTTATTCCAAAGTGTCCACTATAAAATACTATGCATGGTGTGTTACACCATTCCAAGTATATTCTTGTTTTCATCTATCTTCCAATTAAAAAGTTTTTTGTTATGTGAAAGTTAGTGATTAAAGCTCTCACAAACTTGATGGCACACTTTATATTCATTGCCCCTAATAAACTTGAACCATTGTGGCATCTAAGTTGTATATGATTGACTTATACGTTGGAATTAGCAGAACCATGTTGTCATGGGTAACGTTTTCAACATTGCACTTGTACTTTGTACACAGTTGATACCATGTTCTTTTGTCTATGGATGTCATCGGTGTGAAATAAAGAGGGAGCTTGTAAGTCCATGGAGTTATGTATTTTGTGTTAGAGAAACGTCTGGGCCGCTAGCCTAAGCCATGCCTAATCATGGTGGAAACTTGCAGCATCACCATAATGAGCAATCTGTGAAGCATCCTTAATAAAAAAAGCTATGCACATAGTAAATAAAAAGATCGTTGAGATGCTCATTGTCTGCTTGCCTTGTAATTTTGGTTATGGGATAGCTCCTATACCATGTGCAAGGGGTACCCCGTTGGTGGTTCTCTATGATACACATGTACTTACTATGACAAGAACTTACAGGTGACTGAAGTTGAGTAGCATGAGCTGTGGCCCTCGTACTTAAGGGACATGACATTGCCACCTTATACTTTGTCAAACATATACTCCATAGTTTGTTCATTTTAACCTTAATCACTTTAAGATGCTTATGATAGGGGCAATGAGGGCTGAAAGCTAACAAGTACCATAATTTTTGGAAGCTCTTTTTGAAACTTGAAATCCCTGCTTCCCTCTATGAAGGGCCTTTCTTCCACTATTATATTGAGTATCCACCTTCTACCTCTAGGCACCATTAAGAGAGCATAGTTGTCATTCTTAGTTCTATGTGAAGTGTCCCAAAACTTATTGATTGATGCTTATTGTTGGTATTACATGTTCTTGTGCTACTTGTATCTAGTCACTCTTATGAACTTTGAAGGTTTCCTATGCATCTATTTTCTACTCTATGAGGGACAAGCTGAATGCCATTATGACGTGTTTTCTGTATGTGAAACAAACAAATGTTTTTCAATGCATGTTATTCATGATATTTGTTTGTAGCCTTTCATGTTGCATGCATAGTTACTTTGTCTTATTGTTAGAACTCCTTCTTTCATGCACATGTTTAGAGTTCTTTGATCTCAACTTTCAATGCTTGCAAATGGTTTGATCTTGGTTTTGATGGTTCATGTCACCTCAAAAATTATTCTTTTATCACTTACCTACTCGAGGACGAGCAGGAGCTAAGCTTGGGGATGCTTAATATGTCGGAAACGTATCTATAATTTTTGATGTTCCATGCTTGTTTAGTATCTACTTTCCTTTGCTTTGTCCACACTTTGAGGTGTTTTTTATATGTTTTCTCGTACTAACCTATTAACAAGTTGCCACAGTGCCAGTTGCCTGTTTTCTGTTGTTTTTGGTTCCAGAAAAGCTAGTAAGGAAATATTCTCGGAATTGGACGGGACAAAAGCTAAAGTCAATATTTCACCGAGGAGAACACAGAGTCCAGAGGAGAGATGGAGGGGCGCCACAGGGTGGCCACCCCCCAGGCGCAGCCTAGGGTGGGCCCGCGCCTGGGCAGGGTGTGGGCCCCCTGGCTGCCTCTCAGCCTCGCCTCTTCGCCTATAAGAAGCCCCCAATGCTGAAACCCTATGCACCCGATCAAAACTCAACGAAACCGTCTGTAGCCTCCACCACCATCTTCCCTAGATCGGGGGGATCTGAAGCTCTTCCCGGCACCCTGCAGGAGGGGAGATCATCCCGGAGGCCTTCTTCTTCATCATGCCAGCCTCCGGTATGAAGCGTGAGTAGTTCCACCTTGGACTACGGGTCCATGTAGTAGCTAGATGGTTGTATCTCCTCCTTGTGCTTTCATGTATAGATCTTGTGAGCTCCGTCCATGATCAAGATCTAATCTAGTTGTAATCATGCATGTTGTGTTTGCGGGGATCCGATGGATATTGAGATTACTATGTCAGATTGATTAATGGTTTTGTCTTATTGATTTTAGCATGTCTATGTTTTTTGTGATCTTGCATGCTCTCCGTTGTTAGTAGCTATCTTGGCCAAGTAGTTGCTAGTGACTCCAAGAGGGGGTATTTATGCTCGATAGTGGGTTCATGCCTCCAGTTTCCAAGGGAAGTGACAGAAATCTCTTCGGTTGTAGATGTGTTGTTGCCATTAGGGAGAAAACAACAGTCTCTTGTTCATGGAAAAGTGGATTGTTTACCTTACACACTTTGCTTAAAGCAGTTGTCTGTTGCTTGCAACTTAATACTGGAGGGGGTTCGGATGATAACCTGAAGGTGGACTTCTAATCATAGATGAAGTTGGATGGTAGTCTATGTATATTGTTGTATTGCCCAATCGAATCTCATAGGATCTTTTTGTCTAGTATTGCATTGTTATGCCTTGCTCAGTCCTATCAATTGCCCTGCTGGAATTTGTTTACCCTTCATGCCATGTTTGTTTATCTAAGGAGAGCACCTCTAGTGAACTATGGACCCTGTTCCAATCTTTACCATTGATGCTATAATAGTATTAACAAGGAAACCATTAATACTTGTGTGATTTGTAAACTTAATTTGAAGTCCCTAGTATAGCCTCTATACTTCACTAGCTTGTTGGTTGATTGATGATGTGGTTTCTTTGTCATGAACATTGAGATGTTATCAACAACAAGATCATATCGTTAGGAGAATGATATGGTGGACATACTCCTATAGACAAGCGTAGCATAAAGATCAAGTCATTTCAATAGTTCAATTGCTATATGCTTTCTGATACATAGTAACCTAATTCCTTCGACCATGAGATCATGCATATCACCTTTGCTGGATGGATGCTTTGATGTTATCAAACACCACACCGTAACAGGGTGGCTATAAAGGTGGCATTGAGTGTTCAGAAAGTATTGGTTGAAACACATGGATCAAGAGTGGGATTTGTCCATCCACATGACGGATAGATATTCTCTGGGCCCTCTCGGTGAAATGTCATCCAATTAGCTTGCAAGCATGTGACTTGGTCACAAGGGATCACATATCACGGGAACGAGAAAAGAGTACTTATCAGTAACGAGGATGAACTAGGTATGCAGAGATACCGACGATCATAACCTCGGATAAGTAACATATCGTGAGACAAAGGGAAATTGGTATCGTATGTAAGTGGTTCATTCGATCGCAAAGTAATCGTAGAAATATGTGGGAGCCATATGAATTTCCAGATTCCTCTATTGGTTATTGTTCGGAGAAGTGTCTCGATCATGTCCGCATAATTCACGAACCGTAGGGAGACACACTTAAGGATTCGACGTTGTTTGAGTAGTTATGGTATTATGAGAAAGAGACCGAATGTTGTTCGGAGTCTCGGATGGGATCCGGGATATCACGAGGTGATCCGGAATGGTCCGGAGAATAAGATTCATATAAGGAAAGTCCCGTTTTGGAGTTGGGGAATGGTTCCGGTGTTTTCATCGGGAACATTCTAGAAGGTCCCGGAATGTCCGGCACTCCGGAGGGGGAAGGGTACATGAGTGTGTCATTACATATTGGAATGATTGCATCATGTACTAAGTATTCTTGCTGTCCCAAATAAAGGATTTATTTAAATCCTAAATTGAAAAGTCAAACGGCTAGTTTGAAAGTCAAACGGCAGTTTTGGGAAGTGGGAAAAGAGGAGGAGAGGTGGAGGCCGAGTTGGAGGAGGGTTCCTCCCCTTGGCCGGCGCACCTCCCTAGGCCGAGTTGGGGAGGAACTCCTCCCCTTGGCCGGCCAGCCCTCCCACCTATATAAGGAGGGGCAGGGCTCCCCTCCTAGACACACAAGTTTTCCTATCCTCTAAACTAAACCCTAGATCTAGACCCCGGTTTAGAGCTATTCGGTTTAGAGCCTTCTAATTGGTTTAGAGCCTTCTAATTGGTGTGTCTAATTACTAGACCACTAATAGCCTCTCTCATAAGCTCCACCATACTCGCACCGGCTTAAGGCGAAGCCCTGCGGGATTTCCCCTCTACCTCCGGTACCACGCCGTTGTGCTGCCGGAATCGCGAGGAGAGTGCTACAACCTCCGCTGCCTGCTGGAACAAGGGAGAGGAAGGTCTTCGTCGAGTACCGAATGTGTGACCGACTGCGGGAGCGCTGCGGGAACGCGGCGCCGGAAGGATCGTCTACGCGATCTTGAGATCGGAAAGAGTACGACTACATCACCCACGAGAATCTGCTCTCGTTAAACACTTTGGAATCTTCGAGGGTGAGTTATTCCATCGACTCGTTGCTACAATCTAGTAGATAGATCTTGGCTTGTTTGTTTGTATGCGATAGAAAATTTTTGTTTTCCATGCTACGAACTCCTACAGTGGTATCAGAGCCGTGTCTATATGTAGATCTGTTGCACGAGTAGAACACAATGGTCATTGTGGGCATTGATGCTTTTATTGTAGATTGCTTTTTGTGTACTTTGCATCTTGCGGTATGTTGGGATGAAGCGGCCCGGGCTAACCTTACATGACATCGTTCATGAGACTTGCTCCACGCTTGACATGCAACTCGTTTTGCATAAGTGGCTTTGCGGGTGCCTGTTTCTCCTAGCATAGTAAAGATCCAATTTACAACGGGTGATCAACAATGCTAGTATCAATGTTGTGGTTATTGTTCGTAAGTTAGAACGACACTTATGGAAAGCCCCAAACCACGTAAAATATGCAAAGAAAGTAGAAGCGTCTAACTTTGTTTTGCAGGGGTGTGCAGTGATGTGATATGGCCATGATTGTGATTATATTTGATGTATGCAATGTTCCTTATTGTAAGTTGGCAACCGGCAGGAGCCATATGGTTGTCTTTAATTTCTGTTAAGACCTGCGTGTCTATTCAAAATAGTTGTAATAGTTGAAGCTGGTGGACGACAACCATGGAGAAGCGTCATTGACCTTGATGCTATGCCGGTGATGATGGAGATCATATTCGTGCTTGAAGATGGAGATCGGAAGCACAAAGAAGAAAGGCCATATCATATCACATATTATGAATTGCATGTGATGTTAATCCTTTATGCATCTTGTATTGCTTAGTAGACGACGGTAGCATTATAAGATGATCCCTCATGCACATAAATTTCAAGTTCTAAAGTGTTCACCCTTAGTATGCACCGTTGCCAAAGCTTGCTGCTTCGAAGCACCACGTGATGATCGGGTGTCTTTGATTCCGCGGGTGAATACAACGTAAGCAAGCCAGATTTGCTTATGCGGTAGCTAAGGTTTGATCTTGACGAGCCTAGCATGTACAGACATGGCCTCAGGAACACGGATCGCCGAAAGGCAAAGCATGAATCATATAGTAGATATGATGAACATGATGATTGTTCGCCATTAAAACTATATCAGCTCTCGTGATGATCGGTGTTGATGTAGTGGATTTGGTTCGTGTGATCACTAAAACAATGTGAGGGATGTTGTTTTGAGTGGGAGTTCACCTAGTTTAATTTCATTAATTAATTTGAACTCAATTTGTCATAAACTTAGTCTAAACTATTGCAAATATGTTGTAGATCAATGGCAGCCCCTACCATCAATTTTAATGCGTTCCTAGAGAAAGAAAAGTTGAAAAACAATGGAAGCAACTTCGCGGATTGGTTCCGCAATTTGAGGATTGTCCTCACAACTGGTAATTTGACCTATGTGCTGGATGCACCGCTAGGTGACCCACCTGCAGCTGATGCTACCGATGAAGTAAAGAATGTTTACCTCGCTCGGAAGAATCAGTACTCCATAGTTCAGTGTGCTATCTTGTATGGTTTAGAATCGGAGCTTCAGAAAAGGTTTGAAGAGTCAGATCCATATGATATTGTCGAGGATCTCAAATTAATCTTTGAGACTCATGCGGCAATTGAAAGTTATGAAGCTTCTGAAAAGTTCTTTAACTGCAAGATGGAAGAGGGTAGCTCCGTCAGTGAGCATGTGCTTAAGATGTCTGGGCACGCAAATAAACTTCAAAGTTTGGGTATAGTGATTCCTAATACTTTGGGAGTTTACCGCATCCTCCAATCACTACCACCAAGTTACAAGAACTTTGTGATGAACTACAACATGCAGAACATGAACAAAGAGTTGCCAGAACTATTTGCTATGTTAAAATCTGCAGAAGTGGAGATCAAGAAAGAGCACCAAGTGTTGATGGTCAATAAGACCACCAAATTCAAGAAAGGCAAGTCTAAGCAAAAGGGACACTTCAAGAAGGGTGGTAAGAAAGTTACCACGCCGACAAAGAAGACCAAGGCTAGACCTAAACCTGAAACTGAGTGCTTTTACTGCAAGGGAGAAGGTCACTGGAAGCGGAATTGCCCAAGGTACTTGGCGGATTTGAAGAACGGCAACATCAAGAAGAAAGGTATATCTGATATACATGTTATTGATGTGTATCTCACTAGTATTCGTAGTAGTGCCTGGGTATTTGATACTGGTTCGGTTGCTCATATTTGTAACTCGAAACAGGAGCTGCAGAATAAACGGAAGCTAGTGAAGAACGAGGTGACGATGCGCGTAGGAAACGGATCAAAGGTTGATGTGATCGCGGTCGGCACGCTACCTCTTCATCTACCATCGGGATTAGTTTTATACTTAAATAATTGTTATTTGGTGCCTGCGTTAAGCATGAACATTATATCAGGATCTTGTTTATTGCGAGACGGTTACTTGTTTAAATCCGAGAATAATGGTTGTTCGATTTATATGAGTAATGTGTTTTATGCACATGCACCTTTGATAGATGGTCTATTCATATTGAATCTCGATAGTGGAAATACACATATTAATAACATTGAAGCTAAACGTTTGAAATCAAGCGATAACTCGACCTATATGTGGCACTGTCGTCTTGGTCACATTGGAGTGAAGCGTATGAAGAAACTCCATTCCGATGGACTTCTTGAATCACTTGATTTTGAATCACTTGAAAGATGCGAGGCATGTCTGATGGGTAAAATGACTAAGACTCCATTTTCTGGTATGATGGAGCGAGCTACAGACTTATTGGAAATCATACATACCGATGTGTGTGGTCCAATGAGTGTAGCATCGCGCAGTGGTTATCGTTATGTTCTTACCTTCACGGATGATTTGAGTAGATATGGGTATATCTATTTCATGAAACATAAGTCCGAAACTTTCGAGAAGTTTAAGGAGTTTCAAAGTGAGGTAGAGAATCAACGTAACAAGAAGATTAAATTTCTACGTTCTGATCGTGGAGGTGAATATCTAAGTTACGAGTTTGGCGAGCATTTGAAGAAATGCGGAATACTTTCACAATTGACACCGCTGGGAACACCACAGCGTAATGGTGTGTCTGAACGTCGTAATCGAACTCTCTTAGATATGGTTCGTTCTATGATGTCACTTACAGATTTACCACTATCATTTTGGGGTTATGCATTAGAAACAGCCGCATTCACTTTAAATAGGGCACCGTCTAAATCCGTTGAAACGACACCGTATGAATTATGGTTTGGGAAGAAACCTAAATTGTCGTTCCTTAAAGTTTGGGGATGCGAAGCCTATGTAAAGAAGTTACAGCCGGACAAGCTTGAACCCAAAGCGGAAAAATGCGTCTTCATAGGATACCCGAAGGAAACTATTGGGTATACCTTCTATCATAGATCCGAAGGCAAAATCTTCGTTGCCAAGAATGGATCCTTTCTAGAGAAGGAATTTCTCTCTAAAGAAGTGACTGGAAGGAAAGTAGAACTTGACGAGGTTGTCGAACCTTCTCTCGAAATTGCGAGTAGCGCAGCACCGGAAGAAGTTCCTGTGGTGCCTGCACCAATAAGAGAGGAAGCTAATGATAGTGATCATGAAACTTCGGTTGAAGTTGCTACAGAGCCTCGGAGGTCAACGAGAACTCGTACCACTCCAGATTGGTATGATTCCGTTATGAATGTCATGTTGGTGGACAACACCGATGACCCCGAGACATATGAGGAAGCGATGATGAGCCCAGATTCCAATAAATGGCAAGAAGCCATGAAATCCGAGATTGGATCCATGTACGAAAACCAAGTATGGACTTTGGTGGACTTACCGGATGGCCGGAAGGCTGTCGAGAACAAATGGATTTTCAAGAAGAAAACAGATGCTGATGGTAATGTTACTGTCTATAAAGCTCGACTTGTCGCAAAAGGGTTTCGACAAATTCAAGGAGTTGACTACGATGAGACTTTCTCACCGGTAGCGAAGCTAAAGTCTGTGAGGATTATGTTAGCAATCGCTGCATATTATGATTATGAGATATGGCAGATGGATGTCAAAACAGCATTCCTCAATGGAGACATTGATGAAGAGTTGTATATGATACAACCCAAAGGTTTTGTCGATCCTAAAGATGCTAACAAGGTATGCAAGCTTCAACGGTCCATCTATGGATTGAAGCAAGCATCCCGAAGTTGGAATCAACGTTTTGATAAGGTAATCAAAAGTTTTGGTTTTGTACAAACTTATGGAGGAGCTTGTATTTACAAGAAAGTGAGTGGGAGCTCTGTAGCATTCTTAATACTATATGTGGATGACATATTGTTGATTGGGAATGATGTAGACCTTCTTAATAGTGTCAAAGAGTATTTGAATAATAGTTTTTCAATGAAGGATCTTGGCAAAGCAGCTTACATATTAGGCATAAAGATTTATAGAGATAGATCGAAACGCCAAATATCATTGTCACAAAGTACATATTTGGACAAAGTTCTAAAGAGGTTTGGAATGGAAGATAGCAAGAAAGGGTTCTTGCCCATGTTGCCCAATACGACCTTGAGTAAAACTCAAAGTCCGACATCGGCAGAAGATAGAGAAAGGATGAGTAAGACTCCCTATGCCTCAGCCATAGGATCTCTAATGTATGCCATGCTATGTACTAGACCCGACATCGCATATGCTGTTAGTTTAACTAGCAGATATCAAAGTGATCCAGGAGTGGATCATTGGATAGCGGTCAAAAACATCCTTAAGTACTTGAGAAGAACTAAGGATATGGTTCTTTCTTATGGAGGTGATGAACAGCTCGTTGTTAATGGTTACACCGATGCTAGTTGGAACACCGATCCGGATGATTCTAAATCACAATCTGGATACGTATTTATTTTGAATGGTGCAGCAGTTAGCTGGAGGAGTGCAAAGCAAAGCGTTGTGGCGAGATCTTCAACTGAATCGGAATACATGGCTGCTTCGGAGGCTTCACAAGAAGCGATATGGATGAAAGAGTTCATTACAGAGCTGGGTGTGGTTCCAAGTGCGCTGGACCCAATGTCTATCTACTGTGATAACATGGGCGCCATAGCCAATGCGCAAGAACCAAGGTCACACAAGAAGCTGAAGCATATCAAGCTGCGTTTTCACGCTATTCGAGAACATATCCAGGATGGGGATATAAAGATTTGCAAAGTACACACAGATCTGAATGTGGCGGATCCGTTGACTAAACCTCTCCCGAGGGCAAAACATGACCAACACCAAACTGCCATGGGTGTTCGGTATATTACCATGTAATCTAGATTAGATGACTCTAGTGCAAGTGGGAGACTGTTGGAGATATGCCCTAGAGGTAATAATAAATGTAGTTATTATTATATATCTTTGTGTTTATGATAAATATTTACATTCATGCTATAATAGTATTAACAAGGAAACCATTAATACTTGTGTGATTTGTAAACTTAATTTGAAGTCCCTAGTATAGCCTCTATACTTCACTAGCTTGTTGGTTGATTGATGATGTGGTTTCTTTGTCATGAACATTGAGATGTTATCAACAACAAGATCATATCGTTAGGAGAATGATATGGTGGACATACTCCTATAGACAAGCGTAGCATAAAGATCAAGTCATTTCAATAGTTCAATTGCTATATGCTTTCTGATACATAGTAACCTAATTCCTTCGACCATGAGATCATGCATATCACCTTTGCTGGATGGATGCTTTGATGTTATCAAACACCACACCGTAACAGGGTGGCTATAAAGGTGGCATTGAGTGTTCGGAAAGTATTGGTTGAAACACATGGATCAAGAGTGGGATTTGTCCATCCACATGACGGATAGATATTCTCTGGGCCCTCTCGGTGAAATGTCATCCAATTAGCTTGCAAGCATGTGACTTGGTCACAAGGGATCACATATCACGGGAACGAGAAAAGAGTACTTATCAGTAACGAGGATGAACTAGGTATGCAGAGATACCGACGATCATAACCTCGGATAAGTAACATATCGTGAGACAAAGGGAAATTGGTATCGTATGTAAGTGGTTCATTCGATCGCAAAGTAATCGTAGAAATATGTGGGAGCCATATGAATTTCCAGATTCCTCTATTGGTTATTGTTCGGAGAAGTGTCTCGATCATGTCCGCATAATTCACGAACCGTAGGGAGACACACTTAAGGATTCGACGTTGTTTGAGTAGTTATGGTATTATGAGAAAGAGACCGAATGTTGTTCGGAGTCTCGGATGGGATCCGGGATATCACGAGGTGATCCGGAATGGTCCGGAGAATAAGATTCATATAAGGAAAGTCCCGTTTTGGAGTTGGGGAATGGTTCCGGTGTTTTCATCGGGAACATTCTAGAAGGTCCCGGAATGTCCGGCACTCCGGAGGGGGAAGGGTACATGAGTGTGTCATTACATATTGGAATGATTGCATCATGTACTAAGTATTCTTGCTGTCCCAAATAAAGGATTTATTTAAATCCTAAATTGAAAAGTCAAACGGCTAGTTTGAAAGTCAAACGGCAGTTTTGGGAAGTGGGAAAAGAGGAGGAGAGGTGGAGGCCGAGTTGGAGGAGGGTTCCTCCCCTTGGCCGGCGCACCTCCCTAGGCCGAGTTGGGGAGGAACTCCTCCCCTTGGCCGGCCAGCCCTCCCACCTATATAAGGAGGGGCAGGGCTCCCCTCCTAGACACACAAGTTTTCCTATCCTCTAAACTAAACCCTAGATCTAGACCCCGGTTTAGAGCTATTCGGTTTAGAGCCTTCTAATTGGTTTAGAGCCTTCTAATTGGTGTGTCTAATTACTAGACCACTAATAGCCTCTCTCATAAGCTCCACCATACTCGCACCGGCTTAAGGCGAAGCCCTGCGGGATTTCCCCTCTACCTCCGGTACCACGCCGTTGTGCTGCCGGAATCGCGAGGAGAGTGCTACAACCTCCGCTGCCTGCTGGAACAAGGGAGAGGAAGGTCTTCGTCGAGTACCGAACGTGTGACCGACTGCGGGAGCGCTGCGGGAACGCGGCGCCGGAAGGATCGTCTACGCGATCTTGAGATCGGAAAGAGTACGACTACATCACCCACGAGAATCTGCTCTCGTTAAACACTTTGGAATCTTCGAGGGTGAGTTATTCCATCGACTCGTTGCTACAATCTAGTAGATAGATCTTGGCTTGTTTGTTTGTATGCGATAGAAAATTTTTGTTTTCCATGCTACGAACTCCTACAAAAATATTAATCAAGGTTATCAATTCGAATCACCCAAAATTAGGGTTAACAAAAAAATTTGTTAATTAAAATCATCATGAATGCATGTGTATGTGATGAATGCATGAATGCTTGTATGGACTTGTGTGATTGTTATGAATGGCAATGATTGGTTTAAAGATGAAAACAACATCATCTAAATCATTTCCAAGCAGAATCAAGTCCATATAAATTCGAAAAACAAACAATATAAGCAAATGGTCATTTTTGCCAATCTTGCTCACTAGACTACTTTGAGTGTTTCTAGTCCAAGATTTCAAACAGAAACAAATCCATTTCTTTTCACCCCTTGCTAGACCAAGTGAAAGTGAACCCAATCCCACCTTGAAAACCCACAGAAACATTTGGCATCCTTATTCAAATGACATTTGAAATTTGAATCTAGTTCATATGGTAAGATCACCATTTCTCAAAACCCAACCAAACCAGTGCACCTTGACAAATCCAACCAACCATAGACTACCTAGTATGTGACCAGTACACTCACCAAGTTTCATCCAAAAATTTAAATTTGAATTTCTTGCGGCCATTTCATCAAACACTTGGAGGCAGCAAATCAAATTGTCCAAACTTCACTGTTTTGAGCAGTAATTTGGCTAAGCATTGTTCACCATTGATCACACTTGTCTCCCCAGTGCCAACCAGTGCCTTGACCACCCCTATCCCCTACCCAGTGCACCATGACATGCCATGCCGAGTAGTTCCACCTTGAACTATGGGTCCATGTAGTAGCTAGATGGTTGTATCTCCTCATTGTGCTTTCATGTATAGATCTTGTGAGCTCCGTTCATGATCAAGATCTAATCTATTTGTAATCATGCATGTTGTGTTTGCGGGATCCAATGGATATTGAGATTATTATGTTGGTTTGATTAATGGTTTTGTCTTTATGATTCTATTATGTATGTGTTGTTTGTGATCTTGCATGCTTGGGAGAAAACAACGGTCTCTTGTTCATAGAACATGTGGAGTGTTTACCTTACACACTTTGCTTAAAGCAGTTGTCTGTTGCTTGCAACTTAATACTGGAGGGGGTTCGGATGATAACCTGAAGGTGGACTTCTAATCATAGATGAAGTTGGATGGCAGTCTATGTATATTGTTGTATTGCCCAATCGAATCTCATAGGATCTTTTTGTCTAGTATTGCATTGTTATGCCTTGCTCAGTCCTATCAATTGCCCTGCTGGAATTTGTTTACCCTTCATGCCATGTTTGTTTATCTAAGGAGAGCACCTCTAGTGAACTATGGACCCTGTTCCAATCTTTACCATTGATACATCTTCCACTGTTACTATTTACTTGCTGCAAACCATTACCTTCCACACAATACGTTTAATCCTTTGTTACAGCAACCGGTGAGATTGACAACCTCATTGTTAGTTGGGGGAAAGTTTTGAGTTTGTGTTGTGCAGGTCTCCGCGTTTCTTACAACACCTGTGTGACGTTTCCTTCCTCCTACTTGTTCGATAACCTCGGTGTCTTACTGAGGGAAAACTTGCTGCTGTGCTACTTCACACCTTGCTCTTGGGGTTCCCAACAAAGTGCTCCTACATCAACTCAGCGCTGCATCAATCTTTCTGGCATCGTTGCCGGGGAGTCTAAGGACGTCTTCACTAGGGGAGTCCTCCACTTCCTTTCTCTTTACTTTGTATTTAGTTTGCTTTGTTTCTTTTGCTTGGTTTGGTTTGCTTTCTTTATTCAAAAACACAAAAAAAATTAGTTCCTGCTCTAGCTGCTGCTGCTGTTTTTGGCTTGCCCACCTTTGCCAAAATGAACTCTGCTGAGAACACCAAGTTGTGTGACTTCACTAGCACCAACAACAATGATTTCCTTAGCACACCTATTGCTCCACCTGCTCCTGATGATACCTTTTATGAAATTAAGCCTTCTTTATTGAATCTTGTGACGAGAGAGCAATTTTCCGGTGCTGGTTCTAATGATCCTGCTACCCATCTCAATAGCTTTTTTGAACTTTGTGAGATGCAAAAGTATAAGGATGTAGATGGAGATATTATTAAGCTCAAGCTTTTTCCTTTCTCCTTGAGGGGAAAAGCTAAAGAATGGTTGCTTTCTTTGCCTAAAAATAGTATTGATTCTTGGACTAAGTGCAAAGATGATTTTATTGGAAAGCATTATCCTCCTGCTAAGATTATATCTATGAGAAGTGACATTATGAAATTTAAACAACTTGATAGTGAACATGTTGCTCCTGCTTGGGAAAGAATGAAATCTTTGGTTAAAAATTGCCCTACTCATGGACTCACTGCTTGGATGATTATCCAGACTTTTTATGCAGGTTTGAACTTTTCCTCAAGAAATCTGTTGGATTCAGCTGCTGGAGGTACTTTTATGGGCCTCACTTTGGGTGCTGCAACAATGCTCCTTGGTAATATGATGGTAAACTACTCTGAATGGCATGTTGAGAGAGCTCCACATGGTAAGAAGGTGTAACACCCTCAGAATCGGCCCTATGCAAGTTTTAGCGAAACCCGCCAAACCCGCATAGAAACGATTCGAAGGTGCCCACCAGGCACTTTCGTGCGGGTGGAAAACAAAGTAATAAGGTTACGCAACAGTCCTCGATGGGACCCACAGAACAGATATATACAACAGCGACTCAAAGAGTCAAGAATACAGATATAATATACAAAGATCCAAATCACCTTGAAAACGATAGAGCGTCCAGCTACGGACAAGATGCAAATGGGGCTAAGAGCCCTGAAGAATAACCAATGGCGTCCATAACCCTGCCCAGGCCAAGCCGGAAGAGTAACCCTGCTAACGGCGTCGATCTCAAAACCTGCTTAAACAAAAGGGGTGCCGACAAAGGGCAAAGGAAAAAGAGGAGCGTCAGTACTGAGGCCAGTACACGGCGAGACTAGAATTCGGCGGTCCTCGCCTACATAGGTATGGTGGACGGAAGCGGCAGCGGAAGCAGGCACTAAACATACTATAGAGACTCGATACATCTGGCGGCTATCAGAGAGGGGTAAGAATGACCTATCCGGATCCAATCTGAAGCTAACACCAAACAAACCCATCCTGGTGTTTCCCCCTCGAGACCAACGAGGAAGTCAACCGAGGAACTCACACAGTTGGCAATTTTATTTATTCAGTTCTCGTTGCAGCAATTACTAGTCATGTATAGATAATCATCCTGATAAAATAAGCAGTGGCCACTTTTAATTAACCATTCCGTTGTAGTTGCGGCACTTACTAGTCAGATACAAATAGCGTGAGATAACCCCAAAAACCCAGCAGTTGTTGGTACTTTTATTTAGCCATTCCGTTGTAGTGAAGCTGATTACTAGTCATATCGGATACAAGTCAATTTATAACAATAAACTTTAGTTATAGTTGTCTATGATCAAGCACTGTGCTCCAAGTCGTCCATAACCGCGGACACGGCTTCTCGAAAAGATTTAACCCTGTAGGGGTGCACCAAAGTATCCACAGGCACTTCGACCCTTTTTGCCAGATCAGTTAACATACACCCATCGGTATGTCGGCGGGGCCTAAGTCACGACGTTCCCAGACCCAAAGCAAGTACATGGGGGCCACCCCACCAAGTCGACACCCGCAACGAAGTCGGCCGGTCTCCGAGACGGACTTAGGGTTTGGGTATACGGCTGTGAACGACAGCAAATCCCCAAACGGGGACTGTCGACACCGCGAAATTGTGTCCCGATCCTAAACAGTACAGTGTGCTCCTCGCACAATCGTAAATAAAACAGTAAAGCATGGCATAAGTACAGGATAGTAACAAAGCCCCAAACTACTTGTGGCCCCCAGTACAATACTTTGAAATCGGGTAATAATCAATGGGGGGCCCATATCTCCCCAACTGTGGTTAGCGCGCTCGATCTCGGAACAGGTGTCAAGAACTCGGGGTCCTACGGGACACAAGTGGGCGGTCGGAAACCAAAATTATCTATCACCCACCGATGCCTCTGCTTACTTACTTCAATTTTAGTTGTTAAACAGTAATTGAAGTGAACAATAATTAAAGCCATGATCATCTCCAACATTGAGCATGCGGCAGTTCTCCAACAACTGTGGTACTTGACGACACGCGACAACACTTGAGCAAGCGGCTACGACGAGCGGGTCCCACTATCTACCAAACAACAGGTAATAGGATGTGTCCAAGGCAATATATGGCTGCAAGGGATATCACGGGTACGGAAACTAGAGCATCGCGACACAGATAGCAATAGATCAAGAGGAGGGAATAAATACTATGAAGTAAGATAGGTAGAAAGAGGGAGATGCTCGCCTGATAAACATTGTCGAAGGTTCAACCGAAGATCGGGGCGAAGCTCACATCAACTCATCGGCCTTATCCGCGAAGAAGCAAAACACTAGAAGAACATCGGATGCAATATTTAATACTACGACAAAAGATCGGGCATGATGCATGTATGATGTATGGCATGGCAAAGATGCGATGCAACTAGGTCATATTAAGCGGAACCGGGGTCCCGACAATTAATTAAACGGTTCAAGTTATTTATTTACCCCGCAAATTAAATGTTGTTTGAACATGGAAAAAGATAGCACCGGGTTCGCTACCCAAATTTAGATGAGGCCAATATAAGGCTAGATTTTCCCGCATATGGGCCCCATATTTAATTATTAGGTGAATCGGCATAAGGCCCCCAAACCACATGACAATATGCATGCATGAACAATTTAGTATGCATCAATTTGTTATTACATTTATAAAATAGGGCTCGAGAAAAGGGGTCACACATTAGGGTTCGGCAGATCTTGGTTCCGGGGTTCGGGGTTCGGTCTCAGGGGGGGTCGTTCTCGGTAACGGGGTGAAGCACTTGTCGTTCCATGGCGATCTTGGCGGCTCAGAGGGGTTCGACGAATCGGAACGGTCTTCAAATTCCGTGAGGGAGATCATGGCGTCGGTGTGGTCGATCCTGTCGGTTCCACGGTTTCGGTCTTCGGGATCCAGGAAGGAGGCCTTCGGATCCTCGGGTCCGTGACGGAGTACTTGGCGTCCGCGAGGGAGTACTTGGTTCGGCGTCGGGGCGCATTGGGTCCGCCCTGGTCGCTGTCGTTCTTGTCGTCGTGCAGATCTTGTCGGGACCGGGTAGAAGAACTTGTCATCCTCGTGGCGATCTCGGCGTTCTTCAGGTTCGGGTTTTGGCGTCCGAGGGAAGTACTTGGCGCGGCGCCGGGTTCGGACTTCGCCTCCGGGAACGGGTCTTCTGGGTCTCGACGAACTTGGTGTTTCCGGCATCTCCGAGTCGAGGATCTGGGCATCCGGGTTCTCGGTCTCTGTCGTTGATGACGATCTTGGTATTAGAGGGCACGCACGAGCAGACAAAGATCTTGTATCTTGACACCTCGCGAGCACGCAGATTCTATGTAGATCTTCACGAGGGGACGACGACGAACAACAAGGCACGGGGTGACCACATAGCTTCACAGGATACGCGGAGCGAAACCGAGGGCGAAGGACGGCCGCGAGCGACGCGCCAAGGCAGGCTCAGGGTCGGCTCGCCGGCGACAGACGCGCGCGCGCCCGCGCAGGACGACGTGGCTGAGGCAGAGGGGACCGGCAGGGTCGAGCGGGGCGGGGCACCGGCGACGGGGACGGGGAGCCCGAGGCGAGGCAGGCGGAGGGGGGTCGCGGAGGCGAGCGAGGCCCGGCGGCAGACGGGGCGGCGGAGGGGATCCCACAGGCGGCGGCGAGGCTAACAGGGACAGGGGAAGGAGGAGGAGCTCTGGGGAGAGGAGGTCAGGCGGCGGGGCGGTCGCTGAGGCAGGCGGCGACGAGCGGCGGGCTCGGCCAGGGTGGAGGCGAGGTCGCCGGACGGGGAAAGAGGGAGGGGAGCCGGCGGGAGGAGGGAGAAGGCGGGCGGCGGCGAGACGTGGCCGGAGCGAGGGAAGAGGGCGGCGGGGAAGGGCGGTTGTCAGGCGTGGGGAGAGAGGAGACGAGGGAGGGAGGCTGCGGTGCGGGTGGGGGGATGGGTCCGGGCGTGGGGCCGCGGGCAGGGGGCCAGGGAGATGAGTGGTGGGTGGTGGCCGCTGTGTGCGTGCGTGAGTCGTGTGGGTTGTGTGGTGGGTGAGTGTGCAGAGAGAGAGAGGGAAGGGAGAGAGTGCTATGGCCAAGTGGCAGCGTGGGATAGGGTAGAGGGAGGGGAGAGGTGAGGTGTCAGGTGGGGATTGGGTGGGGTGATGTGGAGGGGGTGTGGGTAGGTTAGGTTGGGTAGCTTTAGGATTATGGGGTGGACCGTTATATTTCTGGGGGTGGTCGTTCGGGTCGAATCGGCCCGTCCGACTGCCCCCACTAAAAATAATTAAACATTTTATTTGTTTTAAACGGGCCGTTTGCAAACCGATAGCAGCCCAAAACAAAATAATCCGGCACCCCGGTTTTTGCGTTTGAATAAGGACGGGGCGTTTAGAAAACAAAATGGTTTTTTCCGAAAATAGTTTGAGGCAAGCAAATGCAAGATGATGACGATGCTCAAATGCAATGTGGCATGATGACATGAGCATGCGGTCATGATGATGCAATGCACAAAAACAACGCGATTTTCTAGTAGTGGTTTTGCGGGATGCCACAATTCGACACCACTAACAATGGATCTCGCCCTCGAGATCCGCCTCATGGTACCGGAAGGATGGTCGGCGATCTGCGTCTTCTCGCTTCGTGTAGATCCTCGCGACACCACTAACAAGGATGCTTTCTTCGTCTTGAAATCGGCGACACCACCAACAAGATGTCGTTGATCCTGTTCGTCAAGAGATCACTCCGGATAACCAACGGACGAAGTTAAAGGTAAGGCCACCTCCAACTTTCATGGAAGGAGTAGAATTGCATCGATCCACTATTCAATATACAGAGCAAATGATAAGAGTAGTGGTATGGTCGCGACTCCATCCAGCACTCAAAGCATTACTCTGTACACGAACAGATAGATTATGCAACCAACCCTCAAGATTCAGACTGAAGATCTCGACAAGCGAGGTTCGGATCTAAGGAGTGATGCAGACTCTGCATCGGATCTGGCGTAGATGATGTCGTCGCGTCGGAAAACACCGGAAGGCACAAACAAGGAACAAAGGATGGTACCACAGACGACGGATTCCTCGGATAACATGAAGACCAGATGTAGCAACACCGTTACCAAGGAGGAAGCGAAACCCTGAAGGTACGACGGAACCCAACCACGAGAAATCCTAGACTCGAAGAGAGAGAAGAGAGCGGATTCAAAACACGCAGAGGTGAGAGGAGAGCAGCAGAGGGTAAGGAGTAAAATCAGACCTAATCAGAACTATCCAACCGATTTTGCAAAATAGTTTTGACACTCTACTTCGGCCGTTAGCTAGGTTATCCTACAGGCTGGACTTGTGGGGTATCGCAACTGCTGAGCTCTGATACCACTCTGTAACACCCTCAGAATCGGCCCTATGCAAGTTTTAGCGAAACCCGCCAAACCCGCATAGAAACGATTCGAAGGTGCCCACCAGGCACTTTCGTGCGGGTGGAAAACGAAGTAATAAGGTTACGCAACAGTCCTCGATGGGACCCACAGAACAGATATATACAACAGCGACTCAAAGAGTCAAGAATACAGATATAATATACAAAGATCCAAATCACCTTGAAAACGATAGAGCGTCCAGCTACGAACAAGATGCAAATGGGGCTAAGAGCCCTGAAGAATAACCAATGGCGTCCATAACCCTGCCCAGGCCAAGCCGGAAGAGTAACCCTGCTAACGGCGTCGATCTCAAAACCTGCTTAAACAAAAGGGGTGCCGACAAAGGGCAAAGGAAAAAGAGGAGCGTCAGTACTGAGGCCAGTACACGGCGAGACTAGAATTCGGCGGTCCTCGCCTACATAGGTATGGTGGACGGAAGCGGCAGCGGCAGCAGGCACTAAACATACTATAGAGACTCGATACATCTGGCGGCTATCAGAGAGGGGTAAGAATGACCTATCCGGATCCAATCTGAAGCTAACACCAAACAAACCCATCCTGGTGTTTCCCCCTCGAGACCAACGAGGAAGTCAACCGAGGAACTCACACAGTTGGCAGTTTTATTTATTCAGTTCTCGTTGCAGCAATTACTAGTCATGTATAGATAATCATCCTGATAAAATAAGCAGTGGCCACTTTTAATTAACCATTCCGTTGTAGTTGCGGCACTTACTAGTCAGATACAAATAGCGTGAGATAACCCCAAAAACCCAGCAGTTGTTGGTACTTTTATTTAGCCATTCCGTTGTAGTGAAGCTGATTACTAGTCATATCGGATACAAGTCAATTTATAACAATAAACTTTAGTTATAGTTGTCTATGATCAAGCACTGTGCTCCAAGTCGTCCATAACCGCGGACACGGCTTCTCGAAAGGATTTAACCCTGCAGGGGTGCACCAAAGTATCCACAGGCACTTCGACCCTTTTTGCCAGATCAGTTAACATACACCCATCGGTATGTCGGCGGGGCCTAAATCACGACGTTCCCAGACCCAAAGCAAGTACATGGGGGCCACCCCACCAAGTCGACACCCGCAACGAAGTCGGCCGGTCTCCGAGACGGACTTAGGGTTTGGGTATACGGCTGTGAACGACAGCAAATCCCCAAACGGGGACTGTCGACACCGCGAAATCG
The DNA here is from genome assembly GCA_916181665.1 of Avena sativa. NCBI lineage: Eukaryota > Viridiplantae > Streptophyta > Magnoliopsida > Poales > Poaceae > Avena > Avena sativa. Next base: position 42,600,078 of record OV702295.1, read on the forward strand.
TGTCCCGATCCTAAACAGTACAGTGTGCTCCTCGCACAATCGTAAATAAAACAGTAAAGCATGGCATAAGTACAGGATAGTAACAAAGCCCCAAACTACTTGTGCCCCCCAGTACAATACTTTGAAATCAGGTAATAATCAATGGGGGGCCCATATCTCCCCAACTGTGGTTAGCGCGCTCGATCTCGGAACAGGTGTCAAGAACTCGGGGTCCTACGGGACACAAGTGGGCGGTCGGAAACCAAAATTATCTATCACCCACCGATGCCTCTGCTTACTTACTTCAATTTTAGTTGTTAAACAGTAATTGAAGTGAACAATAATTAAAGCCATGATCATCTCCAACATTGAGCATGCGGCAGTTCTCCAACAACTGTGGTACTTGACGACACGCGACAACAATTGAGCAAGCGGCTACGACGAGCGGGTCCCACTATCTACCAAACAACAGGTAATAGGATGTGTCCAAGGCAATATATGGCTGCAAGGGATATCACGGGTACGGAAACTAGAGCATCGCGACACAGATAGCAATAGATCAAGAGGAGGGAATAAATACTATGAAGTAAGATAGGTAGAAAGGGGGAGATGCTCGCCTGATAAACATTGTCGAAGGTTCAACCGAAGATCGGGCCGAAGCTCACATCAACTCATCGGCCTTATCTGCGAAGAAGCAAAACACTAGAAGAACACCGGATGCAATATTTAATACTACGGCAAAAGATCGGGCATGATGCATGTATGATGTATGGCATGGCAAAGATGCGATGCAACTAGGTCATATTAAGCGGAACCGGGGTCCCGAAAATTAATTAAACGGTTCAAGTTATTTATTTACCCCGCAAATTAAATGTTGTTTGAACATGGCAAAAGATAGCACCGGGTTCGCTACCCAAATTTAGATGAGGCCAATATAAGGCTAGATTTGCCCGCATATGGGCCCCATATTTAATTATTAGGTGAATCGGCATAAGGCCCCCAAACCACATGACAATATGCATGCATGAACAATTTAATATGCATCAATTTGTTATTACATTTATAAAATAGGGCTCGAGAAAAGGGGTCACACATTAGGGTTCGGCAGATCTTGGTTCCGGGGTTCGGGGTTCGGTCTCAGGGGGGGTCGTTCTCGGTAACGGGGTGAAGCACTTGTCGTTCCATGGCGATCTTGGCGGCTCAGAGGGGTTCGAGGAATCGGAACGGTCTTCAAATTCCGTGAGGGAGATCATGGCGTCGGTGTGGTCGATCCTGTCGGTTCCACGGTTTCGGTCTTCAGGATCCAGGAAGGAGGCCTTCGGATCCTCGGGTCCGTGACGGAGTACTTGGCGTCCGCGAGGGGGTACTTGGTTCGGCGTCGGGGCGCATTGGGTCTGCCCTGGTCGCTGTCGTTCTTGTCGTCGTGCAGATCTTGTCGGGACCGGGTAGAAGAACTTGGCGTCCTCGTGGCGATCTCGGCGTTCTTCAGGTTCGGGTTTTGGCGTCCGAGGGAAGTACTTGGCGCGGCGCCGGGTTCGGACTTCGCCTCCGGGAACGGGTCTTCAGGGTCTCGACGAACTTGGTGTTTCCGGCATCTCCGAGTCGAGGATCTGGGCATCCGGGTTCTCGGTCTCTGTCGTTGATGACGATCTTGGTATTAGAGGGCACGCACGAGCAGACAAAGATCTTGTATCTTGACACCTCGCGAGCATGCAGATTCTATGTAGATCTTCACGAGGGGACGACGACGAACAACAAGGCACGAGGTGACCACATAGCTTCACAGGATACGCGGAGCGAAACCGAGGGCGAAGGACGGCCGCGAGCGACGCGCCAAGGCAGGCTCAGGGTCGGCTCGCCGGCGACGGACGCGCGCGCGCCCGCGCAGGACGACGTGGCCGAGGCAGAGGGGACCGGCGGGGTCGAGCGGGGCGGGGCACCGGCGACGGGGACGGGGAGCCCGGGGCGAGGCAGGCGGAGGGGGGTCGCGGAGGCGAGCGAGGCCCGGCGGCAGACGGGGCGGCGGAGGGGATCCCACAGGCGGCGACGAGGCTAACGGGGACAGGGGAAGGAGGAGGAGCTCTGGGGAGAGGAGGTCAGGTGGCGGGGCGGTCGCTGAGGCGGGCGGCGACGAGCGGCGGGCTCGGCCAGGGTGGAGGCGAGGTCGCCGGACGGGGAAAGAGGGAGGGGAGCCGGCGGGAGGAGGGAGAAGGCGGGCGGCGGCGAGACGTGGCCGGAGCGAGGGAAGAGGGTGGCGGGGAAGGGCGGTTGTCGGGCGTGGGGAGAGAGGAGACGAGGGAGGGAGGCTGCGGTGCGGGTGGGGGGATGGGTCCGGGCGTGGGGCCGCGGGCAGGGGGCCAGGGAGATGAGTGGTGGGTGGTGGCCGCTGTGTGCGTGCGTGAGTCGTGTGGGTTGTGTGGTGGGTGAGTGTGCAGAGAGAGAGAGGGAAGGGAGAGAGTGCTATGGCCAAGTGGCAGCGTGGGATAGGGTAGAGGGAGGGGAGAGGTGAGGTGTCAGGTGGGGATTGGGTGGGGTGATGTGGAGGGGGTGTGGGTAGGTTAGGTTGGGTAGCTTTAGGATTATGGGGTGGACCGTTATATTTCTGGGGGTGGTCGTTCGGGTCGAATCGGCCCGTCCGACTGCCCCCACTAAAAATAATTAAACATTTTATTTGTTTTAAACGGGCCGTTTGCAAACCGATAGCAACCCAAAACAAAATAATCCGGCGCCCCGGTTTTTGCGTTTGAATAAGGACGGGGCGTTTAGAAAACAAAATGGGTTTTTCCGAAAATAGTTTGATGCAAGAAAATGCAAGATGATGACGATGCTCAAATGCAATGTGGCATGATGACATGAGCATGCGGTCATGATGATGCAATGCACAAAAACAACGCGATTTTCTAGTAGTGGTTTTGCGGGAGGCCACAGAAGGTAAACTCTGTTGAGGAAACTTCCTCTTTGAGTGAAAATATTGATGTTATTATGGCTATGCTTGTTAATGGGAAAGCTCCTCTAGATCCTAATAGTGTTCCCTTAGCCTCTTTGGTTTCTCAAGAAGAGCAAGTTGATGTGAACTTCATTAGAAACAACAATTTCAACAACAATGCCTATATGAATAATTTTGGTAGCAACAACAATTATAGGCCTTATCCTCCTAATAATGGCAATTCCTATGGAAGCTCTTATAATAATGCTAGAACTGCCCCCTCTAAACTTGAAGTCATGCTCAAGGACTTTATTAGTAAACAAACCACCTTTAATAAGACTATAGATGAAAAGCTTTTAACTGTTGAGAAAAATATATCCTCTTTGTTTGAAGCTCAAACTTCCTTGGTTAATAAAATGGCCGCTAAACCTGAAACTATGGAAAACAACTTTGCTACTGCTCATTCCATACAAGTTACTATTGATGAAAATGTTAGGATGTTAGCTCAACTTCATGCTAAGTGGGAAAGGGAAGATGAAATTGATAGAAACAATAGTGTGTGTGATGGCTTGCACAACTTATGTGAGCCTGTTGGGAACCCCAAGAGCAGAGTGTGAAGCAGTACAGCAGCAAGTTTTCCCTCAGTAAGAAACCGAGGTTATCGAACCAGTAGGAGGAAGGAAACATCACACAGTTGTTGCAAGCAACGCGGAGACCTGCACAACACAAACTCAAGACTTTGCCCCAACGAATCAGTGAGGTTGTCAAGCTCACCGCTTTGTTGTAACAAAGGATTAAACGAACTGTGTGGAAGGTAATGGTTTGCAGCAAGTAAACAAGTAACAGTGGAAGACGTATCAATGGTAAAGATTGTACCGGGGTCCATAGTTCACTAGAGGTGCTCTCCTTAGATAAACAACATGGCATGAAGGGTAAACAAATTACAGCAGGGCAATTGACAGGAACTGAGCAAGGCATAACAATGCAATTACTAGTCAGAAAGATCCTATGAGATTCTATTGGGAAATACAACAAGATACATAGACCGCCATACAACTACATCTATGACTAGAAGTCCACCTTGAGGTTATCATCCGAACCCCCTCCAGTATTAAGTTGCAAGCAACAGACAATTGATTTAAGCAAAGTGTGTAAGGTAAACAGTCCACATGTTCCATGAACAAGAGACCGTTGTTTTCTCCCTAGTGGCAACAACACATCTACAACCGAAGAGATTTATGTCACTTCCCTTGGAAACTAGAGGCATGAACTCACTATCGAGCATAAATACCCCCTCTTGGAGTCACTAGCCACTACTTGGCCAAGATAGCTACTAACAACGAAGAGCATGCAAGATCACAAAAAACACAGACATGATAGAATCATAAATACAAAACCATTAATCAAACCAACATAATAATCTCAATATCCATCGGATCTCCGCAAACACAACATGCATGATTACAAATAGATTAGATCTTGATCATGAACGGAGCTCACAAGATCTATACGTGAAAGCACAAAGGAGGATATACAACCATCTATATACTACATGGACCCATAGTCCAAGGTGGAACTACTCACGCATCATACCGGAGAGAAGGCCTCCGGGATGATCTCCCCTCTGGCAGGGTGCCGGGAAGAACTTCAGATCCCCCGATCTAGGGATGATGGCGGCGGCGGCTACAGACGGTTTTGTGGAGATTTGATCGGGTACTTAGGGTTTCTGCATCGGGAGCTTCTTATAGGCGAAGGGGGAGGCCGAGGAGGCGGCCAGGGGTGCCAAACCCTAGCCAGGCGCGGGGCAGGGCCCACCCGCGCCTAGGGTGGGTTTGGCTGCCCTGGCCCGCTTCCTCGTCTCCCCTCTAGACTTCTTGTTCCCCACGAAAATTAGCTGACTTTGATGTTTGTCCCGTCCAATTCCGAGAATATTTCTTTACTAACTTTTCTGAAACCAAAAACAGCAGAAAACAGGCATCTAGCACTGTTGCAACTTGTTAGTAGGTTAGTACCAAGAAACATGTAAAAAGAACCTCAAAGTGTGGACAAGTAAAGCAAAGTAGATACTAAACAAGCATGGATCATAAAAAATTATAGATACGTTTCAAACGTATCAGGATCCCCAAGCTTAACTCCTGCTCGTCCTCGAGTAGGTAAGTGAAAAGAATAATTTTTGAGGTGACATGCACCCTCACAAAGATCCAACCATTTGCAAGCATTGAAAGCTGGGATCAAAGAACTCTAAACATGTGCATGAAAGATGGAGTTCTAACAATAGGACATAGTAACTATGCATGCAACATGAAAGGCCACAAACAAATATCATGAATAACATGCATTGAAAAACGTTTGTTTGTTTCACATACAGAAAACATAGCATAGTGGCAATCAGCTTGTCGTCATAGAGTAGCAATATAGATGCATAGGACACCTTCAAAGTTCACAATGGTGACTAGAAACAAATATCACAAGAACAAGTAATAACACAATATGCATCAATTAATAAGCTTTGGCTACACACAGAATGACAACTATGCTCTCTTAGTGGTGCCTAAAGGTAGAAGGTGGAGACTCAATAATGGTGGAAGGAAGGCCTTTTTGTAAAGGAAGCAGGGATTACAAGTTTCAAAAAGAGCTTCCAAAAATTATGGTACTTGTTAGCTTTCAGCCCTCATTGCCCCTATCATAAGCATCTTGAAGTGATTAAGGTTAAAGTGAACAAAGATGGAGTATATGCTTGACGAAGTATAAGTTGGCAATCTCAAGTCCCTTCAATACGAGAGCCACACCTCATGCTACTCAACTTTAGTCACCTGTAAGTTCTTGTCATTGTAAGTATTTGCATATCATAGAGAACCGCCAACGGGGTACCCCTTGCACATGGTACAGGAGCTTTCCCATAACCAAAATGACAAGGCAAGCAGACAATGAGCATCTCAACAATCTTTTTATATACCATATGCATAGCTTTTTATTGAGGATGTTTCATAGATAACTCATTATGGTGATGCTGCAAGTTTCCACCATGATTAGGCATGGCTTAGGCTAGCGGCCCAGGCGTTTCTCTAACACAGGATACAAACTCCATGAACTTACAAGTTCCCTCTTTATTTCACACCGGTGAAATCTATAGACAAAAGAACATGATATCAACTGAGCATAAAGTACAAGTGCAATGTTGAAAACGTTCTCCGTGATAGCATGGTTCTGCTAATTCCAACTTATAAGTGCAAGCATATACAACAAAGTTGTCACAATGGTTCAAGTTTTTTAGGGGCAAAGAATATAAAGTGTGCCATCAAGTTCGTGAGGGCTTTAATCACTAAGTTTTCACATAACAAAATAGTTTCTATTTGGAATATAGTTGAAAACAAGAATATACTTGGAATGGTGTAACACACCATGCATAGGAGTTTATAGTCGACACTTTGGAATAACCTAGTTTCTTGGGAGTTGGAGGCATGAGTAGAACTTACTCATACAATTGTAGGCTAGCAAAAGACTGGGAGCAACCAACTAAGAGAGCGTAATGGCCATAATCATGCAATGCAACAAAGCATACTAATCAAAGCAAAGAGTGGTACTACAAGTCAAGGACTAAATGATCATAGAGTCAAATAGTGACTTGTCATAGTCATAACATGGTGTGAGCATGTGCCAATTTAACCCAAGCAAAGCATCAAAGGAGAATACCACAATACTATGCTTTTGCATGCTCAAACAACGCATAATTTCTTCAAGGAACACTAAGCAATCCCAATTGTTTGGAACAAGACATGCTAAAACAATAATCACTAAGAATGCTAAAACAACACCTATCATGTCATGCTAAAGTCTAAGTCACAGTCAATGCAAGCTTCTCTTGCACTTCAAGCAAGAACTTACTACTCCTTTCCAACACCAAGCAACTTATTTGCAAAACAACACAATGAGAACGGGGGTCCAAACTACTTTATTCAAGCAAACTAAACAACCTAAGCAAAGCAAACGAAAACGAAAACTAAGACGCTTCAAGAACAACACAACTGTGCATGAAACAATAAAAACGAAGTGTCTAGACAGACCTTATCTTTTTATTGATGAAGAAGGGGATGCCTTGGGCATCCCCAAGCTTTGACGCTTGTACCTCTTGGATATTTCTTGGGGTGAAACCTTGGTGGCATCCCCAAGCTTGAGCTTTTGTCCATTCTTCATCTCATTGCATCATTCTCTCTCTACACCTGAAATTTTTTCCTTCATACAAAACTTCACTCAATCTTCATTAGCAACATTAGTTTATTCAAAAGATATTAGACATCTGGCAAAGCTTTGGAACAGAAAGGCTTTTCACTAAAAACACAAGCTACTATAGCAACTCCTTCAAAAATATCAATTCACCTAAAGAGAACTCAAAAAGGAATCAATAAGAAGCAAATGCAAATAATGACATAAATCTGTCAAAACAGACCAGCAGGTAGAAACCGATTTTTCCGAACATCTTCTGTGGCTCAAATAAAAAAGTGTTGAACTAAAGAAAGTTATCTAACATACTGGGGGATTTATTAGTAAATTTTGAGCTCAATATAATTTACAGAGACTCCTCACGAATTTTTTTGGTGGAGGACATAAATCTGTTTCGGGACAGCAACTCCCCAAATCTTACTTCCCTCTCATTAGAGGTCATTCTTGGCACAAAAAGCAAAAAAAGGATAAGTAGAGGTCATTACTGAAGTAATAACTTCCAAGATTCAAGGAAACTCTTGGGTTATCTCCCAACAAGTGCTTTTCTTTAACGCCTTTAAGTTAGGCTTAATAGCTTGAGAGGATGCTCACATAAGAAATATGAATTGAAGTAAAAGAGAGCATTAAGAAGCAAATCCAAAACACATTTAATTCTAACCCACTTCCTATGCATAGTAATCTTGTACACAAATAAGTTCACAAAGAACAAATTGGCAGGCATAGGAAGATGAAACAAGGGTAACTTCAAAACTTTCAGCATGTAGAGAGGTGTTTCAATACCATGAAAACTTCTACAACCATATTTTCCTCTCTCGTAATAATTTCCAGTAGCATCATGAATAAACTCAACAATATAGATATCACATAAAGCATGCTTTTCATGATCTACAAACACATAATTTCTATCAAGCTCAAGAAAAGTGGGATTAAAACCTTCACAGGTTTTACCCAAAGTAGATATTTTAAAAGAAACCACAGGAACATAACAATCCTCCTCCTTTGGTAAGCATGGGGGACAATCAAAAAATGTAAGGGATAAAGACTTACTCTCATTAGAAGGTAGGCATGGGTAGATATTCCATTCTTCCTCCTTTTGTTCATCACTCTCCCCCTCTTTTTCATCTAATGATCTTCCAGTTTCAACAATTTCTTCTTCCATAGGCTCCTACAAGGCATTAGTCTCTTCCAAATGTGGAAAACACCTATTAAAATATTCAAGAATATAGCCATTTGATTCCTTGTAATTGTCAAAGCAAAATTTAAGTATCTCATAAACCTCATGTTCATAAGGTGCATCATCATTATTTTCAAGGAAACTAGCAAGTTCAAATGCACCCTTGAAAGCAATAAATTCTTCAATTTGTTCCACATCATAAAAGTCATAATTTTCTTTAACATAAGAAGATATGGTAAAATTATCATTATACTCACATTGAAAGGGTAGGTGTTTATACCTCCTGCAGCAACAAGCTTTATCAAAGCAATAAGTAACATTATAAGTAGAGCACACGTCTCTACCAATAGTATTCAACTTATCAATTTGTTCCCATAAGTGTTTCCCTTTTTGTGACAAATGGTGTTCCTTATAATAATACTTTTGTTCTTCCGTGAACCCACCTTGCCAATAAGAACTAGTTTCAAATAAACCATCCATTGATAGAAAGCATGACCAAGCAAGGAAACAACAGACCTCCAACTAGAGCAGGAACTATTTTTTTTGTGTTTTTGAATAAAGCAAGCAAACCAAACTAGACTAATTATTTTTTGGGTTTTTTGGAAAGAGGCAAAAAAACCAAGCAAAATAAACAAAGCAAACTAAAAACAAAGTAAAGAGAAAGGAAGTGAAGGACTACCCTTGTGAAGACGTCCTTAGCCTCCCCGACAACGGTGCCAGAAAAGCTTGATGGCTTGCACAGCTTATGTGAGCCTGTTGGGAACCCCAAGAGCAGGGTGTGAAGCAGTACAACAGCAAGTTTTCCCTCAGTAAGAAACCGAGGTTATCGAACCAGCAGGAGGAAGGAAACGTCACACAGGTGTTGCAAGCAACGCGGAGACCTGCACAACGCAAACTCAAGACTTTGCCCCAACGAATCAGTGAGGTTGTCAAGCTCACCAGTTTGCTGTAACAAAGGATTAAATGAACAGTGTGGAAGGTAATCGTTTGCAGCAAGTAAACAAGTAACAGTGGAAAACGTATCAATGGTAAAGATTGGACCAGGGTCCATAGTTCACTAGAGGTTCTCTCCTTAGATAAACAACATGGCATGAAGGGTAAACAAATTACAGCATGGCAATTGACAGGAACTGAGAAAGGCATAACAATGCAATAACTAGTCAGAAAGATCCTATGAGATTCGATTGGGAAATACAACAAGATACATAGATCGCCATCCAACTGCATCTATGACTAGAAGTCCACCTTCAGGTTATCATCCGAACCCCCTCTCCAGTATTAAGTTGCAAGCAACAGACAACTGCTTTAAGCAAAGTGTGTAAGGTAAACACTCCACATGTTCCATGAACAAGAGACCTTTGTTTTCTCCCTAGTGGCAACAACACATCTACAACCAAAGAGATTTCTGTCACTTCCCTTGTAAACTAGAGGCATGAACCCACTATCGAGCATAAATACCCCCTCTTGGAGTCACTAGCAACTACTTGGCCAAGATAGCTACTAACAACGGAGATCATGCAAGATCACAAATAACATAGACATGATAGAATCATAAAGACAAAACCATTAATCAGACCAACATAATAATCGCAATATCCATTGGATCCCTGCAAACACAACATGCATGATTACAAATAGATTAGATCTTGATCATGAACGGAGCTCACAAGATCTATACATGAAAGCACAAAGGAGGAGATACAACCATCTAGCTACTACATGGACCCATAGTCCAAGGTGGAACTACTCATGCATCATACCGGAGAGAAGGCCTCCGGGATGATCTCCCCTTCGGAAGGGTGCCAGGAAGAACTTCAGATCCCCCCCCGGATCTAGGGACCATGGTGGCAGCGGCTACAGACGGTTTTGTGGATATTTGATCGGGTACTTAGGGTTTCTGCATCGGGGGCTTCTTATAGGCGAAGGGGGAGGCCGAGGAGGCGGCCAGGGGTGCCAAACCCTAGCCAGGCGCAGGGCAGGGCCCACCCGCGCCTAGGGTGGGTCTGGCCGCCCTGGCCCGCTTCCTCGTCTCCCCTCTGGACTTCTTGTTCCCCACGGAAAGTAATTGACTTTGACGTTTGTCCCGTCCAATTCCGAGAATATTTCTTTACTAACTTTTCTGAAACCAAAAACATCAGAAAATAGGCATCTGGCACTGTTGCAACTTGTTAGTAGGTTAGTACCAGAAAACATGTAAAAAGCACCTCAAAGTGTGGAAAAGTAAAGCAAAGTAGATACTAAACAAGCATGGAGCATAAAAAATTATAGATATGTTTCCAACGTATCAGTGTGCACCATCACCACTAAACCACAAGTAGTCCCTATTCCTCCTCCTACTATGCCTAAGCCTATTGAGCCTACTACTAGTGATGCTAAGTTTGACTTTGATATTGACGGTTGCAATATTTCTGAAGTGATTATGTCCCTACAAAAGCTTGCTAGAAGTCCTGATGCTAGTGATATGCATGTTGCTTTCACTAAACACATTACAGATGATCTTCTTAAGATTAAGGAAGAGAAGCTAAAACACAAAGCTTCTATTCCTAGTAAGGTAGAAGATAGTTGGGAACCCATTATTAATATGCAAGTGAATGAGTTTGATCTCAAAGCTTCATGTGATCTTGGTTCTAGTGTCTCTATTATGCCTAGAAAGATTTATGAAATGCTTGATTTGCCACCATTGGAAGATTGTTATTTGGATGTCCCACTCAATGATAATGCTAAGAAGAAACTCATGGGGATTATTAATGATGTTCTCATTATGGTTAAAAATGCTTATGTCCCTGTTAATTTCTATGTTTTGGATGTTGAATACAATGCTTCTTGTCCTATTACTTTGGGAAGACCTTTTCTTAGAACAGTTGGTGCCATCATTGATATGAAAGAAGGCACCATTAAATATCATTTTCCATTCAAGAAAGGTATTGCAAACTTCCCTATGAGTAGAGAGAAGTTTCTTTTTGCTCCTCCTTTGGAAGCAAGGTCTGATGTTAATGCTACTTCATTTGAAAATACTTGATTCATCTTGCTTCTTTTGCCTAACTTAAAGGCATTAAATAAAAGTACTTGTTGGGAGATAACCCAAGAGTTTCCTTGAGTCTTGGAAGTTATTACTTCTGTAATGACTTCTCCTTATCCTTTTTTTGTTTGATTTTTGTGCCAAGAATGACCTCTAATGACAGGCAAGTAAGATTTAGGGAGTTGTTGTCCCAAAACAGATTTCTGTCCTCCACCAAAAACATTCGTGAGGAGTATCTGTAACTCGGATTGAGCTGAAAATTTACGAATAAATCACCCAGTATGTTAGATAAATTTCATTAGTTCAACATGTTTTTATTTGAGCAAAATAAGATGTTCGAAAAAATCGGTTTCTACCTTCTCGTCTGTTTTGACAGATTTCTGTCATTATTTGCATTTGCTTCTTATTGATTCCTTTTTGAGTTCTCTTTAGGTGAATTGAGCTTTTTGAAGGAGTTGCTACAGTATCTTGTGTTTTTAGTGAAAATCCTTGCTGTTCCAAAGCTTTTCCAGAGGTCTAATATCTTCTGAATAAACTAATGTTGCTAATGAAGATTGTGTGAAGTTTTGTATGAAGGAAAAAATTTCAGGTGTAGAGAGAGAATGATGCAATGAGATGAAGAATGGACAAAAGCTCAAGCTTTGGGATGCCACCAAGGTGTCACCCCAAGAAATATCCAAGAGGTACAAGCGTCTAAGCTTGGGGATGCCCAAGGCAACCCTTCTTCATCAATAAAAAGCTCAGGTATGTCTAGACACTTTGTTTTTATTGTTTCATACACAAGTTGTGTTGTTCTTGGAGCGTCTTAGTTTTCGTCTGCTTTGCTTAGGTTGTTTAGTTTGCTAAAGTAGTTTGTACCCCCGTTCTCGATGTGTTGTTTTGCAAATAAGTTGCTTGGTGTTGGAAAGTAGTAGTAAGTTCTTGCTTGAAAGTGCAAGAGGAGCTTGCATTAACTGTGACTTAGACTTTAGCATGACATGATAGGTGTTGTTTTGACCTAATGCTTAGTGATTATTGCTGTAGCATGTCTTGTTCCAAAAAATTGGGATTGCTTAGTGTGCCTTGACGAAATTATGCGTTGTTTTAGCATGCAAAAAGCATAGTATTGTGGTATTCTCCTTTGATGCTTCACGTGGGTTGACTTGGCACATGCTCACACCATGTTATGACTATGAACAAGTCACCATATCCTATATGATCATTTAGTCCTTGACTTGTAGTACCACTCTATGCTTTGATTAGTAATGCTTTGTTGCACTGCATGATTATGGCCATCATTTCTCTCTTATTTGTATGCTCCCAGTCTTTTGCTAGCCTCCACTTGTATGAGTAAGTTCTACTCATGCTTCCAACTCCCAAGAAACCAAGTTATTTCAAAGTTTCCACTATAAACTCCTATGCATGGTGTGTTACACCATTCCAAGTATATTCTTGTTTTCAGCTATCTTCCAATTAAAAACTATTTTGTTATGTGAAAACTTAGTGATTAAAGCCCTCACAAACTTGATGGCACACTTTATATTTTTTGCCCCTAATAAACTTGGACCATTGTGTCATCTATGTTGTATATGCTTGTACTTATACGTTGGAATTAGTAGAACTGTGCTGTCACGAGGAACGTTTTCAACATTGCACTTGTACTTTGTACTCAGTTGATATCATGCTCTTTTGTCTATGGATGTTTAAGATCCCTCCCTTTTAAAGGTAAGGATCCCTATGATTGCAATGCTAGTCCCTGGATCAATGCTAGCATCCACAGTTTAAGATGAAGTACACAGAAACAAAAGTCATTATTACATATCATTCTAGAGACAAACATAGTCGTTTACAACTCCATGGCCATAGGCCTAATACAAGAGTTCAAATATAGAATAAGATAAATATGTCTTCATCTTCATGTGCCACAGGCAAGCATGTTGAGTGTAGACTCATAACCCCTAATCATCATCAGAATAACCTGCAACTTCACAAGTTACAGCCACAGTGGGTCAATACATTGGAATAGTATTGGCAAGTGATACCTTAGTAGAATATTAACATCTAAATACTATATGAATTTGGCTAAGTGTAGCTTAGGCTTGCTTTGCTCAAAAATAGGTTTTACCTATTAGTTGAAAACACTAAGTTTTTCTTTGACAAAAACTTTCCCAAGGAATCACCAATAGAAATTGGTGAACCTTCACCCTTGTTCAACCACAAGTTTTTAACTTAGAAAAATTGGGATGAGGAGATTCTTGATAGCTTCCATGTCTTGATGCTCAAGTTGTCCAATACCAAGGACATGGCTAAGTACTTAGATTCTTCCATCTGCAGAGGTTGTGCACTTTTCCCACAAGACTTGATTTTCACCAAGACATGACCTTTCAGAAGCCTTCCCTTAGACCAAATGGACGCGTTCCAACCTATCATCCCACTACCACCAACTGTCCAAATGGCTAAGTTATTGCATCCTATATGATCCAGGCAGAGCCCATAATGCCATGTGGCTGCACTAGAAGCTTCTTAACATTTGGCATCTCAAATCCCTTTGTTCCTGGGTGGATTTCCACAAGTGAGATACACAAGGTAAACCATAGAAATGGTCCTTATGTAACCACTCAACACAAACCAATCTTTCCCTTCCACCCAGGTGTTTCATTCAATTAGTTGTTTTATTAAGCAAAGCATCAGTCCAAAGACTTAGAAATATTTCTCATAGCATGATTATATAATCCACCCTTGGCTACTACTAGCTAGGCTAAGCATGGCAATAGAAAGTATCTTAACTTAAAGGAAATTCTAACATTGCTACAACTACTAGGATTTCCCAAGCATAGCATATAGATACTTAGCAAAATAATCATGCAAGTCCTATACAAAATATTTCTAATGCATAGGTAAATTATTGGGATAGAAACATGAATCACCACTTGCCTTGGTAGTTTGGGGAGTAGCAACAATCTTCACAACCACAATCACTATTAGCACCAAAATCTACACATAAAATAATGGCACCAAAATCACATATCAAAATATACAAAAAAAATATATATGAATGCATGCAAATGCCATGTGATGATTTTTCTACACCAAACAATACAAATGTATAGTACTGAAACAAAAACAAGACCAAGATACTCAAAATAAACTTTATTTGATCTTTAAAACATTTTTCAAATAATTTCCATTCTCAAATTAAGCCTACAAATGTTTATGCAAAAACAACCATTTTACAGAGGCAAAACATTAAACACATAGGATTTTCTCTCCTGATTCCAATGATATAAAATTTGCAAAAAATGAACGTGGGGATCAAAAGTTATGAATTTTGCAAGTTTGAATCACTAATAGATCAAATTTCTGTTTTAAATCTAAACTCAGGACACGCGGCGTGTTCTGATTGGTCCGTACTGGTTCGGCCGGATCGATCAACGTGGACCATAGGATCTAAATGAAAACGCACGGCCAGATCTAACGCGTACCCCTTCGTTAAGTGAATCGATCGCATGCGTTAGATCTAGATCTAACGGCTACAGATCAAACGACCAAAGTTTGGCGGCGCCAGCGGCGGCGGCTCTGTCAGAGAAGTTGCCGGCGATTTAGATCGCGCGGGGAGGAGTGGATATGCTTACTGGGTTTGCATGGTCGCTGCGATGCTCGAGGTGGTTGAGGAAGAGACAGGGGCGCACGGATTCAACGGCAGGACCTCGTCGGAGTTGCTGGCGGCGTCGAGTGTTTGCGGATGGAGTAGTTGCCGATGATGTAGACCGCCCTAGCACGAACCAGTGGTGTCAGAGGATGCACAAGGTTGCAGCAAACATGACAGGGTCAGAGGGGAAGCAAGGGGCGCTCGAACATTACCGGTATTCCTCGTCGGAGTTGAGCGGCGGCTCTATTGCTTGCAGGGGTGGACGGGAACGGCTACCTGGGTCAAGCGCGGCCAAACGAGAGGGGTAAGGAGGTGCACAAGGTTGCAAGGAACACGCTCGTTTGAATTAGAAGGGAAGGGGCGGTCTGGCTCACCGGAATTTCGTCGCCGGAGCTCGTCGGTACAGCGGCGGTGTGAGAGCAATTTGGGGAAGCCTGGTGGCGGAGCGAGTGAGTTGAGCGAGGGGAAAGATGCGGAGAGGGGAGGGGATTAAATAGCCGGAGCGCGGGCGAGGATTACTCCCTGCATCAATGGGATTTAAGCGGGGCAGTGACTGCGGCGAGGTAACGACGGAGCGGCTCGGGCGCGCGTTGATTGGGGATGACGCTAACGGGGCAGGGTGGGGTCGGCCTGTCAGCGGGTGGGTGCGCGCTGCTGCGGTGAGAAACAGAGAGAAAGGGGGAACCCCGGGTGGGCTGCTTTAGTTGCTGGGCCAAATGGGTAGCGCCTGGCCCAGTTCTGTTTTCTTATTCTTATTCTTTTTCTTTTTCTAATTTGATTTTCAGGAAACCTTTTCAAATGAATTCAAATGTATTTGAAATCCAAATCTTTCTGGATTTTTATAAAGTGAAACCTTCACATTTTTGAGTATAAAACCATGTTGTCTCACTAGACTGGCTTGGTTCCTTTGAAATTTTAAAATAAACAGTGCCTTAGCACAAGATTTGATAAAGATATGAAAATGGTTTTAAAACATAATTGGTTTTGGAAAAAAATTTCCAAGCTTTGGAACTCAACCAAACCAACTTATAAACAAAAAAAATCTTGGTTTGTAACAAATATTCTCTCACTAGAGAGTAGCATTGGATCAATGCTTGTTTACATAAAATAATAGCACTCAATGCTTCTGTTTCTTTGAAATGACTTTGAAAATGATCCCTAAATGATTATGCATGCATGGATGATATGCAATCTTTGAAAACATGATTTTAGGGATGTTACAGGATGTCATCGGTCTGAAATAAAGAGGGAACTTATAAGTCCATGGAGTTTTTATTCTTAGAGAAACGCCTGCGCCACTAGCCTAAGCCATGCCTAATAATGATGGAAACTTGCAGCATCACCATAGTGAGCTATCTATGAAGCATCATCAATAAAAAGCTATACATATGGTAAATAAAAAGATTGCTGAGATGCTCATTGTCTGCTTGCCTTGTCGTTTTGGTTATGGGAAAGCTCCTGTACCATGTGCAAGGGGTACCCCATTGGCGGTTCTCTATGATATGCAAATACTTACAATGACAAGAACTTACAGGTGACTAAAGTTGAGTAGCATGAGGTGTGGCCCTCGTATTCAAGGGACTTGAGATTGCCAACTTATACTTCGTCAAGCATATACTCCATCTTTGTTCACTTTAACCTTAATCACTTCAAGATGCTTATGATAGGGGCAATGAGGGCTGAAAGCTAACAAGTACCATAATTTTTGGAAGCTCTTTTTGAAACTTGAAATCCCTTCTTCCTTTATAAAAGGCCTTTCTTCCACCACTATTGAGTCTCCACCTTCTACCTTTAGGCACCATTAAGAGAGCATAGTTGTCATTTTGTGTGCAGTGTCCCAAAACTTATTTGTTGATGCATATTGTGATATTACTTGTTCTTGTGCTACTTGTTTCTGGTCACCCTTGTGAACTTTGAAGGTGTCCTATGCATCTATTTGCTACTCTATGAGGGACACGCTGGTTACCACTATTCTATGTTTTCTGTATGTGAAACAAACAAACATTTTTCAATGCATGTTATTCATGATCTTTGTTTGTAGCCTTTCATGTTGCATGCATAGTTACTATGTCCTATTGTTAGAACTCCATCTTTCATGCACATGTTTAGAGTTCTTTGATCCCTGCTTTCAATGCTTGCAAATGGTTAGATCTTTATTGTGAGGGTACATGTCACCTCAAAAATTATTCTTTTTATTACTTACCTACTCGAGGACGAGTAAGAGTTAAGCTTGGGGATGCTTGATACGTTGGAAACGTATCTATATTTTTTGATGCTCCATGCTTGTTTAGTATCTACTTTGCTTTGCTTTGTCTACACTTTGAGGTGCTTTTTTACATGTTTTCTGGTACTAACCTATTAACAAGTTGCCACAGTGCGAGTTGACTGTTTTCTGTTGTTTTTGGTTCCAGAAAAGCTAGTAAGGAAATACTCTCAGAATTGGACGGGACAAACTTCAAAGTCAATAACTTTCCGTGGGGAACCAGAAGTCTAGAGGGGAGACAGAGAGGCGTGCCAGGGCAGCCACACTCCCCCTAGGCGTGGGTGGGCCCTGCCCCGCGCCTAGGTAGGGTGTGGGGCCCCTGGACACCGCCTCAGCCTCCCCCTTCGCCTATAAGAAGCCCCCGATGCAAAAACCCTAAGAACCCAATCAATATTCCACGAAACCTTCTGTAGCTGCTGCCACCGTCGTCCCTAGATCGGGGGGATCTGAATTTCTTCCCGGCACCCTGCCAGAGGGGAGATCATCCCGAAGGCCTTCTCTCCGGTATGATGCGTGAGTAGTTCCACCTTGGACTATGGGTCCATGTAGTAGCTAGATGGTTGTATCTCCTCCTTGTGCTTTCATGTATAGATATTGCGAGCTCCGTTCATGATCAAGATCTAATCTATTTATAATCATGCATGTTGTGTTTGCGGGGATCCGATGGATATTGAGATTATTATGTTGGTTTGATTAATGGTTTTGTCTTTATGATTCTATCATGTCTGTGTTTTTTGTGATCTTGCATGCTCTCCATTGTTAGTAGCTATCTTGGCCAAGTAGTTGCTAGTGACTCCAAGAGGGAGTATTTATGCTCGATAGTGGGTTCATGCCTCTAGTTTCCAAGGGAAAAAGTGACATAAATCTCTTCGGTTGTAGATGTGCTGTTGCTACTAGGGAGAAAACAACGGTATCTTGTTCATGGAACATGTGGACTGTTTACCTTACACACTTTGCTTAAAGCAGTTGTTTGTTGCTTGCAACTTAATACTGGAGGGGGTTCGGATGATAACCTGAAGGTGGACTTTTGGTCATAGATGTAGTTGAATGGCGGTCTATGTATCTTGTTGTATTTCCCAATCGAATCTCATAGGATCTTTCTAACTAGTAATTGCATAGTTATGCCTTGCTCAGTTCCTGTCAATTGCCCTGTTGTAATTTGTTTACCCTTCATGGCATGTTGTTTATATAAGGAGAGCACCTCTAGTGAACTATGGACCCCGGTCCAATCTTTACCATTGATACATCTTCCACTGTTACTTATTTACTTGCTGCAAACCATTACCTTCCACACAATATGTTTAATCCTTTGTTATAGCAACCGGTGAGATTGACAACCTCACTCTTAGTTGGGGCAATGTCTTGAGTTTGTGTTGTGCAGGTCTCCGCGTTGCTTGCAACACCTGTGTGAAGTTTCCTTCCTCCTACTGGTTCGATAACCTCGGTTTCTTACTAAGGGAAAACTTGCTGCTGTGTTGCTTCACACCTTGCTCTTGGGGTTCCCAACAAAGCGCTCCTACATCAACTCAGCGTTGCATCAGTGCCTTCATCTTTGTGATGATTGTGATGATTCTAGATCATCTAGTGAAAACCTTGGTGTGAGAAATAGAAGTAATTAAGTATTGTTTGGTGATTGTGTACCTCGTATTTATTTATAGACGCTAGTACCGACCAAGGATATGAAGAGGAAGGAGATTACTACGAGGAAGAAGCCAAGGAGAACTTCAACCACTGCTCTCCACAAGGCAAGCTATCCAATGCAAGGTTACACTTGCAACTTTGCAAGCCTAACACTTCAAGTGGATTATGCAAACTAGATGCCTTAGGCATATGTGATTATCCAGCTTATTATACCAAATCCCAGTTTTAATTGCGAGGTTTACTCTTTTATTTTCTTTATCAAAGCTTTCTATTTGTGTTTACTTAGTGACTTGTAAACTTTGGAAAGATATTTATAGGTAGAATAAAGAGCATAAAAGTTGGCCTAAGTTAGATAAATCTTGATGTCATCCTAAGGCATGAGACTGAACTTAGATCATTCGCACTTGATTACTACCCCTCATTAGTGTTTAACCCCAATTGTAGTTGGTAGTGCTAAGCAAAAAACTTGATCACTTTAGATAGGAATACTTGGTGAAAATTATTATGAAAACCTTAGAATGATGAGTCATTCGAATGAAATGTTTTAACATGTGTTCCTGAACACTAGATGATTTTGATGATGAAAATGTTGAGGCATGAGCCTTAGCCCTTTATAAAACTGATGGTTGTCTGGATGCGATACCATTCCAATTTTACCGTACAACCACAATACCCAAAATTGGGTAGGGCTTGACTGGAAGTTTATATACTTTAGTATGGGTTCCCTTACGTCCGAGGTTTGAGATGAGGCTACCTCGTGAAGATTGACCACCTATGCAGTTCCCAAGATGATAGATGGTCATGGTTGGGAGGCCAAACTCATAGGAGAGGTTCCTATACAACGGTGTGTAATTGAAAGGTTAGGATTGATTATCCGCATACTGAGTATGGTGAATTCAGGATTGCTCCTGACGGATGTATCGAATATTGTGGTGAAAGTGTACCACCTCTGTAGAGTGTCAAACTATTCGAATAACCATGATGACCCACAAGTATAGGGGATCACAACAGTCTTCGCGGGTAGTATTACCCAATTTATTGATTTGACACAAGGGGAGCCAAAGAATACTTGCAAGCCTTAACAACTTAGTTGTCAGTTCAGCTGCACCTGGAAATAGTTCTTTCTCACAGAAGTTTATCAGTAGCAATAGTTTATAGTAGCAACAGAGCAACAACAACAACAGTGAAACATGAGCAATAGTAATAGTAACGGTAACAGTGGGATTCGAGTGTGGTAGGCATAGGGATGGATGGACTGCCGTTGCACGAATGAGTCTAAACATGTAACTTCAAGATCTAGGGCATTGCAGATAAATAATAACAAGCATCCAAGTACTAAACAATCCTAGGCATGTGCTCCAAATATAGTCATATGTGCTCGCAATGAGAACTTGCACAACATCTTCTGTCCAGCCAGCCTGTGGCAGCGGGGCCTCTAGGGAACTACTGACAATTAAGGTGCTCCTTTTAATAGAGCACCGGAGGAAAGCATTAACACTCCGTGAACACATGTGATCCTCACACCACAGCCATCCCCTCCGGTTGTCCCAATTATTGTCACTTTGCGGCCTTTGGATCCGGACAATGATATGTGTACACAACTTGCAGATAAGATCACAAACAATACTATCATAATGACTCAATAATAAGTTCAGATCTGAGATCATGGCACTCGGGCCTTAGTGACAAGCATTAAGCACAACAAGTTGCAACAAAGTCAAATATCACTAATAGAGATACTAGGCACTATGCCCCTAACATATACTCCTGTACTGAGAATATTTACATCATATGAAGCAAAGTGTTCATGAAAGTTCTTTTATCGCACTCAGTTTTCAACTGAATTCCTTGAGGACAAGCAATAAGCTAAGCTTGGGGGAGTTGATACGTCCAAAACATATCTACTTTCTCGAACACTTTGCTATTATTTATTCTCTAAACTTGTGTGATTTGGATACAACTAACACAGACTGACGCTGTTTTCAGCAGAATTACCTTGGTGTCTTGTTTTTGTGCAGAAAATGAACTATCAGGAAAAATCCCGGAAAATATGCCAAAAATTATATTTCACCAGAAGATCCACGGAGCCATAAGGGGAGACAGAGAGGAGGCCTGGGGGGGGGGGGGGGGGGGCAGACCCACCCTAGGCGCGGGCCACCTAACCCCGCGCCTGGGGAGGTTTGGCCACCCCAGGTAGCTCCTCGGCCTCCCTCCGCGCCTATAAGTTGCCTTCTGACCTAAAAACAGAGGGGGTTCGATACTTTTCCAGAAAGAGTTCCGCTCGCCGCCGCCACGAGAAACCAAGATTCGGATCCAGAAACTCCGTTCTGGCACCCTGTTGTGACGGGGAATTTGGAGAGGATCATCGCCATCGTCATCACCAACGCATCTCCATCAACCACCGATGTTTCCCTCATCCATGAGTGAGTAATCCCCCGCTGTAGGCTTGGGGATGGTAGGTATTGGATGAGTTCTATCAATTAATTGAATAAGATCTAGTGCCTAGTATCTCTATTAGTGCTATTTGAATTTGTTGCAACTTCTTGTGCTTAATGCTTGTCACTAGGGCCCGAGTGCCATGATCTCAGATCTGAACTTATTATTGAATCATTATGATAGTATTGTTGATGATCTTATTTGCAAGTTGTGTACACATATCATTGTCCGGATCCAAAGGCCCCAAAGTGACAATAATTGGCACAACCAGAGGGGATGGCTGTGGTGTGACGATCACATGTGTTCACGGAGTGTTAATGCTTTGCTCTGGTGCTTTATTGAAAGGAGCACCTTAATTGCCAGTAGTTCCCTAGAGGCCCCACTGCCACGGGCTGGCTGGACAGAAGATGTTGTGCAAGTTCTCATTGCGAGCACGTATGACTATATTTGGAGCACATGTCTTGGATTGTTTAGTACTTGGATGCTTATTATTATTATTATTTATCTGCAATGCCCTAGTTCTTGGAGTTACATGTTTAGACGCGTCCATGCAACGCCCGTCCATCCATCCCTATGCCTACCGCACTCGAATCCTACTGTTACCGTTACTGTTACTATTGCTACTATTTCACTGTTGTTGTTGCTTTGCTGTTGCTACTACAAACTGTTGCTACTAATAAACTTCTGTGAGCAAAAACTATTTCCAGGTGCAGCTGAACTGACAACTCAGTTGTTAAGGCTTGCAAGTATTCTTTGGCTCCCCTTGTATCAAATCAATAAATTGGGTAATACTACCCACGAAGACTGTTGCGATCCCCTACACTTGTGGGTCATCAAGACTATTTTCTGGCGTCCATGCCGAGGAGCATAGCTTTATTTGTAAGTTCACTTGGATCTATTATTGTTCACTGCTACTCCTTTCATCATGGGGAAGTCTCGTGATGGAAATTTCCCTATTTTACCATCCACTACAAGAAGAGGTAGAGTCCTAAACACCTCTGTTGCTCTTGATTCACCGTCTGTTATAAGTAAGCTTGTTACACCACCACCACATACTCATGCTACACACACTGCTACTACTGCTGAATCTGAAACTGCTTTTGATACTCATGACGTTACTTCTACCGTGTTTGATGTGAGTGGTTCATTAGGTCCTTTTCTAGATGCTACTATGGCTAGTCTAGGAAATACCAAAACTCCTAGTGAAGACACCGTTACACCTGTTAGCTCACTTGAATCCAGTGAGAGTTTTGATATTAATGATGGTTACATAGGGCTCACTGATAAATTTGTTGAAGAGTGCCGAAACACACATGGTGCTAGTGCTATTAAGTGTCTCCTTGCTAGACATACTATTATACCCAAGAAGTCATATGATCCTAAGTTTGCCACCTCTCCCATAGATATTAAAGATAAATATTATGATTTGTCTCTTGATTTAGCTTATTTAGATATTGTTGAGAAAGAACCTTTTTGTGGTACTGAAAACGAGAGTGTTGTGGCTCATATGAATGAGCTCTCTACTATGAGTGCTTTGTTCTCTGATGATTTTAAGATGCACAAGTACTTTGTTGCTAAGATCTTCCCTTTTTCACTAAAAGGAGAAGCTAGGGCCTGGTTTAATAGATTACCTCGTGGTTCCATTGATAGCCCTGATTGATTGATTGCTTCGTTCTTCCATAAATATTTTCCTCCCAGTGCTAGACATCCTGCTTTGCAAAGACTTTTTGATTTTAAACAGGAAGAAGAAGAGATATTGCCTGAGTCATGGAAAATATTTTGTTCCTTGATTCATGCATATCCTGGATGTCCATTACCTAAGAATGAGTTGCTTGATATTTATTATAATACTAACTGATGATTCTAGGACGTACCTAGATAGCTTTGCTGATTGTGTTTTTAGGAAAATGACTCCTACATATGCTGAAGAATTAATGAACAAGATAAGCAAGAATTATGATGATTGGACTTCAGCTGAGCTGAATACACCTGAGCCTATTACTCCTGAACCAGTTGCTCCTGAACCAGTTCCAACACCAACAACAAAGAAGAGGGGAGTTATTGCATTAAATGATGAAGTGATGAAGGAAGCTAAAAAGTGTCTAAAGGAGAAAGGTATTAGAGCTCAAGATGTGAAGATTCTACCTCCTATAGAAGAATTATGTAAGCCAATGCCCCACTCATCTACTATTTAGGTACACTCTCTCCAACACTTTGATGAAGGTGATATTCCTTATGGTAAGCCTCCTGATCAATGCTTAGAGGAACTTGACATTTTTATTGTTAAACAAGGTAATTTTAATAAACAAGTTCAGAATCATTTATTGGAAAACTCTAGAGCTATCCATGAGTTGAAAGATATTGTAGAAAGAACTTCCAATGATATTAAAATGCTTTTTAAACACTTTCAAATGGTTAAAACTCAACGTGATCAACTTGATAAAGTACAAAAGGATATGCTAGTTAATGCTTCAGGAAATAAACATGCTTATGGAATTAGAACTAGGAGTGGTGCAGCTACTCAAGATCCTTTATATCCTGAAGGACACCCTAAAAGAATAGAGCAGGATTCCCAACAAGGTGAGGATAGTGGTAGTCCTTGTAAGAGGAAGAAAAAGAAACATAAGAAAGTTGAGGAACAACTTGAACCTGCTGTAGATCCTAATAGTATATATGTCTCTGATGCTGAAACTGAGAGTGGTAATATTGATGAGTCTCCTGATAAGGAGGAAGTTGAGGAAGAACCTGAAAAGCACACTAAGAACACTAGGTACACAAAGGAAGATTTTATTGCTAATAAACATGGTAAAGAGAGATAACCTTGGGTGCAGAAACCTATGCCTTTTCCAGGTAAGAAACACAAGTCAAAGGAGGAAGAACACTACAACAAGTTTTGTGAGTGGATGAAACCTTTATTTTTGCAAATTCCTTTGACTGATGCAATTAAATTGCCTCCTTATTCAAAGTATATGAAGGATACTATCTCTAATAAAAGGAAGATTCCTAACGAGGAGATTTCTACTTTTCTTGCTAATTATTCCTTCAATGGTAAAGTTCCAAAGAAACTTGGTGATCCAGGTATACCAACTATTCCTTACTCCATTAAGAATAATTATGTTAGAACTGCTTTATGTGATTTGGGAGCTGGAGTTAGTGTTATGCCCTTTTCTCTCTATAAGAGACTCCAGTAAGAAAAGTTGATACCAACTGATATATATCTTTGCAAATGGCTGATAAGTCAACTATTGTTCCTGTTGGTATATGTGAGGATGTTCCTGTTCAATTTGCTCGTAATTGCATGGTTTTAACTGATTTTGTTGTGCTTGAAATGCCTGAAGATGATAATATGTCTATTATTCTTGGGAGACCTTTCCTTAATACTGCAGGTGCTGTCATCAATTGCAATCAAGGAAAAGTAACGTTCAATACTAATGAAAAAGAGCACACTGTCTGTTTCCCCAAGAAGGTTGTTAAGAGCTATTGCCTGAATTCTATTGAAAATACTGAAGGCATCAAGGTTGGAGAAATATATTGTCCCATTCCACAAGAAAATATTGAAACTATTATGATTGGGACCATTGCTATCAAGTATGAGGTAACATAATCACCTTGTGGGATAGAAAGTTTTGTCTCATTTAAGATTTTTTTGGTAACAAGATTTGATCAACCTTGTTAACAAAAGGATTTTAATGAACAAAATAATGTTTCCACTATGGTTATACTTGCTTTCTTTTTCCTTTCTACTTCCTAGTCTTTGCTTTAGCTTTAGTTTTGTTAGTTGTTTGCTTGTTTGAGTTTTTTAGAGCTCATGTAGTTTGGCTTTTGGTTTGCTTTTGCTTCTTCTGAAAATCTGTTTCTGCGAGAAAATCAATTTTCATACCCTGAAAATTGGCCAAAAATAAAGTTTCCCGAAAAATCCCACAAAATTCAAAATAACTTTTTCCTCGAAAAAAGGGGCAGAGAGGTACCAGAGGTGACCCAGGGGGCGACCCCTAGGCCCCACAACTGTGGTAGGCGCGGGCCCACCACTGGTGGCGCCTACGGGGGTCTGGCCCACCTAGGCCCCTCCAGGTTGCCTCCTCAAAGCCACCTTCTTTCACTCTCCCGAAAAACACCGAAAAACTTGCTCAAGCTCAAGTTCTTGCTGTTCTTGCTCGCGATTTTCGATCTCCTTGTTCAACCCATCTCAAGTGCTGATTTTTGGAGGGATTTCTCCTTGGTATGTGCCTCCTCCACTTATCCAATTAGATTTGTGATTGGTAGATTGTATCTTGAGTATTTTGCTACTGTAGGTGACTGGTTTTTGCATGCTTGGTCTATGCTTAGAAACTTTGTTTTGATGCATGTGTAGTCCTCTAGCAAGTTCTTATAGTAGTTGCTCATCATTTATCAACTTAGAAATCACTTGGTTTGATGGTTGTTTGAAATTTCAGCAAATGGAAGTCATGGACCATCACACCTTTGGTGACATATTTGAGAGTGATGCACCTAGAAGGGCAAGGCTCCCAAGGTCATCTACAAGATCCAGACCCTCATACAATGAGGACCTCATCACTCCACGGTTTGGTGACGAGGGAGATGAAGGGGATGCTCACCCCTCCACCTTTGCTTGTCAAACTTTCTTGCGAGCTGATGGGATTCTTAATGATTTCATGGCTTTGATTGAGAGGGCTGGTCTAACAAGTTTCATGCAGGATGAGAGTGCACAATATGCTTCACTTACTAAAACATTTGTGGAGAATTTCTCCTTCACCAATAGTTTGTTCAATTCTTCTGTGTCTTTCATACTTTATGGCAGCGCTCATTCTATGACATTGAAGAATTTTTGCAAGGCCTTGGGACTTGGTACAAAGGGGTCATCAATGAAGATTACAGCTCTTCCCGCTGATTTGCTGGAACTATACCAAGGAATAACCAATGATGACCGCAGAGCTCAGCGAGGGAAGATAAAGAACATTGAACTTCCAGCCATCGGGTACTTCACCTACTATCTTACCACCAGTGTTCTCGGTAGGGAGAACACTAGTAATATATCCAACTATAAATTGGCCTTCTTAGTTGTTGCGCTCTATGGCGAGGCAAAGTATAATCTTGGTTCCCTCATTGCTCGTCGTTTAGCTGCTAGGGGACCTATTTATGGGGAAATTATTGCTACTTGTATCGCTGCTGCCTTGGGCATTGCTGTTGATCCACATGATACAGTTTTGGCTCCTCAGAGACTTGATCTTGCTGCCATGAAGGCGCACCACTTTGTCACCTCTAGCTCTACTTTTGAGAACTTGGTTTATAGAATGCTGTTTACTGACGGAAAGAGAGAGAGATCCCTCTACCCCAAACCACTTTGTTTAGTATTTCTCAGGGACCTTGGTCACACTCGAAGGCGGAGATGGATGAGTTGCTGAGTTCTCTTAACTTACACGGGCACTATCAGGGGGAAGTGCCCTCATATGACCCTGCGCATTACACAGGGGAGGCCTCGAGCTCATACCAGGACGAGGGAGTTTCCTCGACATACTACAGAGGTGCATCTACTTGGGAACCATGGGATTGAGCCCCGCTTAGGCCAAAAGCCTAATCTTGGGGGAGGTACATCGACATCACACTCATCTATATATCATGTTCGGTCGGTTCTTTTTATATCCATTGTTTCGCTTTCTTTTTGGTTCTTGTTGCTTCTTTCTCAAAAACCCAAAAATACCAAAAATAGTTTTGTTGTTTCTCTTGGTTTGTTTCTTTGTTTCTTTTCTTTGGTTTTCCTTAAAAAAATCCAAAGAGATTTTGCTTTGTTGGTTTTCTTTGTTTTTTTTTTGGTTTTTCTTTGTTTTCTTGTTTCTAAAAAAAATCGAAAACACCAAAAATATTTTTTGTTGTTCTTTGGTTTTGTGAGTTCTTTGCAAGGTTCGTCCTTTCTCAGTGGGTTTTGGTTTCATGTTAATTATTCAAGTCACACAAGTGAAGGGCAATAATGAAGATTAAGACAACTTGAGGTGTGGTAAGAGGCTGGTAACAAACTCTATTTGTTTCATTTTTATACATATACTCATCATTGTGAGCATGCTTAGCCTGTTTGTGTAAGGTGTATGTCATTATGGATGCTTGGTATTTCTTGCTTGTCTATGATTAGCTCCATCTTGCTAATAGTTTGTAGCATGTCATATGAATGTTTGCTTGCATTGTTTTATTCATACTTTGGTATGATATTGTGGTATCCTCCTCTGACTGTTCATGTGAATCGACTTGGCACATGCTCACGCATGGATATGACTAATCAATAGTCAGTAAGCCTCGATGATTTATTTTGCCTCAGAGTTCTTGTATCACTTTCATGCCATAATTAGTCATGTTTTGTTGCAAGCATGATTATGGCAGTTATTGCTCTCTCTTTTGTCGCTCCCTCTCTATTGCTAGCCTTCACTTGCACTAAGTATGTGCTCTACCTGTGCTTCCAACTCCCCAAAACCAATATTGCCAGTTGTGTCCACCATATCTACCTATCAGCATCATTTGTTATTTCAGTGCATATTCCATATGCCATGTTTTCTTCCAAAATAAAATGTTTTTCTGTTTTGAGAAAGTTAGTTAGTAAAGATCTCACGAACTTGATGGCACACTTTATTCTTTGCGCTTAATAATCTTGAACCATCGTGACTAGTCCATGAATGTTATATGCTTGCTTATTATATATGGGAGTCAGCAGAACCGTGCTGTCACGGGGAACGCTTTCAACACCTGTTGGATATCCAATCCAGTTGATACTTTGCTCTTTTGTTTATGGATGTCGACGATGTGAAATAAAAGGGGAAGTTGTTAGTTCATGGAGTTTATACATTGTGTTAGAGAAACGCCTGGGCCGCTAGCCTAAGCCAAGCTTAATCATGGTGGAAACTTGCAGCATCACCATAATGAGCATCTATGAAGCTTCCTCAATAAAAAGCTATGCATATGGTAAATAAAAAGATTAATGAGATGATCATTGTCTGCTTGCCTTGTCATTTTGGTTATGGGAAAGCTCGTGTACCATGTGCAAGGGGTACCCCGTTGGCGGTTCTCGATGATATGCATGTATTTACAATGACAAGAACTTTCAGGTGACCAAAGTTGAGTAGGATGCGGAGCGGCCCTCATACTCAAGGGACTTGGGATTTCCAGTCTATGGTCTGTCAAGCATATGATTTAGAGTGGACCTCACTTTCACCTTAACCACATGAAGATGCCTATGATAGGGGCAATGAGAGCTCAAACCTAATGAGTACCTTCCTTTTAGTATCGAGAAGCCTTTCAAACCTTCACAAAACCATTTTCACAACCTTGTTGAGTCACCACTTATTCTATGAGCACCTTCTTGAGAGCATAGTTGTCATTCTTGTGTTTGTTCCAAAACATGGTTAATTATGTCATGACTTTGATGCTTGTATCTCTGATATCTTTACTTCTAGTCTTCACGTGAACTTCAGAGGTGCCTCAGCATTTATATTGTGCTCTTTAAACAAAGGCAAGCGAGATACCACTCTATCATACCTTATTATGAGCATTGCAATGTTTCTTATGTTTATGTTTCATGCTACTTATTATTATTGAGTTGGTTTCTCATCATAGCTTGCAATGACTATTGAGTATACTTAGTTGCATACTCCTTATTATGAATTGTCTAAGCATCTACTCCTGTGCTGAGAATATTTACATCATATGAAGCAAAGTGTTCGTGAAAGTTCTTTTATCGCACTCAGTTTTCAACTGAATTGCTTGAGGACAAGCAATAAGCTAAGCTTTGGGGGAGTTGATACGTCCAAAACGTATCTACTTTCTCGAACACTTTGCTATTGTTTTTCCTCTATACTTGTGTGATTTGGATACAACTAACACGGACTGACGCTGTTTTTAGCAAAATTACCTTGGTGTCTTGTTTTGGTGCAGAAAATGAACTATCAGGAAAAATCCCGGAAAATATGCCAAAAATTATATTTCACCAGAAGATCCACGGAGCCAGAAGGGGAGACAGAGGGGAGGCCTGGGGGGCCCAGACCCACCCCAGGCGAGGGCCCACTAACCCCGCGCCTGGGGGAGGTTTGGCCACCCCAGGCAGCTCCTCGGCCTCCATCCACGCCTATAAGTTGCCTTCTGACCTAAAAACAGAGGGGGGGAGGTCGATAGTTTTCCAGAAAGAGTTCCGCTCTATCGCCGCCATGAGAAACCAAGATTCGGATCCAGAAACTCCGTTCTGGCACCCTGCCGGGACGGGGAATTTGGAGAGGAGCATCGCCATCATCATCACCAACGCATCTCCATCAACCACCGATGTTTCCCTCATCCATGAGTGAGTAATCCCCCGCTGTAGGCTTGGGGATGGTAGGGATTGGATGAGTTCTATCATGTAATCGAATAAGATCTGTTAGGGGCATAGTGCCTAGTATCTCTATTAGTGCTATTTGACTTTGTTGCAACTTGTTGTACTTAATGCTTGTCACTAGGGCCCGAGTTCCATGATCTCAGATCTGAACTTATTATTGAATCATTATGATAGTATTGTTTATGATCTTATCTGCAAGTTGTGTACACATATCATTGTCCGGATCCAAAGGCCCCAAAGTGACAATAATTGGGACAACCGGAGGGGATGGCTGTGGTGTGACGATCACATGTGTTCACGGAGTGTTAATGCTTTGCTCCGGTGCTCTATTGAAAGGAGCACCTTAATTGCCAGTAGTTCCCTAGAGGCCCTGCTGCCATGGGCTGGCTAGACAGAAGATGTTGTGCTAGTTCTCAATGCGAGCATGTATGACTATATTTCGATCACATGCCTAGGATTTTTTAGTACTTGGATGCTTATTATTATTTATCTGCAATGCCCTAGTTCTTGGAGTTACATGTTTAGACTCGTCCATGCAACACCCTTCCATTCATCCCTATGCCTACCGCACCCGAATCCTACTGTTACCGTTACTGTTACTATTGCTACTGTTTCACTATTGCTGTTGCTACGACAAACTACTGCTACTGATAAACTTCTGTGAGCAAGAACTATTTCCAGGTGCAGCTGAACTGACAACTCAGTTGTTAAGTCTTGCAAGTATTCTTTGGCTCCCCTTGTGTCAAATCAATAAATTGGGTAATACTACCCGCGAAGACTGTTGCGATCCCCTACACTTGTGGGTCATCAATCATCGAGGCTTACTGACTATTGATTAGTCATATGCATGCGTGAGCATGTGCCAAGTCGATTCACATGAACTGTCATAGGAGGATACCACAATATCATACCAAAATATGAATAAAACAATGCAAGCAAACATTCATATGACATGCTACAAACTATTAGAAAATTGGAGCTGATCATAGACAAGCAAGAACTACTAAGCATCCATAATGACATACACCTTACACAAACAGGCTAAGCATGCTCACAATAATGAGTATATGTACAAAAATGAAACGAATAGAGTTCGTTACCAGCCTCTTACCACACCTCGAGTTGTCTTAATCTTCATTATTGCCCTTCACTAGTGTGACTTGAATAATTAACATGAAACCAAAATCCACTGAGGACGGCTGAACCCTGCAAAGAACTCACAAAACCAAAGAAGAACAACAAATATTTTTGGTGTTTTCGATTTTTTAGAAACAAGTAAACAAAGAAAAAACAAACAAAAACAAAGCAAACCCAAACAAAGCAAAAATATTTTTGGATTTTTCTTTTAAGGAAATCCAAAGCAAAGAAACAAACAAAGAAACAAAGAGAAACAACAAAAATATTTTTGGTATTTTTGGGTTTTTAGAAAGAAGCAACAAAAACCAAAAGAAAGTGAAAATAATGGATATACAAAGAACCGACCGAACATGATATATAGATGAGTGTGTGATGTTGGTATACCTCCAACCAAGCTTAGGATTTTGGCCTAAGTGGGGCTCAATCCCATGGTGCCCAAGTAGATGCACCTCTGTAGTATGTCGAGGAAGCTCCCTCGTTCTGGTATGAGCTCGAGGATTCCCCTATGTAATGTACCGCGGGGTCATATGAGGGTGCTTCATCCTGATAGCACCCATGGAAGTTTAGAGAGCGCAACTCGTCATCCATCTCTGCCTTGGAGCGTGACCAAGGTCCCTGAGAAATACTGAGCAAAGTGGTTTGGGGTAGAGGGATCTCTCTCTCTCTCTTCCCCGTCAATAAACAACATTCTATAAACCAAGTTATCAAGAGTAGAGCTAGTGGTGAAAAAGTGGTGCGCCTTCATGGCAGCAAGATCAAGCCTTTGAGGAGCCACAATTGTATCATGTGGATCAACAACAATGTCCAAGGTAGAAGCAATACGAGTAGCAATAATTCCCCCATAAATGAGTCCCTTAGCAGCAAAACGACGAGCAATGAGAGAACCAAGATTATACTTATCCTCATTGTTGAGCGCAACAGCTAAGAAGGCCAATTGATAGTTGGAAATATTACTAGTGTTCTCCCTACCAAGAACACTGGTGGCAAGATAGTAGGCAAAGTACCCAATGGTTGGAAGTTGAATATTCTTTATCTTCCCTCGCTGAGCTCTGCGGTCATCATCATTGGTTATTCCTCGGTAAAGCTCCAACAAATCAGCTGGTAGAGCTTGAATCTTCTTTGATGACCAAGTTGTACCAAGTCCCAGGGCCTTGCAAAATTTCTTCAAAGTCATAGAATGAGTATTAGTAAAGGAGAAACTCTCCACAAATGTTTTAGTAAGCAAAGCTTATTGTGCATTCTCATCCTGCATGTAACTTGTTAGTCCATCTCTCTGCACCAAAGTCATAAAATCATTAAAAATCCCAGAAGCTTGCAAGAAGGCTTGGCAAGGAAAGGTGGAGGGGTGCGCATCCCCTTCATCTCCCTCATCTCCAAATCGCCAAGTGATGAGATCCTCATTGTATGAGGGTCTAGTACTGGTAGATGAGCTTGGAAGCCTTGCCCTTATAGGTGCATCACTCTCAAATATGTCACCAAAGGTGTGGTGGTCCATGACTTCCCTATTCTGAAATTTTTAAACAACCATCAAACCAAGTGATTTATAAGTTGATAAATGACGAGCATCTACTATAGGAACTTGCTAGAGGAATACACATGCATCAAAACAAAGTTTCTAAGCAAAGAACAAGCATACAAGCTCAAACAACCTGTCACCTATAGCAGCAAAATACTCAAGATACAATCTACCAATCACAAATCTAATTGGACAAGTGGAGGAGGCACATACCAAGGAGAAATCCCTCCAAAAATCAGCAGTTGAGGTGGGCTGAACAAGGAGGTCGAAAATCGCAAGCAAGAACAGCAAGAACTCGAGCTTGAGAAAGTTTTACAGTGTTTTTCGGGATAGAGAAAGAAGGTGGCTTTGAGGAGGCAGCCTGGAGGAGCCCAGGTGGGCCAGACCCCCCCCCAGGCGCCGCCACCTGGTAGGCCGCGCCTACCAGGGGTCTGGTTGTAGGGTTCGCAGCATAGAAAACAAAAAATTCCTACGATGGGAACAATGTACCAAGATCTATCTACTAAATACAAACAACGGGCGGATGTATATCCGTAGAGAACATACCCTTGAAGACCGACAAAGCTTAACGAGTTCAACTCGTGGTTGATGTAGACGATCTCTTGCCGATCTCAAGATCGAGAGGAAGTCCTAGCACCGCAAAGCAGCAACGCATCCGTGCTCGCACACACGTACAAGACACCGGGCAACCTCCGCCTCCTCGCTCCAGCGATGCAGCGGAAGCACAACCCTTTATTGCCGAATAGCCACCGGGAACATGTATCTCGCTAGTCCGAGACCATGGGGGATAAATTCTAGAGGGGGAGAGATCCTTCACGAGGAGGTGTAAGAGACAAGTGAGAGGAGGGAATCCTTTTATAGGAGGAGGGGGCACCCAAGGGGGTGGCCGCCGGCCATGGGGGCTGCCCCCTCCCCTCCTTCATTCATGTGGGTGGACACTCCACTCACAAAATGTCCTTTAAATTCCCTCCACTCAAAAGTCCACTCAAATTCAAATTAAATTTCCACCAAATTTAATGCAAACTCTCATTAAATAAAACTCTTTTATTTTATTCAGAATTTTGTCAATTACTTTAATGACAAACATTCACAAATAACCCCTTGCTAGAATTCCATTTCACATGCATAACCACTTTATGCAATTTCACCCGAAAACCTGTTTCGGTATCTAGTGAAATAAATTCCTGCGCTTGTTTATTCTTTCGGCATGAAAAGCATCCTCCAACTGGATGCCAGTGTCCCTTAAGTGTGTCACCCTACGGTTCGAGAATAATGCAGACATGATCGAGACCCTTCTCCGATCAATAATCAGTAGCGGGACCTGGAGATCCATACTGACTCCCACACATTCAACGATGACTTTTCCTGTGATCGTCGGAACCTTTTACGCTTGTATCTTAATCCCTTTGTTTCACGATATATTACATGTCCGAGATTCGATCATCGGTATCTCCATACCTAGTTTGATCTCGTTACTGACATGCACTCTTTTATCATTCCCGTGATATAACATTCTAGTGATCAAATCAGTTGCTTGCAAGCTAACCAATGTGATATCACCGAGAGGGCCCAGAGCATATCTATCCGTCATCGGGATGAACAAATTCCACTCTTGATCCATGATTCTCAACATAACACTTTAGTAGCTTTGAAGCCATCTTTATAATCACCCAGTTACGGAGTGACGTTTGATGTCAACAAGAAACTCTTCCGGTGTTAGTGATTGGCATGATCTCATGGTCTAAGGATTAGGACTACTTCGTAGTTTGTTTATAGCAATATAAACTCAATGACTTTGATCGTAATGCTATACTTCGGATGAATGTTCATCACACCATTACACTAATGTTGTGATCTCGTTATTAACAACATCCAATGTCTATGATCAGGAAACCGTGATCATCTTGTTAATCAACGAACTAGTTTATGAGAGAGGCATAACTAGGAACTTTCTGTTTGTTTATTAAACACACATGTATTAACGTTTCCGTATTAATACAATTATAGCATGCAAAATAAACATCTATCATATACTTGGAATACACATAATAAACATTTTATTATTGCCTCTCAGGGCATATTCCCTTCAGTCTCCCACTTGCACTAGAGACAATAATCTAGTTACATTGTGATGTATCTAACACCCATGGAGTTCTGGTGTAGATCATGTCTTGCTCTAGGGAGAGTTTTAGTCAACGGATCTGCTACATTGAGATCCGTATGTACTTTACAAATCTTTATATCTCCATCCTTGACATGCTCGCGGATGGAGTGAAACCGGCGCTTAATATGCTTGGAATGCTTGTGAGACCTTGGCTCTTTGGCATTGGCAATGGCACCATTGTTGTCACAATAGATCACCATTGGGTCCAACGCGTTTGCAACCACACCTAGTTCGGATATGAACTCCTTCATCCAAACTGCTTCCTGAGCCGCTTCTGAAGCAGCAACATATTCGGCCTCCGTTGTTGATCCCGCCACCACAGGTTGTTTGGAGCTCCTCCAACTAACCGCTCCGCCATTCATGAGAAATACGTATCCGGATTGAGACTTAGAGTCATCCGGATCGGTGTCAAAGCTAGCGTCGACATAACACTTAGCGACGAGCTCTTCTTCACCTCCGTATACAAGAAACATATCCTTAGTTCTTTGCAAGTACTTAAGGATATTCTTGACCGCTTTCCAGTGTTCTGAACCTGGATCCGATTGGTACCTACTAGTCAAACTAATAGCATGTACCACATCCGGTCTTGTACATAGCATGGCGTACATTATAGAGCCTATG
Source organism: Avena sativa (assembly GCA_916181665.1). Classification (NCBI taxonomy): domain Eukaryota; kingdom Viridiplantae; phylum Streptophyta; class Magnoliopsida; order Poales; family Poaceae; genus Avena; species Avena sativa. The sequence continues at coordinate 42,635,150 of OV702295.1, forward strand.
ACTGAAGCATAGGGGACCTTGTCCATTAACTCTCTTTCTTCCGCCAAAGCCGGACTTTGAGTCTTACTCAATGTCGTGCCTTGTGTCATAGGTAAGAACCCCTTCTTACTATTTTCCATTTTAAACTTCTTTAAAATCTTATCAAGGTATGTACTTTGCGATAGCCCTATTAGGCGCCTAGAACTATCTCTATAGATCTTTATGCCTAATATGTATGACGCTTCACCTAGGTCCTTCATTGAAAATTTGCTGTTTAGATAACTTTTAACACCGTTTAAAAGATCTATATAATTTCCGATCAATAATATGTCATCCACATATAATATCAGAAATGCCACATTGCTCCCACTCACTTTCTTGTAAATACAAGCTTCTCCATAAGTTTGGACAAATCCAAACTCTTTGATCACCTCATCAAAGCGGAGATTCCAACTTCGTGATGCTTGCTTCAATCCATAGATGGATCGTTGAAGCTTGCACACCTTGTTAGCATCCTTAGGATCAACAAAACCCTTTGGTTGTATCATATACAACTCTTCTTCAATATTACCATTGAGAAATGCGGTTTTGACATCCATCTGCCATATCTCATAATCGAAATATGCAGCAATTGCTAACATAATCCTAACTGACTTTAGCATCGCTACGGGAGAGAATGTCTCATCGTAGTCAACTCCTTGAATTTGTCGAAACCCCTTTGCGACAAGTCGAGCTTTATAGACGATTACATTACCATCAGCATCAGTTTTCCTTTTGAAAATCCATTTGTTCTCCACGGCCTTTCGGTTGTGAGGTAAGTCCACCAAGTTCCAAACTTGATTTTCATACATGGATTCCATCTCGGATTTCATGGCTTCTAACCATTTGTTGGAATCCGGGCTCATCATCGCTTCTTCATATGTCGCAGGGTCATCATTTTCATCAACCATGAAATTCATAACAGGATTTCCGTACAGCTCGGGAGCTGCACGCGTCCTGCTTGACCTGCGAGGTTCGGTAGTACTCTCTTTTGGAGTTTCATGATCATTATCATTAGTTCCCTCTTCAACAGGTGGAGCCAACTCCGGAACAACTTCCGGCGCTGCGCTACTCGCCATACTTTGAAGAGAAGGTTCAATAACCTCTTCGAGTTCTACCTTCCGACTACTCACACCTTTCGCGAGAAACTCTTTCTCTAGAAAGGATCCATTCTTGGCAACAAAAACCTTGCCCTCGGATCTGTGATAGAAGGAATACCCAATAGTTTCCTTAGGGTATCCAATGAAGACGCATTTTTCCGCTTTGGGTTCGAGTTTATCCAGTTGAAGTTTCTTCACATAAACATCGCATCCCCAAACTTTAAGAAATGACAGCTTAGGTTTGTTTCCAAACCACAATTCATACGGTGTCTTTTCAACGGATTTAGATGGTGCCCGATTTAAAGTGAATGCAGCAGTTTCTAGTGCATAGCCCCAAAATGACAACGGCAAGTCCGTCAGAGACATCATAGATCGGACCATATCTAATAAAGTACGATTACGACGTTCCGACACACCATTTCGCTGTGGTGTTCCGGCAGGTGTGAGTTGTGAAACAATTCCACACTCTTTCATGTGAGTGCTAAACTCGTAACTTAGATACTCACCTCCACGGTCGGACCGTAGAAATTTGATCTTTCTATTACGATGATTTTCCACTTCATTCTGAAATTCCTTGAACTTTTCAAAGGTTTCAGACTTGTGTTTCATCAAGTAGATATAACCGTATCTACTCAAATCATCCGTGAAAGTAAAAAAATAACGATATCCACCTCGCGTCGACACACTCATTGGACCACATACATCAGAATGTATGATTTCCAATAAATCTGTCGCCCGTTCCATTGAACCGGAAAACGGCGTTCTAGTCATCTTGCCCATAAGGCATGGCTCACATGTATCAAATGATTCATAATCAAGTGATTCCAAAAGTCCATCCAAATGGATCTTCTTCGTGCGTTTAACGCCAATATGACCTAGACGGCAGTGCCACATATATGCGGATATATCATCATTTAGTTTAATCCTTTTAGCATCAACATTATGAATATGTGTAACATTATTATCGAGATCCAAAAGAAATAAACCATTCATCATCGGTGCATGACCATGAAAGATTTCATTCATATAAATGGAACAACCATTGTTCTCGGATTTAAATGAATAACCACTTCGCATCAAACACGATCCAGATACAATGTTCATGCTTAGTGCAGGCACCAGATAACAATTATTCAAGTTTATAACTAATCCCGATGGCAAGTGGAGAGGCAGCGTTCCGACGGCAATCACATCAATGCTTGATCCATTCCCGACACACATCTTGACCTCATCCCTTGCTAGCGGTCGCTTGTTCCGCAGCCCCTGATTCGAGTTACAAATATTAGCAACTGAACCGGTATCAAATACCCAGGTGCTACTGCGAGCACTAGTCAAGTACACATCAATAACATGTATATCATATATACCTTTGTTTGCCTTGCCGGCTTTCTTGTCTGCCAAATACTTGGGGCAGTTGCGCTTCCAGTGGCCAGTCCCCTTACAATAGTAGCACTCGGTATCAGACTTAGGTCCAACTCGGGGTTTCTTTTCAGGCACGGCAACAGGCTTGCCGCCCTTACTTCCCTTCCGTTTTCCCTTCTTGTATTTCTTGAAACCAGTGTTCCTATTGATCATCAAAACTTGATGTTCCTTTTTGATTTCCACTTCTGCAGTTTTAAGCATTGACAGAAGCTCGGGGAGAGACTTCTTCATGCCTTGCATATTATAGTTCATCACGAAGCTCTTATAGCTAGGTGGCAGAGACTTCAGAACACGATGGATGCCTAAGTCAATGGGAATCGATATTTCCAAGGACACAAGCTTATCGGCGTAACCCGACATCTTGAGTACATGCTCACTAATGGAGATGTGCTCTTCCATCATGCAGCTAAAGAACTTTTCTGAAGCGTTGTAGCTCTCTACAGCAGCATGTGTATCGAAAATCATTTTCAACTCACCCATTGTATCAAAAGCATTTCCATTTTCGAAACTCTTTCGAAGTTTCGGCTCTAGCCCATACAATATGCCGCAATGAACTAAGTTGTGGTCCTCCTGACGAGTCTGATAGACATTCTTCTCCTCGTCAGGGGCATCATCTAAAGGTGGGGGGCCTAACGGCGCTTCTAGCACATATTGCTTTTGTGCAGCAGAGAGGAGAATCCTCAAATTCATGGCCCATTCGGTAAAGTTGCTACCGTTCGTTGCAAGTTTCTCTTTCTCCATGAACACATTGAAATTAAAAGCAGGCGGTGCCATCTACAACAGAATTTATAAAGTTCAGACTAAGTGTATGATAGATTGAGTTCAACTAATCCATATTACGAATGAACTCCCACTCAAAAACGACATCCCTCGTGCCTTTTTGGTGATTACATGAACCAAATCCACTACACCAAGTCCGATCATCACGTGAGTCGGTGTAGCTTCAAAGGCGAGCATCAAATGGGCATCATATCAACTATATGACTCATGCTTAACCTTTCGGTCCGTGTTCCGAGGCCATGTCTGTACATGCTAGGCTCGCCAAGTTAGAACCTTAGTATTCGCGTGTGTAACTGTTTTACACCCGAAATATGGCCGTGGATCCAAGAACACCCGATCATCACGTGATGTCTTGGAGCGACGAAAAACATAATCGGTGCATACTAAAGGAAGAACACATTCTTATCTTGATATTTAAAAGAGGGATCATCTTATTATGCTAACAAAGCGCTAAATAAGCAATATAAGATGCTATCAAACATCAGATGTTTATTAGTGAAATGATATGGTTCCCTTATATGATCTCTATCATGTGCACCGTGGTATGATTACTATACCTATATGTGTAAGTCCAAGGTCTATGGAGATTACACGCTATGTGTGTTGTAAGAGTATCATCTCATACTTCTACTTACAACATCACCATATCATAACACTAGCCCAGCAACAATCTAAACTAGACGCCTCTAATTTATCCATTGCAAGTTTTACGTGGCTTAGGGCTTTCGAGATAGAACCGTTCTTACCTACGAACATGAACCACAACGAGGATAACCAAATTGTTGACAATTCGTTGCAAAATAGATATTGACTATAGTAGGAGAGACAGACACCCGCTAGCCACTTATGCAAACTAGTTGCATGTCAAGCGTGGAACAGGTCTCATGTGCGAGGACATGTAAAGTTTGTCCGGGCCGCTTCATCCCACTATGCCACCAATATCCAAAATTACAACAAAGGAGCAACAACATGATCATCATCGCCCACATACTCATATGTGTACTACCCGTGTAAAGTATCTACGCATAGATCCGGCTCTGATACCACTGTAGGGTTCGCAGCATAGAAAACAAAAAAATTCCTACGATGGGAACTATGTACCAAGATCTATATACTAGATACAAACAACGGGCGGATGTATATCCGTAGAGAACATACCCTTGAAGACCGACAAAGCTTAACGAGTTCAACTCGTGGTTGATGTAGACGATCTCAAGATCGAGAGGAAGTCCTAACACCGCAAAGCAGCAACGCATCCGTGCTCGCACACACGTACAAGACACCGGGCAACCTCCGCCTCCTCCCTCCAGCGATGCAGCGGAAGAACAACCCTTTCTTGCCAAATAGCCACCGGTAACATGTATCTCGCTAGTCCGAGACCATGGGGGATAAATTCTAGAGGGGGAGAGAGATCCTTCACGAGGAGGTGTAAGAGACAAGTGAGAGGAGGGGCTCCTTTTATAGGAGGAGGGGGGCACCCAAGGGGGTGGCCGCCGGCCATGGGGGCTGCCCCCTCCCCTCCTTCATTCATGTGGGTGGACACTCCACTCACAAAATGTCCTTTAAATTCCCTCCACTCAAAAGTCCACTCAAATTCCCATTAAATTTACACCAAATTTAATGCAAACTCTCATTAAATAAAACTCTTTTATTTTATTCAGAATTTTGTCAATTACTTTAATGACAAACATTCACAAATAACCCCTTGCTAGAATTCCATTTCACATGCATAACCACTTTATGCAATTTCACCCGAAAACCTGTTTCGGTATCTAGTGAAATAAATTCCTGCGCTTGTTTATTCTTTCGGCATGAAACATTTGCTCCAACTGGATGCCAGTGTCCCTTAAGTGTGTCACCCTATGGTTCGCGAATAATGCGGACATGATCGAGACCCTTCTTCGATCAATAATCAGTAGCGGGACCTGGAGATCCATACTGACTCCCACACATTCAACGATGACTTTTCCTGTGATCGTCGGAACCTTTTACGCTTGTATCTTAATCCCTTTGTTTCACGATATATTACATGTCCGAGATTCGATCATCGGTATCTCCATACCTAGTTTGATCTCGTTACTGACATGCACTCTTTTCTCGTTCCCGTGAAATAACATTCTAGTGATTAAATCACTTGCTTGCAAGCTAACCAATGTGATATCACCGAGAGGGCCCAGAGCATATCTATCCGTCATCGGGATGAACAAATTCCACTCTTGATCCATGATTCTCAACATAACACTTTAGTAGCTTTGAAGCCATCTTTATAATCACCCAGTTACGGAGTGCCGTTTGATGTCAACAAGAAACTCTTCCGGTGTTAGTGATTGGCATGATCTCATGGTCTAAGGATTAGGACTACTTCGTAGTTTGTTTATAGCAATATAAACTCAATGACTTTGATCGTAATGCGATACTTCGGATGAATGTTCATCACACCATTACACTAATGTTGTGATCTCGTTATTAACAACATCCAATGTCTATGATCAGGAAACCATGATCATCTTGTTAATCAACGAACTAGTTTATGAGAGAGGCATAACTAGGAACTTTCTGTTTGTTTATTAAACACACATGTATTAACGTTTCCGTATTAATACAATTATAGCATGCAAAATAAACATCTATCATATACTTGGAATACACATAATAAACATTTTATTATTGCCTCTCAGGGCATATTCCCTTCACTGGTGGCCTGGGGTGGCCCCCTGGGTCATCTCAGGTGCCACTCTGCCCCTTTTTTAGAGGAAAGAATTATTTTGAATTTTATGGGATTTTTCGGGAAACTTTATTTTTGGCCAATTTTCAGGGTATGAAAATTGATTTTCTCGCAGAAACAGTTTTTTCAGAAGAAGCAAAAGCAAACCAAAAGCCAAACTACAGGAGCTTTAAGAAACTCAAACAAGCAAACAACTAGCAAAACTAAAACTAAAGCTAAAGCAAAGACTAGGAAGGAGAAAGGAAAAAGAAAGCAAGTATAACCACAGTGGAAACATTATTTTGTTCATTAAAATCCTTTTGTTAACAAGGTTGATCAAGTCTTGTTACCAAAACAATCTTATATGAAGAAAAACCTTGCATTCCACAAGGTGATTATGTTACCTCATACTTGATAGCAATGGTCCCAATCATAATAGTTTCAAAATTTTCTTATGGAATGGGACAATATATTTCTCCAACCTTAATGCCTTCAATATTTTCAATGGAATTCAGGCAATAGCTTTAAACAACCTTCTTGGGGAAATAGTCAGTGTGCTCTTTGTCATTAATATTGAATGTTACTTTTCCTTGATTGCAATTGATCATAGCACCTGTAGTATTAAGAAAAGGCCTCCCAAGAATAATAGACATATTATCATCTTCAGGCATTTCAAACACAACAAAATCAGTTAAGACCATGCAATTATGAGCAACTTGAATAGGAACATCCTCACATATACCAACAGGAATAGTAGTTGACTTATCAGCCATTTGCAAAGAAATATCAGTTGGTATCAACTTTTCTAGCTGTAGTCTCTTGTAGAGAGAAAAAAGCATGACACTAACTCCAGCTTCCAAATAACATAAAGCAGTTCTAACATAATTATTCTTAATGGAGCAAGGAATAGTTGGTATACCTGGATCACCAAGTTTCTTTGGAACCTTACCATTGAAGGAATAATTAGCAAGTAGAGTTGAAATATCCTCATTAGGAATCTTCCTTTTATTAGAGACGGTATCCTTCATATACTTTGAATAAGGAGGCAACTTAATAGCATCAGTCAAAGGAATTTGCAAGAATAAATGTTTCATCCACTCACAAAACTTGTTGTAGTGTTCTTCCTCCTTTGACTTGTGTTTCTTACCTAGAAAAGGCATAGGTTTAAGTACCCAATGTTCTCTCTCTTTACCATGTTTATTAGCAATAAAATATTCCTTTGTGTACCTAGTGTGCTTCTCAGGTTCTTCCTCACCTTCCTCCTTATCAGGAGACTCATTTTTATCATTACCACTCTCAGTTTCAGCATCATAGACATATATACTATTAGGATCTACAGCAGGTTCAAGTGGTTCCTCAACTATCTTATGTT